>CM024754.1:125122162-125483519 GCA_014218235.1 Colocasia esculenta
TTCCTGTTTGGACCTGAGCCAAACGGGCCTCCACTGGAATAAGAGAGGGAGACGATTGCTGGTGAGGACGAAGACCTGCAAAACCAGAATAGGATCAGGAGGCCCGGTGAAGACCGGGGAAACCCTCCGATGCCTAAGTCAGTGGAGAGCTTGTGAGGCAGGGGGTTTCGGAATGCGAGAATGTGTTCGCGTCAGGAAGAGAACGTACCGTTGCATGGTACTGTACCTGTGCCTTTATAGGCGTTGGTGTAGAGGCCAACGTGCGTAACGTTGGGCAGATCGTGCCTGAAGAGGCGCCTTGACGCACGCGCATAACGGGAGGAGTTATGACTCCGATGCCCGTTAGGCTGCCAGGCAGTTCACGCCCCTTGATGGTGGAGAACGTGGCCTGAGACGGTTACAACCGCTCTGTGGGCCAGGAATCCTGCTCGGTGCCCTTTGGATGGACCTTCCGAGCAGGTGATGTCCAGGGCAGTTCCGCGCAGCAGGGTTGAGGTCCTTTGTTCGGAAGCCGCCTGCTGACGAGCTCGGCAATGTTCCGCCACGGATAGCCGGCACGAGGATCTTCTCTCTTCTGATCCGTACTAAGGGCGTGGGATCGTATGAGGAGGCCACGTCAGAAGGGGAAGGCGCTGATGGGCCTTGACGCGATGGGCCTAGGTGGCGGAAAACAGCCACCACACTTGCCCCCCCACGCTCTCAAGTGGTTCGGAAGTCAGAATACTTGAGGGCGGTTGATCTGCCCGGACGTCAGCTCCGTAATAAATGCGGTATCGTCCTCGGAGATCCGAACAGACTTGCGGCGACGCCGTCGCAGAGGCGTCTGCCTCGAACGTGGGGCTTTCATGATGACCACGTGAGTCACGTCAAGTCCGAACGGTCACCCGTAGGTCATTTGAGAGGAGACTTGGAGCGGAGGGAAGCGACACTTTCAGGAACGCTTCGAATTTCGCGCCTCACTTTCCTTATAAGGAGGGGAGAGGGCGAGAGCGGGGTCTTCGTCTCCGAAAAGTTTTCCAGAGTCTGCTGCTTCCGAAGTCGTTCACGTCCTTCGCCTTTGAGCTTTCCTCCTTGCATTGTGCTCCCTGCTTTCTGGCGATGGCTCAGAAGGGAAAGGAGATCGTCGAAGCCAGCGGGATGCCGCCGGTGGAAGCGAAGACGGCGAAGTATCGGAGCTTCGAAGGTCTTCGAGAGCGCTTTCGAATAGGCGAGGAGTACGAGATCGTCCTGATGCGCGAGGACGAGACGCATCTCACCCTGAAGCCGGGGTGCTTCGTGCTGTCACTGGACCTGCTAGAAGCTGGTCTCCGGCTACCGATGCCGGAGATAGCAAAGGAGCTACTCCGGAGTTGGAAAGTGGCGCCGATTCAGCTGACGCCCAACTCGTGGAGGACTGTCTTCGTCTTCTGCGCCATATGCAGGAAGAAGAAGATTGAAGCGACTGCGGAGATCTTCCGGAGCCATTTTAGCCTGGCGTGCTCTCCGCAATCCGGGATGGGGATCGTGTACGTGAAACATCGTACCAACCGGATGCAGATCAATTTCTCGCCTCGACTGTCCAACAACAAAGGGTGGACAGGGCGACTTTTCTCCGTGGGGAGAAGGAAGGGAGCAAACATCCCTGAATGGGACTTTCCCACGAGGGGTGGAGCCCCTGAGAAGGGTGGATATGGCCCCTTTCTTGATTCGGGAGGCAGCCGCAGCCTCCCAGTTGCTGAATACGGTCACGGTGAACCATGCAGAGGGGTACCTGACCGAGTACAAGCTTGTGAAGTACAAGCTTAGCCGCGCCTGGGGTAAGTCTTCTTGCTGTTCTGCTTGTTTCGTTTTTTGCATACATGGGTTCTGATCCTTTTTCCTGCTTATTTCAGATGATGAAGAAATAGCGGCTGGTCGGGATCAGAAGGAGATGGCGAATTACGCCGAGATGATCCCTGTCAACCTTTGCTCCATAAGGTTGGACGAGGGAGGTTCTGCGAAGGGGCCTGCGCGGCAAGTGAAGGCCGCAGCGAGAGGAGGTGCCGCGAAGAAGGCGGTTGAGACGGATACGACCGCGGGGACGACCTCTCTCTTTCAACCGAAGAGGAAAGAGAAGCGCAAGGCGGCAGTGGTGGAGCCGCAAGCCAAGAGTCGTTCTCCCGAAGGAGGGGTATCCGACGAGCCCCGAGTTCCCAAAAAGAGGAAGCTGAAGAGGTTGATGTTGCGTGCTGCAGAAGACGCCGCGGCGGTGGAGGAAGGATCAGAGGAGGATCTTGAACCTTTGTTGGTTCGAAGATCTCGCCAGCGTGTGGGGGCGTCCGAGGAGAGGGCGCCCGCAGCTCCAGCCGTGGGCCGTCAAGAGGTGGTCATGAAGATGTCCGCCGAGCTGGGCCTGATAATGGTCAGCGATGAATCGGACCGCTCCGGAGGGCGGACGAAGTCGCCGGGTCTTGAGGACCAGGTGGTCCTATCTGGTGAAGGGAGCGCCGAGCAGGATGGCGCGCCAGGCGGGAGCGTACAGCCTGGTGCCGAGGAGAGGGCGACCACAGACTCCACTCCTGCGCCGGCGGTCGTTCGTGGTGCTGACGAGGCAGTTCTTCCGAGGGGGGACGTTCCACAAGAAAGTGGAGACACCCTGCCCCCCATGCTCCCCACCTCAGTGATCACCGAAGGCCGTATAGTCGGCGAGAGTGCAGCCGAGGTAATCGCTGGGGATTCCATAGTCGGCGAGAGTGCAGCCGTCCTCGGGGAGGAGAGCACTCAAGGACTTGGGGACGCTGAGGAGGGCCGTGAAACAGCCTTTGCAGCCTCCGTTGCCGAGGATGGTGGGAGGAGCAGCCGACGACCAGGCAGGAGGCCGCCGGAGTGAGTCGTACTTCGGCTTCCGGGGACGTTGCTGCCACAACTTCCGAGTTGGGCCGTCCGGAAGGCCTTGTGATCGGTGACATTCCGATCTCGTCTGCCGCTGCTACGGCGGGAGACGAGAGTTCTGGAGACGACACCAGGCCTCTGACTGAGGTGCTGCGCCGGGGCATCCCCGAAGTGCCCTCGGTGGAGGCGCTGGAGGCATCACTTCGCCGTGTCGAAGAATCACCAAGGAAGCTACCCGCAAGCCCTACTGCTTCGCGTCTCGAACAGCTGGCCAGGTGCTTGGACCTTCCCCCCGAGCTTACTCCGGAAAGGTCCGTTGAAGGCTACCACCCGAAGGGGTAGAGGACGAGGGAACAAGCGATGTTGACCTGGAGGCGCTCATGGATGACCTGACCAAATCACTGGGCACCCTGAAGGCTCTAGCTGCTCGGGGTCAGAAGCAGAAGTATCTCCTTGAGGCGAGTGCAACTTTCTTAGAGGAGCTTTCAGCGAGGCACAAAGCTCGCGAGGCAGCGCTGGAGGAGGAGGTGAAGAACCTCAAAGCCGCCCTCCAGGCTTCGGAGCTCG
Source organism: Colocasia esculenta (assembly GCA_014218235.1). Lineage (NCBI taxonomy): Eukaryota > Viridiplantae > Streptophyta > Magnoliopsida > Alismatales > Araceae > Colocasia > Colocasia esculenta. Next base: position 125,125,580 of record CM024754.1, read on the forward strand.
AGGCCACTCTGGTACGGGCCGAGAAGGAGGCCTTGACCAAGGTGATTGTGGACGCGGGGGTCCGCGCCGTTGCTAGCTATAAGGCCGGACCGGAGTACAAGGAAGACTTGGAGCAGTATGGGGCCCGGTGCTACCGAGTGGGTCTCAAGGCTGGGAAGGACTTCGGAGAGCAGTCTTCCTGGGTCGAACGCGCTCAAGAAGCCTTTGAGGCCGCTGTTCGGGAGTGCCGACGCCGAACTCAGGACGCCCGCCTAGATGGTGTGCGGTTCGCACAATTCCAGTCTGGGCGGATGCCCCCTTCAGGTGACGGTGCTGGTCCTTCTCAGCAGGCTCCCTGATCCTCCTTGTATCCTCCTTTTTGTAACCGTGGCCAGAAGAAGAGGTCTGCTTATAAAAAGAAAACTTTTTGTGAATGAAGTCTTCTGTTCATGGGATTATTCTGGTAGCTTCACTTTCTCTATCTTCTTCCCTTCATGATTACTCCTGTTCGGATCGAAATCCGTTAGGCGCCGTAAGCATTGCATGTATAACGTAGTTTGTGGGAACCGCGAAGGGGGTTCCGATCAGGTATGTATGCTAAATGCTCGTATGGCGTCAGGAGTTGGGAGAAGAGAGGTAGGAAGCTGGAAGAAGGCTTTTATAGATGATAAGCCTTAAGATTAGAGACATGCCAAGTCCTGGGAATGGCCTCGCCACTAGGAGTAGTTAGCTTATATGAGCCTTTCCCAAGGACGTGGGTGACCTGATAAGGTCCTTCCCATTTGATGGCAAGTTTGCCGACTGCTCTTCGGGGGTCCGAAGCCGAACAGCGGCGCAAGACCAAATCTCCCACGTTGAACCGCCTCTCCTTGACTCGCGTATTATAATATTGCGCAAGCCGTTGTTGATAAGAAACGAGGCGAATGCTGGCGTCGCTTTGTCGTTCGCCCAGCATGTCCAAGTTCTCTCGGAGAGCACGGTTATTGGCGGCTTCGTCGAAGTGGGTTGTTCGGATGGTTGGAAGGGCTACTTCCAAGGTACAACTGCTTCTGAGCCGTAGGCTAGGTGGAAAGGTGTTTCCCCTGTAGCTACCCGAGCAGTTGTTCGGTGACACCAAAGGACATTTGGGAGCTCATCGATCCATGATCCACCTGCAGCCTCCACTCTGGTTCGGATCCCGTGCAGCAATGTTCGGTTGGCGTTTTCGACCAAACCGTTAGCCTGGGGATGAGCCACGGAGGTGAAGTGGTTGTAGATCCCGAGCTCGGCGCACTTTTGCTTGAAGAAGGTGCTGTCGAACTGTTTCCCGTTGTCAGAAGTAATCACCCTGGGGACGCCAAACCTGCATAGAAGGTTCTTCCATACGAACTTCCATGCGGCCTGTTCGGTGATTGTGGTGACGGGTTCGGCCTCGATCCACTTGGTAAAGTAGTCGATGGCGACAAACAGGAACTTCTTGCGCCCTTGGGCCTCTGGAAAGGGGCCCAAGATGTCAATGCCCCATCTGGCGAAGGGGCGCGGCTCGAACAGACTGTGAAGCTGTTCGGCTGGCTGCTTGATGAGTACTCCGAACTTCTGGCATTCTGGGCATTTCCTGACGAAGGACATGCAATCCTTCTGAAGAGAAGGCCACCAGAACCCTGCTCGGATGAGGCTGCGTGCTAGCGTTCTGCCCCCAGATGGCTTCCGCACAACCCCTCGTGGACTTCCTCTGTGGCTGCGAGGGCCTCCTCAGGGTTGAGGCAACGTAGAAGAGGTCTTGCAAGGGACCGTCGGTACAGCTTGCCTTCTACGAGGGTGAAATGCTGCGAGCGCATCCTGACTTTCCGAGCTTCATCCTGTTCGGAAGGAAGCTCGCCTCGGAGAAGGTACGCCAAGAGAGGGTCCACCCAACTTGGGGTTGGTGGGCCCGTTTCTATGGCGGCTACGTCAATCTCTGTGCTCGGCAAGGCGAGCTCTTCAATGAAAACAGAGCGAGAAGGGGTGATGTCACCTGAAGATGCCAATTTGGCCAGTGCATCAGCTCGCGCGTTCTGCTCCCGCGGAACATGTATAACCTCGAAGTATACGAGGCCCTCTGTCTGGCTCTTGACCTGTTGGAGGTATTGAGCCATGCGGGTTCCCTTGCTCCGAACTGTCCGCTCACCTGGCTGGCAACCAGCTGGGAGTCACTAAAGACTCTGAGCCGAACGGCCCCGAGGTGCCTAGCCATGCGGATACCGGACAGCAAAGCTTCGTACTCGGCGACGTTGTTGGAGGCTGGAAAGCGGAAACGGAGGGCGTATTGGAACTCTAACCCCTCTGGGGAGGTGAGGACCAAACCTGCCCCGCTTCCGGTCACACAAGAGGATCCGTCAACATAGAGCTCCCATGGGGGCTCGTCTGCCAACGGCGGATCCTGCTCGGCCGGGAGGGTACATTCCGCCACGAAGTCCGCAAGCGCCTGTGCTTTAATCGCCGTCCTCGGCCGGAAGCTGATGTCAAACTCACCAAGCTCTATCGCCCACTTGACCAACCTGCCGGAAGCCTCCGGCCGCTGAAGGATGGATTTCAACGGTTGATCGGTCAGGATTGTAACGGAATGGGCCTGAAAATAGGGCCTAAGCTTCCGAGCAGCTGTGACGAGAGCAAGGGCGAGTTTTTCTGCCCTGGGGTACCTCCTTTCAGCTTCTTGGAGGACCCTGCTGATGTAGTAAACAGGATGCTGTGCCGCTCCTACTTCTCTGATCAAACCGCGCTGATGGAGTGTTCGGTGACCGAAAGGTACATGAACAGAGGTTCTCCGTGCACAGGCTTTGAGAGAATCGGAGGGGCCGCCAAATATGCCTTCAGCTCGGTGAAGGCGGACTCGCATTCGTCAGTCCACAGTACTTGCCCCCCTTGCTTCGAGGAGCTTTTAGGGCCTCGGAGCAACTTGAAGAAGTTAAAACTTCTTTCTGCTGCTCGGGACATGAACCTGTTCAGCGCGGCAAGACGTCCTGTTAGACGCTGGACGTCGCGCACTGTCTTCGGACTGGACATCTCAAGTACGGCTTGGATTTTTTCCGGGTTCGCCTCTATTCCCCTGTTTGATACGAGGAACCCGAGGAACTTACCCGACCGAACACCAAACGCGCATTTGGCCGGATTGAGCTTCATATTATACCTTCGCAGAGTTGCGAAAGTTTCCTGGAGGTCAGAAATGTGATCAGTGCTCGGAAGAGTCTTGACCAACATGTCGTCGACGTAAACCTCCATGTTTCGCCCGATCTGCTGCTCGAACATCTTGTTGACCAGCCGCTGGTAAGTCGCGCCTGCGTTCTTCAGACCAAAAGGCATCCTGGTGAAGCAGTATAAGCCTAGGTCTGTGACGAACGTAGTGGCGTCTTGATCCGGGGGATGCATGCTGATCTGGTGGTAACCAGAGTAGGCATCCAAAAGCTGAGGAGCTCGTGCCCGGAAGTAGCGTCCACCAGCTGATCGATGCGTGGCAATGGGAAGTTATCCTTGGGCGTTGCCTTATTAAGATCTTTGTAATCTACGCACACACGCCATTTGCCATTGGCCTTGCGTACGAGGACCACATTGGAGATCCATCTTGGATATTGGGCTTCTCGGAGGAGCCCAACAGTTCGGCTTTTGGTCACGTGATCCTGAATCACGGTCTGCCGTTCTTGGTTCACAGGTCGCCTCCTTTGCTGTACCGGTGGGATCCGTGGATCCAGCCGAAGGCGGTGCACCATGACTTCCGGAGGAATGCCTGGAAGGTCGTCATCGGACCACGCGAACACGTCCAAATTGGCCAGCAGAAAGCTGTGTAGCGCTGCTGTTCGGCCTCTGTCAACAGGGCACCAACGTACAGGACGTGTTCGGGGTCGTTACCCACCTGAATGGGGATTAGATCTTCAGCAGGCGCTCCTCGGCTAGTTGAAGGCTGATCGGAAGCCGGAGGAGCCGGAACAGCGAGTGGTTGCTTGTCTCTTAGGGAGAGGACGTAGCAACGGCGAGACTCGCGCTGACATCCGAGCACTTCGCCCACACCGCTCGGAGTGGGAAACTTCATCTTCTGATGGAGCGACGAAGGTATTGCTTTAATGCGGCCGATCAGACCTCTGCCTAGGATAGCGTTGTATCCAGGCATATTGTTGACGACCAGAAAGTCAACAATCTTGGTCACAGCCTTTGGAGCTGTTCCCAAGGTGATCGGAAGGCGAATCCTTCCCATGGGCTGGACCGAAACTCCCGAAAAGCCGAACAATGGCGAATTTACAGGAGTAAGTTGATTGGCGCGCAGGCCCATGAGAACGAAACAGTCGTAAGCCAAGACGTCGGGGGCACTTCCATTATCTACCAGAATCCGGCGCACATTACAATGGTTGATGGTGGCCGAAACGACCAGCGCATCAGTGTGCGGGATCGTAACCCCTACAAGATCTTCATTCGAGAAGGTTATAACATCTTCGGACTGTGCGCGTGCGGGACTGGTAGGATATGGGGCCAGCCGAACAGCCGGGGCCTGTCTACGACATGCACTCGCCTTGCGTAATCGCGTCGGCTTCGAGTGCTTTCACCGCCCGCACCGAAACCTCCCGCGATCACATTGATCTCTTGCCCATTGGGTTCGTTGTTGATCGGCTGCTCGGGAGTGCGGTCTCGACGTCGGGGGCGCTCTTCGTTCCGGCGCCCTTCGTTCCGGCGCACGAACCGTCCAAGGTAGCCGCGCTTGATAAGGTCTTCGATTTCGTCCTTAAGCTGGCGGCACTCGGAGGTGTCGTGGCCGTGGTCGCGATGAAAGCGACAGTACCTATTTTGATCGCGCTTCCGGGGGTCGGAGCGCATTCTCTGGGGCCACCGAACAAAAGCTTCATCCCTGATCTCTGCCAGGATTTGTTCGGGAGCCACAGTGAGGGGGGTGTAGTTGGTGAAGGGGCGCGGACGACGCGGAGAATCGCCATTGCGTCGTCCCTTCTTCCGATCACGGTCGGAACCGTTGTCGGAAGGTCGCTTTTTTTCCGACTGCTCCCCCTGTTCGGCCCTGCTCGCCGCCAGGCTCTCCTCGCAGGCCGCGTGGCGCTGCGCGATGGAGAGTAGTTCGGCGAGGGTGGCGGGTTGCTGGACGCCGAGAGTCCTTTGTAGAAAGCCGTCACGAGTGCCCTGGATGAGAGCGCTGGTGGCTAGGGGGACGTCCAGGCGCGAGATGCGAAGCGCCTCTGTTCGGAACCTCTTGACGAAGTCCCAGAGTGCCTCGCCTTTCTTCTGGCGCACGGTCAGGAGAGAAGCCGCCGTCCGCGGCTGGGACCTTCCACCAAGGAAGTTGTCCCGAAAGGACTTCTTCAATTGGCGGAAGGAAGTGATAGAGCCCGCAGGGAGGGTTTCAAACCAAGCCCTGGCGGTCTCCTTAAGGGTTGCAGGGAAAGCCCTGCACTTGGCCGCATCTGATGCTCCGTGGAACACCATATGCGATTCGAAGCCGTGGATGTGGTCGGCCGGGTCAGTCGTGCCGTCGTAGGGCGCGATGGTGGGAAGAGGGAGCTTGGAGGAGACCAGGGCCTCCAGAATCTCCCTACTGAAAGGAGAGCGGAAGTCCAAGTCGTCCTCCGCTGGAGCCTTGCCCTCCGCACGCTGAACCATCGCGTCCATGCGGCGTTCGAGGTCGACCACACGCCGGAGGCGCCTGGCGAGCTCCTGCTCGGAGTTGGCGGGGCCCCCACGTCCAGAGGCGTGGGAGTTGCCTCCCACGACCGATCGTGGCGGACGGGGTGAGACGATAGAACGCCGGGGCGAGCGCCCGCGGCGCTCTGGTGCCCGCTCTTCCGATGGAGCCCGGAGGGACCGGCGTGGTGAGTCCGCCTGCTGCTCCTGCGGCGCTGGGGGGACGCGGGAGCGTCGATGTGACGATTCCGCCTGCCGGTCGCGTGGCAGGGAGACCGCCGGGGCCGCAACCCCCGCCAACTGGGCCTGTAGGGCGAGGCAGACACCCGTCAACTGATGCATTTGCCCCCGAAGCTCTGCCACTTCGAGGGCCGTTGCCGTGCGGCAGCCGTTGGTACTGGGACGTCGTGATTTGCGCCGGTAGCAGTGCCGGCGACGTCCCCAGGAGGAGATTGGCGACGAGAGGCCCCTCGTGATTGGCGAGACCTCGTCGCCCTGCTTCCTATATTCTGGTATGAGGATCGCCCTCGAGCCATGGCAGTGTTCTTCCCACAGACGGCGCCAAATGTGGTGGTGTGATCCTGTTTGGACCTGAGCCAAACGGGCCTCCACTGGAATAAGAGAGGGAAGACGATTGCTGGTGAGGACGAAGACCTGCAAAACCAGAATAGGATCAGGAGGCCCGGTGAAGACCGGGGAAACCCTCCGATGCCTAAGTCAGTGGAGAGCTTGTGAGGCAGGGGGTTTCGGAATGCGAGAATGTGTTCGCGTCAGGAAGAGAACGTACCGTTGCATGGTACTGTACCTGTGCCTTTATAGGCGTTGGTGTAGAGGCCAACGTGCGTAACGTTGGGCAGATCGTGCCTGAAGAGGCGCCTTGACGCACGTGCATAACGGGAGGAGTTATGACTCCGATGCCCGTTAGGCTGCCAGGCAGTCCACGCCCCTTGATGGTGGAGAACGTGGCCTGAGACGGTTACAACCGCTCTGTGGGCCAGGAATCCTGCTCGGTGCCCTTTGGATGGACCTTCCGAGCAGGTGATGTCCAGGGCAGTTCCGCGCAGCAGGGTTGAGGTCCTTTGTTCGGAAGCCGCCTGCTGACGAGCTCGGCAATGTTCCGCCACGGATAGCCGGCACGAGGATCTTCTCTCTTCTGATCCGTACTAAGGGCGTGGGATCGTATGAGGAGGCCACGTCAGAAGGGGAAGGCGCTGATGGGCCTTGACGCGATGGGCCTAGGTGGCGGAAAACAGCCACCACAGTCACCATGATTTTAGGGTAAATTTTTGAATTCTAAATTAAGCATAGATTTAATAGAAAATTTTATATTTGATGCATTTTCATGATAAAAATTGTTATTTATGTGTAGAAACATGTCAGAGATATATTCATAATGTGTTAGATCTAAAATCCGAATTTGACTCTTTTCTACAATTTCCATGACTCAAATACAAAAATTAGTAGCACTATTTTAATTTGATAAATAGTTTCTGGATTCCAAATTCGTGAGATTTTGAAAAGTGGCTTGTATTATTATGATATACACTTAGTAAAAATATTGAACCAGGTTGACAGACGGTTTCATTGTGATGAATATTTCTCTATTTATGTCACGATTTGATTACCGCAGAAATTAGAGAATATGCAAGAAAATCATGAAAAATTACTGGTTTGATTCATGAAAATAGAGACATGTTCTGACCAAATTTTGTGAATTTTTGATGTCTATAACTAACTTTAGTCTATTATGATCATGAGAATGTGTTCTATTGAAATAATTTGTGGAAAACTTTTCAGAAAATACAACATGTGATAAATCAGAAATATGTCTCTATCAGCATCTGAATATATGTATATGATTTGGCAGCATGTTATGTTGCATTTGAATCTGGAGAAATTTGGATATGATTTTGTATTCGGCTAATAAGACACTGTCACCATAGAAGTAATCTGGAACAGGACCATAGTAATGCCCCTATGGAAATGTTCAATATGTTATATGTTCCCAAGGGCATAGGAAGAAATCTTGAAGGTGGATAAGTACCACTAGTTAAGGTGGGGAGGGCTTCCCCCGGTATTGCGTAATAGCCAAGACTCTATCACTATTTGCCTAGGTGATGAGTATATGTTCATATGTCTATCTGACTTCTAATGGGTGGTTTGGGCTGTGTCTTGGAAAAATTTGTACATATGTATATGTTATGCAAAATGTTTGTTTTCAGCTTTAGAATGATTATGTGTAGTACTTGTTTTATTTCCATTCGGGTGAGTGTTTTGTAATTATGCTTAATTATGCAACTCTTGAAATTATGTATGACAATTGTACCATGTTAATACTTAAATTTATGTCATCATGATCAGATCTGAAATCTTTTTGCAAAACTAAACATCATGAAGTTAGGATCATGTCTTAAACTCATGCTTTGTACAAGTAGCAATTGTACTCACTTTTGACTTAAGATGTATTTAGTAAATGATTATTTTGCAAGTAGTATGATTGCTAAAATCTATATGGAATAACATGTTTTGAAACCATTATATATATGTTAGATTGGTAATCCATTTTTGGTTGCTTGCTGAGTCTTCGTTGTAGACTCATACTTGCTTAACATTTCAGGTTACACAGCGGATCCCGAGGCTTTAGTCGTGGGATCGGATTCGGAGCGTGAGGACTGATTATGTGATTGAGTGATATTTGTTTGTGAGGATTTACTTATGTTATGAATGTTGTATTTGAACTATATAGCATTGTGGACTTATTTGATGGACTATGGACTTGGATATTAAAGTTGATGAATTGTGATTTATTTCTGCTGCATTAGTATTTATTTGTGAATGAATCAACCTACATTTGATATATGTTGGGGTGTGTTCCCCATATAGCACGTTTCTTGGACTCGATGAGAGTTGGTATAACTAGACCGGGTCTAAGTGGGGTGTTACAGAGATGGTATCAGAGAATTCGTAGGTTGAGGATATTCATGAGTAAACATCAACTTAAGTGATCCATGTTCCTATGTCTAAAATAATATAGTAGATAATTAGATTTATAGAAATTAACTAGCTTATTGTTTTGGTAGGCCATGGCTAGTCGTGGACGTCGTGCTAATGTCCCTACTCATGAGGAGGAGTAGAGGGAGAATGCTAATTCGGGGCAGGAGGTCCCAGTGCCTCAGGGACCACCTGTAGCACCTCCTCCACCTTTGATAGATTCTGCAACTTTCATAAGGGTTTTTCAGGCTATGCAGACTCAGGCCTAAACGCAGGCAACATTGCAGGCCCAGGTGCAAGCTCAGGTTAGGTGTGGCTTAATGGTTGGCTTTGGTTCTCTTTAGTATACCTATCCTATGCTGATTCTTGTCATTTTAGGCTTAGGCTCCACCCACTGTGCATTTGGAGCAAAGAGGCCCTTTTGTGATGGAGAGGTTTAGCAGGATGTCTCCACCCTCTTTTAAGGGGGAGAGTCAACAATTGTTGGCTGAGAGTTGGCTCAGGGAGAATGAGAAGATTTTTAGAGCCATTCGCTGTGCTGAGGAGGATAAAGTTAGTTTGAGAACTTACATGTTGCAGGTAATTATAAGGCAATATTTACTTATGAAGCATTATAGTGTGGTTGGTTATGCCTAATGTAGATTTACTCTTTTCAGGAGAGGGATAATGTATGGTGGACATCCACACTACGCACCAGATTTGGGGATGGAGTCCAAGAGGTAACTTGGGATGAATTTACTCGCCTATTCAAAGCTAAGTTCATTTCTGAGCAAGTGCAGGATAAGATGGAGCAGGAATTCCTATCTTTGACCAAGGGATCTATGAGTGTGCTGGAGTACGAAGCCAAATTTGCAGAGCTATCAAAGTATGCACCTCATATTGTGGCTGATGAAAGAAGGAAGGTGAAGAAGTTTGTGATGGGGCTTAGACCATCATTGCGAACTAGACTTGTGGCCTTTGATCATCGTACCATGGAGAAAGCATTTTAGCGCGGCATGCAGGCAAGAAAGTGAGATAGAGCAATACTTAGAGAAGAAAGCTACTTCCAAGAGGCCAGCATCACCATTTCTGAGGCTGGACAAGAAGAAGAAGGCAGTCTATGTACCTCAACAGGTACCTGATTATGGGAAGAGGGCACCTCAGCAAGGAAGATTTTAGCAAGAAGACAAGCCCTTTTGTACTCATTGTGGCAGATGCTTCTCACATTGGTCTCGGTTGTGTGCTTATGCAGGATGGGAAAGTGGTTGCCTATGCTTCTCGTCAATTAAAGAAGCATGAATGTAACTACCCGATCCATGATTTAGAGTTGGCAACAGTGGTTCATGCTTTGAAGATCTGGCGACACAATCTTTATGGTGTCAAGTTTGAGGTATTCTCTGATAATCAAAGTCTCAAGCACTTGTTCTCGCAGAAGGAGCTAAATCTGAGGCAGGGGAGATGGATCGAGTTCCTAAAGGACTATGATTTTGAGTTGCATTATCACCCAAGCATGGCTAATGTGGTAGCCGACGCACTCAGCAGGAAGAGGACAGCGATGCAGAAGGATTGGAAGATGATGGAAGATGCAGCTTGTGCTTTAGTGGAGGTTGAGTCACAATTGTGTCAAGCTTTTGTGGCTCAGTTGACTATCAGGTCTTCTATACTAGATATTATAGTGGAAGGTTAAAAGGATGACCCTAGATTTCAAGAAATGATAGGGAAGGCAGGCATTTCTCGTGATGAGGAAGGTGTTATCCAATTTTAGCATAGAGTATGTGTGCCAGACATTGCTGATGTTAGGAAGTAAATTTTGGAAGAGGCTCACAGATCCAAGTTCACAATACATCCAGGTAGTGGCAAAATGTATCAAGATTTGAAACGGACTTTTTGGTGGCAAGGTATGAAAAGATATGTGGCTGATTTGTGGCTAGATGCTTGACATGTCAACAGGTGAAGGCAGAACTGCAGAGGCCATCATGATTGATGCAGAGGATTGACATTTCATTATGGAAATGGGAAGAAGTTACCATGGATTTTGTCTCAAGTTTGCCCAGATCATTTAGGGGCAATGACTCTATTTGGGTAATTATGGATAGATTCTCCAAGACCGCACATTTCTTGCCTATGAAAAAGAAGCAGACTGTTGAGAGTTTAGCCAAGCTTTATGTAGATAATATTGTTAGATTGCATGGGGTTGCAAAATCCATCATTTCGGATAGAGATCCAAGATTTACTTCAAGGTTGTGGCAATGTTTGCAGGTTGCTCTTGGTTCACAAGTGAAATTAGCTCAGCATTTCACCCACAGATGGATGGATAGTCTGAGAGGACAATCTAGACTCTTGAAGACATGTTGAGAGCATGTGCTCTAGATTGGAAGGGTGATTGGGAACGACATTTACCTCTTGTGGAGTTTGCCTATATTAATAGTTTCCATGCAAGCATCGGTATGGCTCCATTTGAAGCTTTGTATGGTAGGCCTTGTAGATCTTCTTTATGTTGGGAAGAAGCTGGTGATAAACACTTAGTTGGACCGAAAATTGTGCAAGAAACATCTATAAAAATTCAGCTAATTCAGCAAAGGTTAAAGGCAGCTCAAGACTGGTAGAAAAGCTATGCGGATAATAGAAGGAAGGATTTGGAGTTTGAGGTGGGAGAGCATGTTTTCCTAAAGGTCTCTCCAACTAATGGGGTGATTAGATTTGGTCGGCGTGGGAAATTGAATCCAAAGATTATTAGACCATTTGAGATCTTGAAGAAGGTTGGAAATGTAGCTTATCAATTGGCATTACCACCATTTATGGCGAACATCCATCCAATATTTCACATTTCTATGCTAAGAAGGTATATACGGGATCCATCTCATGTCCTTACTTATGAGCCAGCGGATTTGCAACAAGATTTATCCTTTGAGGAGCAACCCGTAAGGATTCTAGACCGTAAAGTTCAGCACTTGAGGTCCAAAAGAATTCCCTTAGTGAAGGTCTTATGGAGGAATTTTGCACAAGAAGAAGCAACTTGGGAGTTAGAAGAAGGAATGAAGATGAAGTACCCACATCTTTTCAGTGAGTATTCTTAGACTCAATCTTCGAGGACGAAGATTATTTTAAGGGGGAGAGAGTGTGATGCCCTGAAACTTTATTCTTACTTTTTAATTTCAATTGTTGTCTATTTTATTGTGCATTTAAAAATTTCTGTGAATATATGTATGTAGTTTAGCATTCTGTAGAATGATATGGTCTATTCTCGGGTTGGATGAAGGCTGTGTCGACTTGTGTTGTTGACGGCAACATCGACTGCCGTCAACAACAGGTTAACAACAACATCCCTTGCTGTCAACTACATGTAAACGTCCATATCGATGGACGTCAACTCTGTATAAATGGTAGTAAACCTTGACATCAACTTCTTCCGGAGCAGACAACGAAATTTTCGTAGTCCAGCTCTGGTGGAGTTATGGTAAGGGCTAATTTTTAGGAAACGCTTGGGGGTTACGTCTCCTACCCTCGTGGGCAGAGTATGGGAGGCCAATTCCTTTATAAAAAAGGTGGGTTAGCCTTCTTGGACCCGTTTTTGGGGAGTTTCTCCAAGTCTCAAGGAACGTTGAAGGAGATTCGACGATTTGATCCTCGTGGAGGCAAAGACCAAGCATCTACGAATTGGAAGGGTGTGCTTTTGAAGGTTGAAGGCGTCTCCAACGTGCTCGTACCATTGGAGATCTGCTGATTGAAGATTTTACCACGGAGAGAGAACTGTCTTGGTTGGCCAAGGGGGGCTTCATCGGCTAAATCCGTAGATTATTTGGTGTTTTAGAGGCAAGTAACCTAGGGATCGGGTTCCCAACCATAGATTCTACCTTTTTACAAATTTTCTATAATTTTAAAAATTAACAAAACAGTCGGATTTGGGGTTTATATGAGTTCCGGAAGGGTTCTGGCTTTCTGTCAGGTTAACGTCAACCTTCTTGCCGTCAATTAAGGTTAACAGCAACATAGTTGCCGTCAAGTTCTTCTGTTCATTATTTTTACCTATTTTTACATCTGGATTTATATTTTTGTGTTCAGACTTCGAATGGACTTCCTGTGAAATGTATAGGGTTAAATAAGTCAACTTTTTGTCATACTGCAAATTGAGTTAATTTCTGTAGTCACCATGATTTTAGGGTAAATTTCTGAATTCTGAAATTAAACATAGATTTAATAGAAAATTTTATATTTGATGCATGTTCGTGATAAAAATTGTGATTTATGTGTAGAAATACATGTCAGGGATATATTCATACTGTTTTAGATCTAAAATCCAAATTTGACTGTTTTCTGTAATTTCCATGACTAAAATACAAAAATTAGTAGCACTATTTTAATTTGATAAATAGTTTCTAGATTCCAAAACTTGTGAGATTTTGAACAGTGGCTTGTATGATTATGATATACACTTAGTAAAAATATTGAACTAGGTTGACAGACGGTTTCATTGTGATGAATATTTCTCTATTTATGTCACGATTTGATTACCGCGGAAATTAGAGTGTATGCCAGGAAATCATGAAAAATTACTGGTTTGATTCATGACAATAGAGACACATTATGACCAAATGTTGTGAATTTTTATGTCTGTAACTAACTTTAGTCTGTTATCATCATGAGAAATGTGTTCTATTGAAATAATTTGTGGGAAAATTTTTAGAAAATACAGCATGTGATAAATCAGAAATATGTCTCTGTTAGCATCTGCATATATATATATATATATATATGTATATGATTTGACAGCATGTTATGTTGCATTTGAATCTGGAGAAATTTGGATATGATTTTATATTCGGCCTATAAGACACTGCCACCATAGAAGTAATATGGAACATGACTATAGTAATGCCCCTATGGAAATGTTCAATATGTTATATGTTTCCGAGGGCACGGGAAGAAATCTTGAAGTTGGACAAGTACCACTAGTTAAGGTGGGGAGGGCTTCCCCCGGTATTGTGCAATAGCCAAGACTCTATCACTATTTGCCTAGGTGATGAGTATATGTTCATATGTCTATCTGACTTCTAATGGGTGGTTTGAGCCGTGTCTTGGAAAAATTTGTACATCCATATATGTTATGCAAAATGTTTGTTTTCAGCTTTAGAATGATTATGTGTAGTACTTGTCTTATTTCCATTTGGGTGAGTGTTTTGTAATCATGCTTAATTATGCAACTCTTGAAACTATGTATGACAATTGTACCATGTTAATACTTAAATTTATGTTATCATGATCAGATGTGAAATTTTTTTGCAAAACTAAACATCATGAAGTTAGGATCACGTCTTAAACTCATGTTGTGTACAAGTAACAATTGTACTCACTTTTGACTTAAGAGGTATTTAGTAAATGATTATTTTGAAAGTAGTATGATTGCTGAAATCTATATGCAATAACATGTTTTGAAACCATTATATATATGTTAGATTGGTAATCCATTTTTGGGTTGCTTGCTGAGTCTTCGTTGTAGACTCATACTTGCTTAACATTTCAGGTGAGATGACTGATCCCGAGGCTTTAGTAGCAGGATCGGATTCGGAGCGTGAGGATTGATTATGTGATTGAGTGATATTTGTATGTGAGGATTTGCTTATGTTATGAACATTGTATTTGAACTACATAGCATTGTGGACTTATTTGATGGACTTGGATATTAAAGTTGATGAATTGTGCTTTATTTCCGCTGCATTAGTATTTATTTGTGAATGAATCAACCTACATTTGATATATGTTGGGGTGTGTTCCCCATGTAGCACGTCTCTTGGACTCGATGAGAGCTGCTATAATTGGACCAGGTCTAAGTGGGGTGTTACAAATTTATCCATAGACCCTTCCTGTTCCACTACGACTGGCCTTTGTGGCACTCTTGATCTGCACCCTTGACTGGCCCTCATGGCAACTTCAACTGTCTTTGACTACCCACTTCAACTATTCAATTTTATGCACTCCGATAATTTGATTGGCCCTTCCGACCACTGAGATCTGCCCTATATAAGGGTAAGCAGCGTGCCAGTAATTCTAAGTACCTTGTACATATTAAAAATGGTAATAATGTGAAGATTATTCTAATGTCTCTTAATTTGCTTTGATTCTATTCTCTTGTGATTAACTGAAACTCCACCTTTGAATCCGCTTGCCTTAAATCTGAAACCAAAAGAAATGCATAGGAACCCCTTTGAGCTTACTGCATTACTTGATCCAGCGTGACTGTTTGATTTATACTCTTGAAGTTCCTTGATCTGAGGTTATGTTTTTGGCATCTATGACTTCCTACACTTTTGTCCTTCTTGACTCTGAATGACCATATGTTCTTAAATTCGGCACTATTGTTGGGATGATATCCATGATCAAATGCCTGTGAAATGGGGCTTGATCCGATCTTAGGGAGAAGCACCCCGACATACTTATTAATATGGGGAGTATAGATCAACAAATTTGAGCGGTGCTTGGCATTGACATCCATATGTATGCAAGATTGGAAAGTGCCTTCTGTTATATGATATGAATGAAGCATGATGTGCTATTTGATATGATATGTTTGATTCATTCGTTTGACTTGATAAGTTTGATTTGTTTGACATGGCCAATATCTGTTCTTATCACATGTTTGATTGGATCATAGTTTGATTATTGTATCATTCTCATGACTTGACAATTAGCATGATTTGCTTGGAATTTTGTAGTATGCAATTCTTGCCTGCTACCTTCATGCTTTCTGTTTGCATTGATCTCCTGCCTGCCATCCTTGAAATTCAGTTTGTTAAAATGTTGATTAAGTATTGTTTGCCCGCACCATGAGATATAAATCCTATTGGGCTAGTTTGCTCATGAACCTATTAACATTTCAAGTATTTGGAGCATGATTAGCATGTAACCGAACTACTGTGTGGAGAGCTTGGAAGCGCCTTGGAGGATTTTTATTTTTGATTTTTATATGTGTGAGCAAATCATGTATCATGCTTGTGAACCACTATGGTCGGATCTATGAGGAGTTTTTCTTTGGAAATTAGTGTTTGTACAAACCATGCAATGAATAAAAGAAACAGTTGATGATATGTCTAAGTGTGAATCGTAGATGTGGGGAACATATATCAATCATATTGTGTTTTATCTGTTGGGATTATATGATTATTGTAGCAAATTTGATTGCAATGGGATGTGTCAATTTCTGAAATTCTAAGTGAATCTCATTATGGAAGAACCTTATTCTTAGAGAAATTAATTTGTGGGCCCTAATTAAGTGGTTAAGGCTCAACCCCTCTCATCTATTTCCTTTCCATTTGACTTGAATGTTGTGTCCCCAATATGAAGTGAGGTTTGGTCAAGATTTATGTTGATGTCAGATTATTTCAGATTTTGAATTTTCACTGCAATTATGACATATAAATTTTGAGGCCGTGACATGCAAGCAGATCACTCTCACTTTTAGAAGTATGACCAAAAGTATACACAAAGAGAGAAAAATGAAGAAGAAAGCTAAACAAACTGGCTTTAGCAACTCTTGCTTTCTCTTCAAGTTTAGAAAGAATGTGGGCGATGATGTGCTCTGAAACTTTAGATGGAGAGTGGTCTGTTCTTTGTGATTGCATCCTTCTCTTCTTTTACAGACTCTTGGCAGAAGATAGTCATTGAGTCTTTTGCTCCAGCTTCTTCTTCTTCTTCTCTTCTCCTCTTCTATCCGTTACACAACAGATCTTCTCGTTGCCACTGTGTAGTTCGAGCGTTAGACTCATCTTTAGTAGCCATTGGATTTTTAATAGAAGTTCTTGTAGTCTTTCTATTTGTTGGCTTTCTTTGAAACCTATAGCTTGCATGTTACCAATGTTTGTTAGTTTGCATACGTATTGAGCATCTGCAAGCATTTAATGCACAAAGAGGAAGATGTTAGGTGACATTTCATCTATCAGTTAGACATTCATTCCTCTGCTACAGAAATCCTCAAATTTTGATGATATATTTCTACTTCAGGTGTCTTCCTTTTGTCTGATAAGAAAGAAAGGTCATCAATAACATATTCAAGATGTGAACACACAGTCTGGGTCTGAAAAAGGTTGATTGCGCATTTAATGTAGAGATATGCATGAGATCTTATGTAAAAACATGAGAGCCAAATTTGAAATGAAGTAGATTTGAGCGCCAAAGGAAATTGTTCATCAATCGATGTGAAACTACAGTAATTGATATGTTGTTCACCAATCGGAACAACATAACACCAATCGAAAGACTTTAAGTTAAATGGTCATCAATCGGAACACTCATAACATCAATTGATATGAAACAGGTCATTTGTTCACCAATCAATATGGAACTTCAGCTTATGGTATTTATAACACCAATCAGAATACCAATCGATAGGATATAGTATAAGTAGTCACCAACCGGAACATTATGTCACCAATCGATAGGATATAACATATATAACACCAATTAGAAGCTTATAACATCAATTAGAAGGAAAATAACATCAATCGATATGAAACTTCGACTGATCAATATATGAAATTTGACCACTAAGAATATCAAGCAGTCAGTCGAAGTGAAACTTTGGTTGGACCAAAACATAACGCTCTTAGTCGAAGTGGTAACTTAAATACAAAATTTTCTATCCCACGAGGAATGGGGATAGACCACGGGGTTATACTAGGGCATTGACTTCATATGTTGTGTGCCCATTACCTCCCAAGGTCTACATTCATTGTTGTTCACTTCGTACCGCTCGATTTTCACTATCTACTATATTGGCTTTACCTGGATTAAAGGTATGGTCTCTATGCAAAGGGTGGTCATCAAGGACTCTATCCTCTTGCTTGTGCCTATACCTTGACAAGGCCGGGACATCATCCCAAGAACCATGCACCATATAAACTTGGGTGCCATGGTTGGCCCATATGATTGCGACTTTATGTTTGAATGTCTCGGTTTATAATACACCGCATATTTAACAAATGTCTCCTTTACAATCATACATGCTTCCTTTGGTTTCGTATATTTGTCGTCGGCCTTTACTTCTCTGGTTTCCCTTTTCATGTGCCTTCATGCCCAAACCTTGGTCATTACCAACAAGGTCCCATAAGCCTATCAATATGTTGGCATATGGCTAAAGAAAGTGGGCTAAATTTCAAAACCATCATGGTATATATCGGTTTCATCAAGGCATCTAGACACCTTGAACCCTCTTGAAGGCAAGACCTAGAGGGAACAAAGTCTAGATCATTTTGGGTGTGTTGCTAAGTGAATATTCTGTCTACCGAGGTCATCCCTTCTTTGCATATGGATGGTTATCCATTTGCACCCCCCCCCCCCCCCCCCCCCCCCCAACAAGTCCCGGGAAAAGGGGGAGGTGTTGCTGGAATATTACTAGAATTTTCATTTATTCAAAATTTAAGTGTTTATGTCATAAGCTTAACAAAAAAAAGTAAACGATGGTTAAGGAATGATAATGGTTGTAGCACATATGGCCTCCTCGGCGTGACTGAGTGGTAGGTACGAACTACTTTAGTGCCCCGATGAGTAGACCAAGAACCCGCATTATGACACTGACTCAGCAATAAAGATGACATGTTCATAAGCTCACAAATTGAATAAATAAAAAAAATGTAGAAAATCTTAATAAAACACTTGATAGTTAATTACAAAAAAATTCTACATGAAATAAATTGTGGCAATAAAACTAATAATGGATCAAAATAACAATAATAAAAATAAATAAATAAATGATAAAAATCTAAATGATCAAACCTAATAATTAAAACTCCTTCACAAGTAAAACCAAAAGAATCATGAGTAAACTAATCCCTTAACTAAAAGAATAAAAAGGATACAAAATCGCTAGATTGGAGGAGGTGATCCGGCACACAAGTAGCCTGGCATCAGATCACACAATTCTGGTGATTCGATGCTGGTTCATCCGGCGCCGGTTCACTCAGAATTAGTGATCTGGCGTCACACCATGTTCCCCCTTCTCCCAAACCCCTATATAAAAATAATAATAATAAATTATTAGAGATAAAAATGATAATGATAACGGTAATAATAATAATAATGAAAAAGTAATAATACATAATTCAAATCAAATCGAAAGTCAAGTCAGTTCAATCAAATCAACTAAAAACAATTTGGAATCAAGAACAATTTCTTTTAGACCTAAGTGAATAATGTAGAAAAAAACAAAACAAAACATGTCAATGATAATAAGTAAAGGGATAATGAAAAATAGAATACAAATTAAAAGAAGATAGATCCACAAATTATGTGAAAATAGAAACAAATGTACTCAAACTATATCACACGATAAATCCAAAGCAAACCATGATAAACCAAACAAAAAAAAAATCTTTAAAGAAGAGGTTGAACTGACACCACCCATGTTTTATTTATGTCATGTTATGCTTTATCAGATGCCTCCTATTTACGGTCATCATGCCCTTTTTTCTGATGATTAATCAAAGATTTTCTCCCATAAACGATAGATGTAATTAACACCATTGTGCTTAGTCAACAATGGATCTTGGGTCCCGACTAGATGTTTAACGAAGTCAAGCGACGCATATATAGACTTAAAGTCCCTCCACCCTCGGAGGTAGAACCTATTGTCACTTCTTTGACTCGCACATCTATGCTCTAAGATTGTAGATTCATCTCCCATTAATGGCCTATGGCCCATGATGATGATACTTGAATTTACAATATATGCACATGTCCCCACATACAAAAATAAATACATAATGAATGGATCTTTTTTAAGAATCCATTTCGACAACTTTGTATTCATGTCGTCTTCCCCTCTGATCACTTTCCCACCTTCTATTTAGTGATGTCACTTGTCTCTCCCTTCTGACTTTGCCTAACCCCACCTCCCGTCTAAACCAATGTTGCATTCACCATAAGAAAAAACGGCAATAGCGACCGACAAATTCAGTCACAATTCGGTCACTAACACAAATAGTGACCGAATAGCGACTGAATAGTGACCGAACATGTCGGTGAAGAATTTTTTTGTCACAATATTGTGATCGAAATTATTCGATCGCTAATGAGTCACAGATAGTGACCGAAATAGTGACTGAAATATTTCGGTCGCTATCTGCGACCGATTATTGTGGTCACTATTTTGGTCAATGTATAGTGACCAAAATAGTGACTGAAATATTTTGATCGCTATCAGCGACCGATTATTTCGGTCTCTAATTCGGTCACTGTATAGTGACCAAAATAGTGACATAAATAATCGGTCGCTATAATCTGAACTAGCGACCGATACTTGCAGTCATAAATTCGGTCACAAAATAGTGCCTGAAATAGTAATTGATATAATTAGTCGCTAATCGGTCTCTAAATTTTTAATTATTATATTTTTAATTTTATGTCATAGTGACAATTTTTATTTTTATTATATGTACAAAGGTTATATATATATATATATCACAACAATAAATTAAAATTAAATACTATAAGAAATAAATTATTGAAATTTTTAGAATTTATTTTTCTATATAATTCACTCACTTTTAAACTAAACTAATTTGATGAATATAACTTTAAACTCCAAAATAAAACAGGGAGTCTGATTTGAACTCCGTCAATTTTCACAAGTCATATTCATCGCCTCGGCTGTGCTTGAACAAACCAGAGCTCGATCGGATTAGTATTTATAAATTTGGACCCCAAACCTAATTTTTTATTTTTTAACTAAACTAACTTGCTTAATGTGAGTTTGAGCGCCGAGCTCAAATGGGAGTCCGATTTGAATTCTGCCAGTTTTCGTGAGTCACACTCATCGCCCCGACCATGCTAGAACAAACTGGAGGCCAATCGAATTAGTATTTATAATTTTAGACCCCAACACTAAGTTTTCATTTTTTTTTAAATAAACTAACTTAATTTATGTGAATTTTAGTGCCGAGCTCAAATCGGGAGTCCGATTTGAACTCCGTCAGTTTCCACAAATCACACTCATCGCCCTGGCCATGCTAGAACAAATCGGAGGCCAATCAGATTAGTATTTCTAATTTTGGACCCCCAAAGCTAAGTTCTTCCTTTTCAAACTAAACTAACTTGCTTAATGTGAATTTGAACGTCGAGCTCAAACCGGGAATCCGATTTGAACTCCGTCAGTTTTTACAAGTCACACTCATCGCCATGGCCATGTTGGAACAAACCAGAGGCCAATTGGATTAGTATTTCTAATTTTAGACCCCCAAACCTAAGTTTTTCATTTTAAAACTAAACTAAACTAACTTGCTTAATGTGAATTTGAGTGTCGAGCTCAACTCAGGAGTGCGATTTGAACTCCGTCAGTTTTCACAAGTCACACTCATCGCCCTGGCCATGCTGAAAAAAACCAGAGGCTGATCGGATTAGTATTTCTAATTATGGACCCCAAAATTAAGTTCTTCCTTTTTAAACTAAACTAAACTAACTTACTTAATGTAATTTTGAGTGCCGAGCTCAAATCGGGAGTCTGATTTGAACTCCATCAATTTTCACAAGTCACATTCATCACCCCGGCCATGTCGGAACAAACCAAAGGTTAATCGGATTAGTATTTCTAATTTTAGACCCTTAAACCTAAGTTTTTCATTTTAAAACTAAACTAAACTAACTTGCTTAATGTGAATTTGAGTGTTGAGCTCAAACTGGAAGTCTGATTTGAACTCCGTCAATTTCCACGAGTCATACTCACCGCGTTGGCCATGCTAGAAAAAATCGGAGGCCGATTAGATTAGTATTTCGAATTTTGGACCCCCAAACCTAAGTTTTTTATTTTTTAACTAAACTAACTTGCTTAATGTGAGTTCGAGTGCCGAGCTCAAACTGGGAGTCCGAATTGAACTCTATCAGTTTTCATGAGTCACACTCATCACCCCGGCCGTGTTAGAACAAACCAGAGGCTAATCGGATTAGTATTTATAATTTTGAACCCCCAAACCTAAGTTCTTCATTTTTTAACTAAACTAACTTGCTTAATGTGAATTTGAGCACCGATCTCAACCCGGGAGTCTGATTTGAACTCTGTCAATTTCCAAAAATCACACCCATTGCCCGGGCCATGTTGGAATAAATTGAACACCAATCGGATAAGTATTTCTAATTTTGGACCTCCAAACCTAATTTTTTTATTTTTTAACTAAACTATCTTGCTTAATGTGAGTTCGAGCATCGAGCTCAAACTAGGAGTCCGAGTTGAACTCTGTCACTTTCAATGATTCACACTCATCGCCCCGACCATGGTGGAAAAAACCAGAGGCCAATAGGATTAGTATTTCTAATTTTGGACCCCCAAACCTAAGCTCTTCATTTTCAAACTAAACTAACTTGCTTAATGTGAATTTGAGCATCGAGCTCAAACGGGGAGTCCGATCTAAACTCTGTCAGTTTCCACAAGTAACACTCATTGCCCTCAAAGGCCGATCGGATTCGTATTTCTAATTTTGGACCCCAAATCCTAAGTTTTTTTGTTTTTTAACTAAACTAACTTGCTTAATGTGAGTCGAGTGCTGAGCTCAAACTGGGAGTCCGATTTAAACTCCGTCAGTTTCCATGAGTCACACTCATCATCCCGACCATGCTGGAACAAACTGGAGACCAATCGGATTAGTATTTCTAATTTTAGACCCTCAAACCTAAGTTCTTCATTTTAAAACTAAACTAACTTGCTTAATGTGAATTTGAGTGCCGAGCTCAAACAGGAGTCCACAAGTCATACTCATCGGCCCGACTGTGTTGGAACAAATCGGACGCCCATCAGATAGGTATTTCTAATTTTAGACCCCCAAACCCAAGTTCTGATGTTTTAAACTTAGTGATTAAAATTGACTGTTAGAATAAAGAGATTAATACTTACATGAGGGGCTCATGCTGATGTCGATGGCGCTGCCTGAGGAGGAATGTTGGCCTAAAAGAGGGCTTGAGAGAGGGGCTGGGATAGAGCCTAGGAGAGCTGGGCCTGCACAGTGTCGGACACCTGTATATGCATCGTGTGGACCAGACGAGACTCCAAACCCGAGATCTCATCTCGAATGAAACCCATCACCTCACTGAAAGCAGTACCTGGAGCACCAGGTGTGGTGAATGCACTAGTCGCCTATGAGCCTAAACTCAAGGCACTAGATAACACCCTGCTCGTGTCCATATTGTGCCCAAAACCATACACATGGCATTTCTTTGGGGCACCAGATGCCGCAACTCATACCTCAGGATCTAACTGTGGCTGCTCCTCCTCCCCGGCGTACTTCTCTGTCATCTATTGACTATATGACTCCTGCCAAAAATAAAATTATCAATTTAATATTAATTTGTAACAAGAAAAAAATAGTGAATGGACTAAAAATACTTACCGCAACCTCCTGGGCTCTATTGCCAATGTACTAATCCGTCCCCTTCTTCTTATGTGTCTTATCAAACACCTCTTGAAATGTTGGAGGTCGTTTTAGCTCCTTTTCCTATTTCACATAAAAACATTGCATAAATGAGTACCTATATAAATAAAATATACCACAAATGAACATATGACTTACCAATCTAGACTGATGGGTTGCAAAGGAGACGAATCCACTTGTATGCTTGTTGGCCTCTGGATTGGCGGTTCGATTCACTTTCATTGTTGTGGAGGTTTCTTGTCATCTCTCCTCGGCCCATATGTTGCATAGACCTTGCCAGTAGTCTCTCCTCATCCATGTCGGTGCGCGCTCCCTCTAAAGAGTCGGGTCTAGACTCTGACAAACTCTTCGTGCATTTTTCCTCGCATTATACAACAAATGTTTAAAATTTGACCGGGCGGTGGCCGTCCATACTAATCGAGACCGCGCCTCATCAGAGGGACACGTGAATCGATGATTGCTCTGTATAGATAAGAGTTAGTTTACTGAATGTAGGAGTAAGAAAACAAATAGATTATAATAAGAAATTACATACCATGAACATCTGATACAACAACTTCTGGACGTCCATCGGGAAATCGTTGAATCTATGAATAGGCCCAGTCAAGTGTCCCTGAATTGATCTTGTGATGAATTGAGACGCCTGGGCGGGCTCTATTTTATCCCTGTAATTATGTAACATATTATAATGAATTTATGAATTAAATAACTATCATTAATTCTTGTTTTCCTACTCTTATTGGGGATCGATTGGGTCTTGTGAGTTTTAGAGTTGGTTAATTCTTGTTGGGTTTTCAGGGGTATGCCCCATAGATGTTGTACCTATTATCTTCTTATATATAAAATTTGCTGCAGCAGTATAATTGCCTGGAGGAGTGAGTCTATTTCACCCTGCTGGGGTGGGATGCACTCGACCGGTCGCTGACATTGCTCGGCCCATTTTACCAAAAAAATGAATTAAATAACTACCCTTAATATAAGATACATATAAATTTAAGACATACCCATTTATCCATACCTCCCACAGAGTGCCATCATAAAAACGATCTGCCCCCTCCTGCAGACTGACAACATTCAGTGCATGTGGCACCGTACATGCACTTACCACACGAACTGGAGGAGCGGAAGCACTCGGTCCTATAAATTGTTTATATATTATATATATATATATATATATATATATATATATATATATACTTTAACCTCCATGATTTACACTTATATATACCTATAGAAGGACCTGAGGAAGTCACCAGAGGAGGGGACATAGTAGGCATCGAGGGACTCGATTCTGTTACAATATAAAATGTTAAAGAATATAAATAACAACGATACAAATACTTACAAATTCAAATATACATACTTGCTATCCTAGAAGAAGGATAAATAATACAAGTGAATCAATGCACAAATAAACTAGAACTTTAAATATACATACCAATCGTAAGGGTAGGAAGCGTAGGAGGACTCGATCCTGTTAGAATGAGAAATAAATAACAAAATATATTAGCAATATACAATTACTTACAACTTCAAAACAATGCTTACTTGCTGCCAGAGAAGGAGGCACAGAAGGACCTGAAGCTGTAACAATTTAAATGACATAAATAATATGTATAAATAATAAACAAAGAAAAATACAACTTTAAATATACATACCTGAGGCCGCAGAACAACCCCTCCCACTACTCAACCTCCTCCCAGAATTGGAGCCTGATCGTGCTCCACACACCATATCTTCATAGGGAACATCAAAATTCATGTTCATTAGTCAATTGCTTTTATTAAAAGTGGACAACTTTAAAGATACTGAACAGATGTGAAATAATTGTACCCATTTTTAAATGATATCCATTTCCTCCTCAGATGATGACAATGTATCTAATTCAGCCCCATCTTCATCATCATCTTCACATTCACCGCTGGTTTGTTCCTCCTCCTCATCAGAATCTTCACCATACACCTGACCTACATCAATATCTGTTCGCCTTCCACTACTCCCTTTTATCTCATGTGGATCGACTTCTTCGACCTCATTTCCTTTAGACAAGAAAATTGGCTCTTCAGATTCGTCTGCTCCAGTATGAGCTGTCAACTCTACATCATCAACCAAGTCAGCTTGAAAGAATTCGGCGTTGACCTCTTCAGGTGTCTGATCAGTCATGTCCAAATCATAATCAGAGAATAGTCTTGATCTAACTCTACAAACTGTCCACCAATCATTTCGTTCTTTGTTCGTAGATGATGGATAGCTTGTATAGTACACTTTTTAGGCTTGTGTGGCTAAAATGAATGGCTCATAAGTATTCAATTTGGACTTATGTTTAAGCTCGACAATCCCATACGTTGTGTCATTTCGAATGGAATTCAGATCAAACCAAAGACACTTGAACAAGAATATATGATTGTCTTGTCCTAGATATTGCAATTGTAAGATCTCATCTACAATACCACAGTAGTCATATTCATTTTTATTGTACATACTTCCTTTAACACATATGCCGCTGTTCATGGTAGACTTACTCTGCCCATAGCCTCTTGGGTGAAATCTATACCCATTCATAATAAATCTAGGGTAGTTTTGTGCGATTTTTGATGGGCCATAGGCTATCTGACGAACTCTTTCATCAGTAATTAAACCTTGTTCAACCTATGTATAGAGAAGACTAGTTAAAAAGTGAACATAACTCATCTTTCGTACTCTTTAAGTATGTACACTTATGCGTTTACTTAGCCATAAGGCCAATGACTTCTTTTATTCTTTTACAACCTCATAATCAATGAGATGTGGATTTCTTTGAATTATTTCTGAATAAAATTGTCTGTAATATGAATGGAAGACCACCTTCAATAGGTAGAAGAAGGGCAAAGAAGTTATATACATAATAAATTGTGAGTTCAGGACTTACTCAACATAACACTCAAGCTCAGCACAATTTAAAAGAATATATATATATATATATATATATATATATATATATATATATTTGCGGCGTATAACTCTATGTCATCGAGAATGCGAGTTGAAGAACGTCCGAACGCACGTCTAGGATGATTAAATATGGACAGTCAATCTGAACTCATAGATCCCCCCTCCCCCATCATCATTACGTAGAGATTGAGTACGACAAGTTTGTATGTCTCCTTCAAAGTACATCTAATAAAAGTTTGAGATTTCTTCCATAATGTATGCCTCAACAATAGAACCCTCCACTTTTTCTTTATTTTGGATTTTCATTTTGAGATCATGCATACACCTACATCAACAATGTACAAAACAAATGGCAAAAATATCATAGATAAGGTGCAATTCTAGGAAGAAAAAAGTCAATATTCACATATACCTCTGAAATGGATACATCCATCTATATTGTACTGGCCCTCCGACTTTAGCTTCATATGATAGATGTATGAGCAAATGCTCCATTGAATCGAAGAATGCAGACGGAAATATCTTCTCCAACTTGAATACAATGGTGACCACATTCTGTTCAATGGTTTGCACATCCTCAAATCTGAGTTCTGATGCACACAGAATCGTGAAAAATTGACTTAACTCAGACAATGCTCCCCATAGAGGCTTTGGCAACATGTCACGAAATGCAATTGGTAGCAACCTTTGTATGAACACATGGTAGTCATGACTCTTCATTCCATATATTTTTCCCTCAGTGATGTTGACACGACGAGCAATATTAGACACATAACCGTCAGGAAATCTCAATTGTTTCAGCCACTGGCACACTTCCTTTACTTGTCTACCTCCAAGCACATAAACTGCTTTTGGTTTAATTGATTTCCCATTTACTTCAACAAGTTCTAACTCTAGATGTTTATGAAGCATGGAGAAGTCTAAACGTGCATTTCTGTTGTCCTTTGTTTTACCTTTTATGTCCATAACGGTGTTGAACACATTATCAAAGACATTCTTCTCGATATGCATCACCTCTAGATTATGCCGCACAAGAAGAGTTGACAATAAGGTAGCTCCCAGAAAATGTTTCTCTTCACCCAGTTGTACTCCTTCCCAAAACCTGGAAGTTGATGCGTACTGCCCATCAATTGTGTGATATCTGGCAAATTTTCTACACGTGCTGTCATATGATGACCGGACAACCTCTCGAATATAACTTCATCTCGTTCCATTCTATTCTTTAGGAATGCATCTTTTTGTCCTCTGAACGGGTGATCAGCTGCTACAAACTGCTGATGGCAATCAAACTAGCATGACTTCCCACCATGTTTAAGTACAAATGATTTGGTATTATCCATACAATAAGGACATGTTAGCCTCCCATGTGTGCTCCAATGAGATAGCATTCCATATGCAGGAAAATCACTTATCGTCACATCAATGCTGCCCTCATGGTGAAATTTTACTTTCTAGATGCATCATAAGTGTTAACCTCCTCAATCCATAATAATTTCAATTCATCAATCAATGGTCTGAGATAGATGTCTATATTTTTTGTAGAACTTTTAGGACCAAGAATCAATAAAGACAGGAACAAATTCTCTTGCTTCATGCACATGGTCAGAGGAAGGTTGTATGGTGTCACGAATACTGGCCAACTGGAGTAGAAAGCCACTGAACCTCCAAATGGATTGAATCCATCAGTGCATAAACCAAGCCTCACATTATGCGACTCCCTTGAGAAGATAGGGTGAGCATAGTTGAAATGAGTCCAAGCTTCGCCATCTATAGGATGACTCATAATATCCTCGTCACGACGTACTCTTTCTGTGTGCCACCTCATATGTCGAGCTATCTTTGAGGATATATACATCTGCTACAGTCTGGGTGTGAGGGGAAAATATCGCAATGACACATAAGGTATATCCTTTCCCCTAGAATTGGCCCCTCTTTTAGGTTTAAACCTATCATGATGGCAAGTAAAACACGATACCTTATTTGCATCCTCTTTGTGATACAACATACAATTATTAGGACATGTATCTATTTTCACATATCCAAGTCCTAACCCATTGACCATCTTCTTGGAACGATAAAAATTTGGAGGCAGTTTCTCATCTCGAGGTAACATACTCTTGATGATGAGGAGGAGATGATCAAAACAACTTTCACTTATATGAAATTCATATTTCAAGTTCAGCAACTGTGACACCGCTGACAACCGAATGTGCTTTTGACAACCATCACACAATGGCTCATCAACATCCTTAAGTAACTGATAAAACTTTTCGGCTCCCTTGTTTGGCACTTCTTCACCGTATACAGGATTCTCATGTACATTGAATATGGGAGCAGCGACATCTACAACCATATCCACGTACGTACTTGTGCCTTCCACATTACTAGACTCGTGCGTGTGACCAGAGCTCCTCACCATGACATGTTCAATTCATATAACCTTCAACAAACTCTTTTCTGTATAAATGACGTTGAACCTCCCATGGTGAAATCCACTTCGAATTTTTACAAATCATATAAGGACATTGGATGCAACCTTCACTGTCTACTGCTGCACTTGGATTCCCCAATGCAAACTGAATGAAAGTCTCAACTCCGGCCCTAAACTCCACAGACACCACATGATCAACTATTCTACGATACATCCATGAATGGTCTAAAGCTATTTTTTCCTACGCTCAACCAATATTAACGCACAAATAACTTTAATATTCAAACTCATAAAAAATAAATTTAATCATTTTCACACATCGTTCAATACAATCGAAATGAATCGGAAGGATATCTCCCCACACCTCTCCGATATACCAAAAATATTTATTGATTAAGATATTTTCTTAAACACTTACTAATAAGTGGTTAAGAAAATATTCTAAATCAATAAAGGTATATTAGAGAGGAGTGAGTAGACACACCCGAATTTTTCAACAAACAATACAAACACATAGTAAATGACCACCTAACTGCGATCAAACATTCACAACCTGTCCAAAATGAGACAATTCAAAACTTTGAGTTAGATATACACATTCTCATCATTCAAAATGAGAATGTGCATATCAATCTCAAAGTTTTGAACGGAAAGGTTCATTGACACGGACTTAACACACTCTCGTGAGGTGTGTGTAGTGTTAAATTTCTATGCATGCATAGATCAAA
Source organism: Colocasia esculenta (assembly GCA_014218235.1). Classification (NCBI taxonomy): domain Eukaryota; kingdom Viridiplantae; phylum Streptophyta; class Magnoliopsida; order Alismatales; family Araceae; genus Colocasia; species Colocasia esculenta. Next base: position 125,154,656 of record CM024754.1, read on the forward strand.
TTTAAATGTCACATAAATATGAAAGAAAAATGAAAACAAAATCATACATATGAACAAGTGCAATTCTAAATTAAATTCACACATACATGTAATTGAATTACATTAAAATAAAAAGTGCAACACTAATCATTAAACTAAAGGTAAACCAAAATCCCATTAAACCCCCTGTTAACCCCCATGTTAAATCCTTTAACAGCCCCATAAACCCCCCCCCCCCCCAAGACAAAGCTTGTCCGGTCCTAATTCCCCTTAAAAACACCCGATAAAACCCTTTCGTTAAACCCCCCCCCCCCCCCCCCTTCAATACCCTTAAACAAACATCTCCCAAAGATACAAGATGGTAGCCTTTGTTTCAAACATGTGTGCATGGTTAAAGAGATTTGATCAACAACAACTGTATATGTAACATGGTTTCTCAAATGAGACCTCAATGCTAGAGAGGAAATGCTGGACAAAAAGAGAGACTGTAAACATGAGGAGGAGGAGAAGGAGGAGGAAGCAAATCCATATACAAACATATGTAATGTTCTTACTATATCTTCCATGGCAAAGATCAAGATGTGAACTGTCCATGCCAAATTGAAACCTGGGAGTAGATAAGAGTTCAAGGGTAATAGTACTGTAGGGATGCAATAGGTAACAACCTTTTGTTGGGTTTCTTAAGAATCTTCCAGCTCATTTGTTGCATATTGATAGCAAACAACCAATTAAAAGAAAACATTTCATCCCAAGTTATAGAAGGGTTCTCATAATATCATAACATAATTGATTGGTAGAATGGGAGGCTACCTCCTTTCATGACCCCACCTTCTGACTGTTAAATTATGATATAACCCACCCAAAATCTACATAAGTAATTAAGTACTTGCGAAAAAAAAGAAAGCAGATGTTGGCACCAAAAATTCCCATAAAACCCAAAAATCCCATAAAATCTCAAAATTTTCAAAAAATCCCTAAGAACTCATAAAACCTCAGAAAGTCTAGGAAAATCCCCAAATAAACCCATGAAATCCTAGAAAATACCAAACCAATCCCTATGAAATACCAAACCAAACCCCATGAAATACCAAATGCCAAATACGCTAAGTCCTTTAAATCTAAAGTACCCAAAATCTGCAAATACCCCAGATTCTTTAAATCTGAAAGGCCTAAAACCAAATCTCTAAAAATCCACTAAAGTTCCCATTCCAAGTCAAATACCCCTTTAAACCAGAAATTCTCAAGTTTTACCGAATCTTTTAATGGCCCATGAGAAATTACCTTTGAACAATCACCCCGTAGAAAATTTTCCCCTTGAAATATATCCCTGAAAAAAAAACATAATCCATAAAATACCAAATCCTCCAGTCCCCCATGGCACTTCCTTACCCTATAAATAGGGGGCCATACCCCCCATTTCCCCAACACCGAAGCCCCCTATAAGTTTCCTCCTACAAAGCTCTTAATCCCTTCTGCAAGCCCCTGTTAAACCCTCCAAAGTTCCCCCCTGCGTAGCCCCTGTTAAACCTCCATACAAAACTCCAAACCAATGCCATTCCAAGGCCACTACAAAACTCCTATCAGTTCCACTTGTCCTGATTAAAGAAAGCCAAATAAAACTCACTCTCATTTCTATAAAAGAGCCTATTTAAATTCCACTACAAAGAAGGCTCAGTAAGTCCCACTTATAGGGTGATAACCCCTCCATTGGCCACCATTGTAGCTCTTCTTCGCCCATTTATAAATCTCCCCAATGGCCTCATTCTAACCCTTCCTAGCAAAAGATATAAAACCAGGGAAATCCTCTAAACAACCCCTAAAAGGGTTTAGAAAGGGATAAGTGGCTTGGATGAGGGCCTCCTCATCTAATGGCCTTTAAAATGCCCTCAAATAATACTAGTAAAAGCCCATTTCACAATGAAAGAAATGAGGAAAAAGGGGCTCTAACTCCAAAATTTCTACAAACAAATCACATGTGCATATGCATTAAAAACATAGGGTGGAAAGGAAATTTCAAGGTGTTGAATATCCCAATTCAAAATGAGATATATGATGTGTCGTTGCCATAGTGGGGCTCCAAACCCAGACATCTTCACAAATATGTCAGCGTGACACAGTCTCACAGTTTCACTGTCTTACACAGTGACACCCCCTCCCCCCCCCCCCCCCCCACCAATAGCCCCCACTCCCTCCCCTCCCCACCCAAAGCTGGCCCCCACCTGCTCCCCTTTCCACCCATAGCCCCACCCCCTCCCCTCCCCTCCCCATCCATAGTCGGCCCCTCTCCCAATATCGCCCCCCCTCATCCCCACCCACATAGAGAGAGAAAGGGGGAGCACCGGCCCCCGCTGCACACACACACATATTGTAACGACCCTCCTTATATAGGTACGATTATACCAATTCACATCGGTATAACGAACGTCATCACAGTGGGACATTGACCCAACACTAAACACTAGGATGAGATGTACACGAATAGAAAGGAGTACAGCAGAAAGAAAGTAACAATTTTATTCCATTTCATCATCATCATTAATATCCACAGTCTATATAACGTTAAATGAAAGAAAACACTAAAGTCCACAATAATACAACTTCCAAATGAAATACATTGTCCACCCTCAATTACATAATTTCAAATTACATACTATGAAATGAAGGACGCAACGTAGAGATCTCCACAACTAGCTACTCCTCTCGCTCGGAGTCGCTCCTAACAATCTCCTCCAAAGAAGTGGAGTCACCTGCTACACCTGTACGCCGAAGCAAGAATGAGTCTAAATAGACCCAGCAAGCAATCTATGCATAGCATCCTTACACATATCATATGCACATGCTGACTTTTCAAATTAAGAATTAATACATGTTGCAGGCTTCATTCAATTCAAGCTACTACGCATGGAAATTTATAGCAATAGAATACATGATACATGCTTAAAACATTAACCAATTTCATATAATAATCCTACACATGCTTTCTACACATACATGTAACATGATTTGACAATTCAAACATTATCCACATTATGGTACAATTTCACCAATCTAGCACATAGAACTAAGCATAAAGTAAATAGCAACCTAACATGATCTCCATTCATATTTCACATGCACTTTACACATTTAATTACACAATTCACTTGTTGTTTTAATATAAATAAATCACAAATTCACATGGTGTCACATTTTCTTATATTACCTATCACATTTTTCACTATCACTTGGTCACTTTCACATTTACACAATTCACATGATATTATATGCACATATTCACATTTTCACTTGATTGCCGTGACACATAGTCCAAACCACCACTAGAAGGACACACATATACACATTCACATATCCATCACCTAGGCAACACAGTGATAGACCTTGGTTAACTGTGCAGAACCGGGAGAAGCACTCTCCACCCTAACTAGTGGTACTTGTCCACCTCCAAGATTTCATCCTATTTGTCCATAGGATTTCGCACACATTGAACCTTCCCATAGGGGTTTTACTACGGTACAGTTCCACAGCCCTCTATGGTAGCAGTGTCACGAACGACACAATTACACATTAACACTTTATTATACTTATTTACATTACTCACATATTCTAATCATTTCATGCTCATGCATTTTAATACACACATAGGTTCTCATTTACTGATTTCAACCTTACTGTTCTAATTGACAAATGATCCTAGCAAGAGTCTAATCATGCTACAATTTACTAAATTATAAATAATCACATCAAACACGCTCAACATGGTCATTTTTCTATATTAAATCAAAAATAGCACCTACTGATATCCAACCAGTACGAGATTTTTTATAATAAGTTCCAAACAGTAGATACAACACATGCTCAATTTTCCATATTTTCCAGATCTGTACACTAATTATAATAATTAAAGCATGTTTTTAGTATATTTATCGTCAAATTCACTTAAACAGGTTTCATACTATTACAGCTACACCCAGCAGTACTAGCACATGGATACAATCATCATATAATCGCAGTAAAATTTTGAAACCCTAATTCAACATGCATTTAATTAAACAGGAATTAACAAGGCCAAATCATACTTAATATCTCATTTTAGAAATTCTAATAAACAGTACAAGGTACGAAAATTTGATCTAATTACATGATATATTCCACTGGATGCACATGACCATACAAAAGTTTCACAATATATACTCATGTCCAGAAATCCGGAATTTAGATCATAAGAATCAAAACATGTATTATGTCCAACATGGTGAACTTGGCGGCATAGATGCTGCAGCCAACATGGTTAACGGCACAATCTGATGCCGCTGACTCTGGATCTTAACGGCACAAGATGTGGCCGTTAAGTTCCATATCTGTAAAAGTGCAGACTGAACGCATAAAACATGGTGAATGGAGGTTCTAGGACACGAGGAAAAATCTATAAAATACCTGGGACCTACTAGACATGGGTATGGATGATATACACAGGTTACTTGCCTTTGGAAAAAATCGTTAGATGGAATTATTTGCCGATGATGCTCTCCTCGGACAGTGCTAAGAAGCCCTCCAATCTCCCCTCGATCCGGCTCTGTGTTGATGTAGACTGCACACCGAAGTCGGGGAAGCCTTCGTCTATGCTCAGAGTTCCTTCTAGTCGAAGAGGATCACCGGATGATGCCCACAATCACCAGATCAAAGCTTGTAAAAGTCGGGTTTAACACAACCAATCTAGGGTTTTCTCAAAGAGTCAAAAAGACTCAATCCGACCGCAAAGGGTGTTTTTATAAGCCAGAGGGGTCGGGGTACGCAATGGATAGGGTATCCTACCGTTGGGCAGAGGTTTCCTAAACAGGGGCCGAAGAAATCGCGGGCGTTTCTGGATCTGAAACCGCAACAAAACTGAGAGATAGATGTCCACATACCTGGCCGCCTACATGGAGTTAACGTCCATCGATCTGGACGCTGGCATCTCCATGCACATCCATGCATGTTGACGCCAACTGATCTTTTGGCCAGAACACCGAAATGCAGCCTACTATGCACACACTATGTACATACACACATATAATGTATAATGTATCACATAAGCACCATATGTACATAATTAAATGAGCATACATACATGTATAATCTTATTTGATTGTAATATGCATAAGAATACATATATATTTTTATATGTACATAACCATACACACAAAGTATCTAAACCTCACACAACCTACATCTAACTAAGAGGGCAAAAATTTGAGGGCCTTACACCCTCTCCCCCTTAAAGAAACTTCGTCCTCGAAGTTAGACCGACGCTACTCAAGCAATTGGGGATACTTCTTCATCATAGCATCCTCAAGCTCCCAAGTAGCCTCCTCTCGCGAGAAGTTCTGCCATAACACCTTCACGGACGCAATGCTCTTGTTCCTAAGGTGCTGAACCTTCCGGTCAAGAATAGCTACTGGTTGCTCAACATACGATAGATCTCGCTGGATCTCCACTGGCTCGTGACTAATAACATGAGAGGGATCTCGGACATACCTCCTGAGCATAGATACGTGGAATACAGGATGAACACTAGCTAACGACGTAGGTAAAGCTAGCTCATATGCCACGCTACCCAAACGTCTGAGAACCTCATATGGGCCAATGAATCTAGGACTTAATTTGTTATGCCTGTCAAATCTGACAACACCTCGAGTAGGCGAAATCTTCAAAAAGACATGCTCGCCAACCTCGAACTCCAAATCCTTCCTTCTGTTGTCGGCGTAACTCTTTTGCCTATCTTGCACCGCAACAAGCCTCTTCCTGGTAAGCTGAATCTTATCGGAAGTCTCCTGAACTAACTCCGGACCGATCAACTTCCTATCACCAGTCTCCTCCCAACATAAAGGAGATCTACAAGGCCTTCTATACAACGCCTCAAATGGAGCCATACCAATACTCGCATGAAAGCTGTTGTTATATGCAAACTCCACAAGAGATAAATGACACTCCCAATCATCCTTCCAATCCAGCACACACGCTCTCAACATATCCTCGAGCGTCTGGATAGTCCTCTCAGACTGTCCATCTGTCTGGGGATGGAACGCCGAACTAAGCTTCAACTCATAAGCTAATGCATCCTAAAGACCCTTCCACAGCCTCGAAGTAAATCTCAGATCTCGATCCGAAATGATCGACTTCGGCACACCATGCAATCTAATAATGCTACTAACATACAACCTAGCTAAACTCTCAACCGACTGCTTCTTCTTCATAGGCAAGAAATGCACAATCTTAGATAATCTATCTACAACTACCCAAATCGAGTCATTGCCCCTCCTTGATATAGGCAAACCTGTTACAAAATCCATAGTGACAGCCTCCCACTTCCAAACTGGGATTTTCATCTTTTGTATAAGACCAGATGGTCGCTGCCGCTCGGCCTTCACTTGCTGACATACTAAACACCTAAATACAAAATCCACTACATCCTTCTTCATGCCAGACCACCAAAATGATCTCTTCAAATCTTAGTACATCTTAGTGTTACCCGGATGAATAGAGAATCTAGAACTATGAGCCTCTGCTAAAACATGTTCACGAACATCCACTATATTGGGAACACAAACTCGGTGATGGAACCTAATCACACAATCCTCATCACGAGCAATGCCTGCCTTGCCCACTAACTCTTGGAGTCTAGGGTCGGCCTTCTGCTACTCGATCACCTCATCCAAAACAGTGGACCAAATGGACAACTGAGCTACAAAAGCCTGACATAATGGCTCTATCTCAGTCATCGCACATGTAGCATCCCCCAACATCTTCCAATCCTACTGGAGTAAAGATCTCTTCCTGCTAAGAGCATCCGCTACGACGTTTGCCTTTATAGGATGATACTGAAGATCAAAGTCGTAGTCCTTGAGGAACTCAATCCATCTTCTCTGCCAGAGGTTTAATTCCTTTTGCGAGAAGAGATACCTCAAGCTCTAATGGTCAGTGAACACCTCAAATCTGACACCATAAAGATAGTGTCTCCAGATCTTTAGTGCATGAACCACTGCCGCAAGCTCCAAATCATGAGTCGGATAGTTACGCTCATGCTCCTTCAATTGACGAGAAGCATACGCCACTACTCTTCCCTACTGCATCAGCACACAGCCTAAACCAATCCAAGATGCATCCAAGTAAATGGCAAAACCTTCGTCACCACTTGGTAAAATCAATACCGGTGCAGAAGTAAGCTTAGCCTTCAACAACTGAAAGCTACTCTCACACTCCTTGGACCAAACAAACTTCACACCCTTCCTGGTTAGCTTAGTCAAAGGTGCGGCGATAGATGCAAATCCCTCAATGAATCATCGATAATAACCCTCTAAACTAAGGAAACTACGAATCTCCAATGGGGTCCTGGGAATCTCCCAATCTAACACATCCTGGACCTTCGCTGGATCAACTGCTACACCAGCACCGGAAATAACATGCCCAAGGAAATGAACCTCGCGCATCCAGAAATCGTACTTGCTGAATTTTACATACAGCTTGTGTAACGGCCCTGGATATTCATACCTAATAGGGGTCTATATCCAGATCCGTCTCCCGCGAACGGACCAAAGTCTCGCAAGGGATATCTCACACACGTGTCTAGGAAGAATATAAAAGACAAACCACAATAGTAAGAGACACAAGAAAGTACATGTGGTCATATCTGCATATAACAATTTACAACTGTCCCAGTACATTATTACATGTCCAAATTAAAAAGAGTACAACTACCTGGGGCATACTCTGAGGGAGCACAAGCTCACACAACTGTACTAACACTATTGCTGGTGGTACAAGTCTATCACAACGTCGTTGCAAGCCACACCAACTGTAAACCCTGAAAAGAACTGTAAGGGAGTGAGCCTCAACAAGTCATTGGCTCAGTAGGGGACCACCCAAAACCACACACAATACGGGAGGACCTCAACCCCAATGGGTCTCACTGGAAACACCGATAGCCAAACCATATCATGCTCACAGCAAAGCATAGTTATATCAATTCACACAAATCTTGGAAAGAAGAAGAGACAGCAGAACTAGCGCCACGCTACTAGTCTGCCCAACAACTGCAAAGCCTAGGCCATAAGCCTCATAGGCACACCACCTCAACAGCTGGTCGCCTAAGCTGTAAGCCACACAGGCAAACTATTGTCTAAGCTACTAGCTTCACTGGCAAGCCTCCAACACAACGGGTAACTGGACTGCTAATCAAGAGCTAATCCTTTATACCCTTAAACCACGATGGCAATCCAACTCACACTAAAACATACTCGGAAACTTACCCAAAGAATAGTAAAACACAATAAGTGGAAGGTCTCACCGCATGACCTCTACTTCACCACTTAAAAAGGCTAGTACTCAGCGTACTACGAGAAACCAGTACCCACAAAGGGTACAGGTACCTACTACCACGAGGTACCACCACTGAAACACAAATACAACTGTGCCACCACCAAGGCACACCACAACCAATCAACCGTACCAACACCCTGGCACACCTCGACGGGTAAAACCACAACTAACACACACTACAACCAGTAGAAAAGCTCGAGTCGGAAAGCACGACGCCATCACAAGGGACAGACTACTGGTTCATGATGCCAGTATCCAACCTGGACAACACAACATAAGAACTATCTCTCAGTCTCGCAGTCATGGACGTAAGGTCCAACTGCCGCTCCACAACACAAGTAAAGCCAAAGAAGTGTTGAGACCAACCAAACCACCACAACCTACAGGTCACACACCCTGCAGGCCCATGCCTGACACCTTTAGAGACTCTGGCCCGAGCTCCCTAAAGTGAGGCACTGGTAACAGGACTAGCTGGGGCCCAGTATGTCTACTGGTGTCTGTAACCCCCAACCACGAGCGCGCTACAAGTGACCAAACAACAAACTCTCACAAGTCGTTGTCCCCTGCCATCTTTCCCTCAGCCGGACGACAACTCTCCCTGAGAGCGAGGGTGTCCAGGAAGACGACAAGACCTCGACGGTACCACTGTACCGGGACAAGCCCCGAGCACACACACGTGCCTGGATCACACAAAACCTGGGGCACCCAACTGAAGAGGCATTCCGGAATAGGCGCCAGACCACCACACTCAGATAGCATACAAACAACGTCAGTCACTTAGTACCACGGTATAACGTATATTAAAATATATTAAACATAACTAGCTTGTCATCGATCACCGTGTGACCTCCAAACCATCTCACATTAGCACACACCTATATCATAACACTACAACACAACCTTGTCTGTCATTGGTCACTCCGTGACCTCCATGGCAACACACACTAGTTAACTCATATATCATTATAATACTCTTTAAAAGACAACCATAGACTAGGGCTAGGTTCACACATGACCTTCACTGCCCCGTCACCTCAAACTAACTATACAAATTCATAGTACAATAATCATAATATCAAACTACTAGCCATGCATACTCATGCACGACACTCATACCGTGTAAATGCCACGTAAAAGCATGCTCACTTCGTGAGCACCACCCTTATCACGTAAACTACACATAAACGACACGCTTTACAAGCGTCACATGTGTCAATGCTTCACTAGAATTGCCATGCATGAAACTTAAACGATAATCGGATAAAACAAACATCAGAAGCACCCTCGGCTGTGGTCGAGACAGAGGTCAAGGCCGCCTTCTGATCGCGACGCCACGACATGGCGCGATAGGAAATCCTGTTGCGACGGGTTGGCCTGTCGTGACCTAGTCACGACAGCCGGGTCTGTCGCCTTCACAGGCGCAACCCTTAATCTGGGAACCCTTCTTTGGATTTCCATGCAAACCACCCTAAACACAGTTTCAACCCGATTTTCATGCTCATTTCACCTCCTAGACATGGTATCTCCTGTTTTTAAAGCGGTAAACAAACCAACATGCAATCTATGTAACAAATCAAGGTAGAACTCCCTACCTTCACGAAGAACACGCAAACCGGCTACGACACGACGTCTCCCCCGCTCCATGCGACATCCTCGCGTCGAGAGCGCGTCGAACACTACGTCGGAACGTCGAATTGCCCCGAAATCCGCCACAACTCCTCCACTGGGTCGAGTAGAGCTTGTGAAAGCTCTGTTCGGCCAAACCTTCTTAAAAACCACACAGCGGTTGGGATCGCGACGTACCTCCCCGTCGCTACCTCGTCGCGACGGACTAGGGCGTCGCTTTCCTTTTCCCGATGTTAGCAAGCCCCGCCCCGTGCACGACACGTGGCGCGCATGCAGATGTCGACCCCAGCAACGGTAACCAGAACGCGACCACAAATGCCGTCGGGTTCAGAACGCGACCCACATGCCCATCGTGTTCACATCCAGTGAACTAACGAGCACCACGGGCCTAACCAGCCGGCCCACTAAGCCCCACACAACGTGCGGAAACCACAACCAAGGCCCAATGACCCCATATTGGTCATGAGCACCATATCAAAACTAGTAAACGCAGATCTAAACTACCACTAAATGATGATCCATGAAGATCCACAAAACGCGCTATGTTACAGCTTGTGCTCTCAGAGAACTTCTAACACTACCCTCAAATGATGACGGTGTGTGGCCTCATTCAGAGAATAGACCAACACATCATCAATGAACACTACAAAAAAATTATTTAAGGTCTAAACACCTTGTTCATGAGATCCATGAACGTTGCAGGGGCGTTGGTTAGACCAAAAGGAAGAACTAATAACTCATAATGTCCGTAACGGGTCCTAAAGGCCATCTTGGACACATTCTCACTCCTAATCCTCAACTGATGATAACCAGATCACAGATCAATCTTGGAAAAGACCGATGCTATATGTAACTGGTCAAAGAGATCATCAATCCGCGGTAAGGGATACCTGTTCTTTACAGTCACTTGGTTAAGCTTCCTATAATCAATGCACAACCGAAGTGACCCATCCTTCTTCTTTACGAATAATACAGGTGCGCCCCAAGGAGAAACACTAGGGCGAATAAATCCCTTATCCAGCAAATCTTGCAACTGCTTCCTTAACTCAGCTAACTCCACAGGTGCCATCCGATATGGAGCCTTTGAGATAGGAGAGGTGCCTGGAAGCAACTCTATGGTAAACTCTATCTCTCTAATCGGTGGCAATCTAGACAAATCATCGGGAAAAATGTCTGGAAATTCCTACACTACATCAATCTCCTCAAGGGTAGGTGACTGATCAGCCTTCGGTACTAATACTACGCTGGCAAGAAAAGCGTCACAACCCTTGTTAACCATCCTCATTGCCCTCATGGCAGAGATGACAAACTTTCCCGCAAGGTTCCTTGGCAATGGATGTGAAAACTCATCCTCACCAGGAATACGGAAAACGATCTTCTTCCCACGACAATCTACTAATGCATAATGCTCCTCTAGCCAATCCAGACCAAGAATTGCATCATAGTCCTTCATCTTTAGCAAGAAGAAACACCCATCTAAGACTCGATCCTCAATGCACACAGGTAACGACGGAATACACTTCCTAGTCGATACCGTTCCCGTAGGTGTGTGCACAGACAACAGAACCTCTAACTCAGCCTCTAATCCTGACTCTACAGCTAGCTGCCTAGCAAGCCACTCGGAAATGAATGAGTGAGTGGCACCCGTATCAAACAAAACTCGAGTGTGCACACCCATGAAAAGAACTGTACCTTCGGTGACATTGTCCGCATGCTCAACATCCTCTCGTGCTAGGGAAAACACTCGAGCTTGGGCTCGAGGCCTTCCTGGTCTTCCTGTAGTTAGCGCTGCTGCTGCTGCCACTACTGGGGCTGGCGCTCCACGCTGGACTCCCTGCTGAAGTCTAGGGCAGTCCCAGATCTGATGCTTGCTGCTCCCGCACTTTAGACACTTTCCCACCACCTTCCAGCACTCAATACTGCCATGTGCCCTTCCACAGTGCGGGCACTCCTTCTTGCCGTTAGGCCTACTACCGGGGGCCTGCTGAGAAGCTACCTGCTGATTGCTTGTTGCCACAGGACGCTGCGGTGACTTGTACGCCGCCTTCTTCCTGTCCTGCCGCTGAAATAGAGGTGCAAATCTCTTCTGCGACGCCTTCTTCTCCTCCAAATATTGCTCCATCTCCCTCTCCTGCCGACAAGCCGTGCTGAGAGCCTCATCTAAGGTACGATGGTCGAACGCTACTAGCCTCGATCTAAGTGATGGCTTAAGGCCCATCACAAACTTCTTCGCTTTCATGCGCTCATCAGCCACTATGTGAGGTGCATACTTTGATAATTCCGCAAACCTGGCCTCGTACTCGAGTACGGTCATGGAGCCCTGAGTCAAAGTAAGGAACTTCTACTCCATCTTGTCCTGGATATGCTCGAGAACAAACTTGGCTCGAAAGAGCCTCACGAACTCGTCCCAAGCAACCTCGACAGCACCATCCTCAAATCGGCTACGCAGTAACGAGATCCACCACACATCGGCTCTCTCCTTCAAAACATTCTCCATAAGGACCAATCTAGACAATCTAACTTAAAGAAAATAAATGCATATGCAACTAACACATACCTGTAGCATATAGGTGGCCAAGTTGACCTTGTCATCCTCAGCACACCTAATCGCCCGGAAGATCTTCTCGATCTCCCTCATCCAGTTCTCCGCTAGCAGTGGATCACTCTCCCCCTTAAAAGAGGGTGGAGTCATCCTCTTGAAACGCTCCATGATAGAAGGTCCACCAAGGTCATGCCCCTGGGGAACTGGAGCTGGAGCTTGAGCCTGCTACAACCACAACATATACAATGCATAAGCAACATAACAATCATACATTTTAATGAAAATAGACTACTTCTATTTAATCATTTCTAACCTGAGCCTTCAGCTGAGCCTGGAGTGCAACCTGAGTATGAGCCTGAGTCGGCATGGCCTGCACTAGACTATGCATGAATACTCTATAATCTACTGGCGGTGGAGGAGGAAGTACAGTAGGACCCTGGGGTGCTGGGGCCTGCTGCTCACCCCTGTCCTCTCTCCTCTGCTCATCCTCACGAGCAGGAACACCACGCCTACCTCGAGAAGCCATAGTCTGTAAGACAATTTAATCACATTTAGAACTAAGTTGATTAATTCCTAACCATTTTCTTATCTATCTTTCATTCATCATTAATCATTTTCTACACATGTGAACAAATCTATAAAGACTTAGCATATTATGAAGATGATGGCATATATTCATGTACAATCTCAAACCACTTTCTCTGATATCAATCTCTGTAATGACCCTCCTTATACCGGTATGATTATACCAATTCACATTGGTATAACGAACGTTGTCATAGTGGGACATTGACCCAACACTAAACACTAGGATGAGATGTACACGAATAGAAAGGAGTACAGCAGAAAGAAAGTAACAATTTTATTCCATTCCATCATCATCATTAATATCTACAGTCTATATAACGTTAAATGAAAGAAAACACTAAAGTCCACAATAATACAACTTCCAAATGAAATACATTGTCCACCCTCAATTACACAATTTCAAATTACATACTATGAAATGAAAGACACAACGTAGAGATCTTCACAACTAGCTACTCCTCTCACTCGGAGTCGCTCCTAACAATCTCCTCCAAAGAAGTGGAGTCACCTGCTACACCTGTACGCCGAAGAAAGAATGAGTCTAAATAGACCTAGCAAGCAATCTATGCACAACATCCTTACACATATCATATGCACATGCTGACTTTTCAAATTAAGAATTAATACATGTTGCATGATTCATTAAATCCAAACTACTACGCATGGAAACTTATAGCAATAGAATACATGATGCATGCTTAAAACATTAACCAATTTAATATAATAATCCTACACATGCTTTCTACACATACATGTAACATGATTTGACAATTCAAACACTATCCACATTATGGTACAATGTCACCAATCTAGAACTAAGCATAAAGTAAATAGCAACCTAACATGATCCTTATTCATATTTCACATGCACTTTTCACATTTAATTACGCAATTCACTTGCTGTTTTAATATTAATAAATCAAAAATTCACATGGTGTCACATTTTCTCATATTATCTATCACATTTTTCACTATCACATGGTCACTTTCAAATTTACACAATTCACATGATATCATATGCACATATTCACATTTTCACTTGATTGTCGTGAACCACCACTAGAAGGACACACATATATACATTTACATATCCATCACCTAGGCAACACAGTGATAGACCTTGGTTAACTGCGTAGAACTGGGAGAAGCACTCTCCACCATAACCAGTGGTACTTGTCCACCTCGAGGATTTCATCCTAATTGCCCATCGGATTTCGCACACATTGAACCTTCCTGTAGGGACTTTACTATGTTACAGTTCCACAGCCCTCTATGGTAGCAGTGTCACTAACGGCAAAATTACACATTAACACTTCATTATACTTATTTACATTACTCACATGTTCTAATCATTTCATGCTCATGCATTTTAATACACATATAGGTTCTCATTTACTAATTTCAACCTTACTGTTCTAATTGACAAATGATCCTAGCAAGAGTCTAATCATGCTGCAATTTACTGAATTATAAATAATCACATCAAACACGCTCAACATGGTCATTTTTCTATATTAAATCAAAAATAGCACCTACTGATATGCAACTAGTACGAAAGTTTTATAATAAGTTCCAAACAGTAGATACAACACATGCTCAATTTTCTATATTTTCCAGATATGTACACTAATTAAAATAATTAAAGTAGGTTTTCAGTATATTTATCGTCAAATTCACTTAAACAGGTTTCATACTATTACAGCTACACCCAGCAGTACTAACACATGGATACAGTCATCATATAATCACAGTAAAATTTTGAAACCCTAATTCAACATGCATTTAATTAAACAGGAATTAACAAGGCCAAATCATACTTAATACCTCATTTCAGAAATTCAAATAAATAGTACAAGGTACAAAAATTTGACCTAATTACATGACATGTTCCACTGGTTGCACATGACCATACAAAATTTTCACAGTATATACTCATGTCCAGAAATCTGGAATTTAGATCATAAGAATCAAAACATGTATTATGTCCAACCTGGTGAACTTGGCGGCACAGATGCTGCCGCTAACATGGTTAACGACACAATCTGCTGTCGCTGACTCTGGATCTTAACGGCACAAGATGTGGCCGTTAAGTTCCTGTCTGCAAAAGTGCAGACTGAACGCACAACACATGGTGAATGGAGGTTCCAGGACACGAGGAAAAATCTGTAAAATACTTGAGACCTACTAGACATGGGTATGGATGATATACACATGTTACTTGACTTTGAAAAAAATCGTTACATGGAATTATTTGCCGATGATGCTCTCCTCGGACAGTGCCAAGAAGCCCTCCAATCTCCCCTCGATCTTGCTCTGTGTTGATGTAGACTGCACACCGGAGTCGGGGAAGCCTTCCTCTATGCTCAGAGCTCCTTCCAGTCGAAGAGGTTCGCCGGACGATGCCCACAATCACCAGATCAAAGCCTGTAAAAGTCAGGTTTCGCACAGTCAATCTAGGGTTTTCTCAAAGAGTCAAAAAGACTCAATCCGACCGCAAAGGGTGTTTTTATAAGCCAAAGGGGTCGGGGTACGCAATGGATAGGGTATCCTACCGTTGGGCGGAGGTTTCCTAAACAGGGGCCGAAGAAATCGCAGGCATTTCCGGATCTGAAACTGCAACAAAACTGGGAGATAGATGTCCACATACCTGACTGCCTACCAGGAGTTAACGTCCATTGATCTGGATGCTGACATCTCCATGCACGTCTATGCATGTTGACGCCAACTAGTCTTTTGGCCAGAACACCGAAATGCAGCCTACTATGCACACACTATGTACATACACACATATAATGTATAATGTATCACATAAGCACCATATGTACATTATTAAATGAGCATACATACATGTATAATCTTATTTAATTGTAATATGCATAAGAATACATATATATTTTTTTATATGTACATAACCATTCACACAAAGTATCTAAACCTCACACAACCAACATCTAAATAAGAGGGCAAAAATTTGAGGGCCTTACACATAGACACACTCATACACACACACACACACACACACACACACACACATATACAGACACAAAGATAGAGAGAAAGGGGGAGCACCCCCTCCGCCATCGCACGCATACATGCATTAAACACACACACAGACTGAGAGAGAGAGGCCACAGACACATAGAGAGAGAAAGAGAACTTACTGACAGCGGCGGTGGCGACGGGGACAGATGATGACAGCGGGGACTAGGCCGCAGGAGTGGGGAGCGACGATGATGAATGGAACGGACGGCAGCGACGTGGACACACAACGACAACAAAGCAACTCGGTGGGGCCATCCCGACAGGCATCTCAGCACGAGCGACAGAGAAGATACAGAGTGAGAAGAGATAGAGAGTGAAGAGAAGAGGAGTTGAAATAGGAAGAGAGGAATAGCGACTAAAAAAATCGATTGCTACTTGGTCCCAAAAACTGCCTCATTCAGCGACCAACTTTTATTTCTGTCACAATTCGATCTCAAATACAAAAACTGAACTGTCACTGAACATAATTCGATCACTAATGCCAAGTGGTCGGCGAGTTTGGCATGAAATTCTGCGACTGAAAATTGTAGTCACAATTCAGTCTAAAAAATAGAGACCGAATTGTGACTCATTAGAAGTTAGTAGCCATAATTAGTGATTGACACATGGCATTAGTGACCAAATTACTTTTAGTCATAGTTCGGTCTCTATATTTGGGACTGAAAAATTCGGTCGCTATTCAGTCTTTAATTAGGGACTGAATAGCGACCGAAAATATTTTGGTCACTAAATATGAATATTAGTGACCGAAATATTTCGGTCACAATTCAGTCACAAATTATAGATTGAATAGTGATCAAATTTTTCGGTCTCATATTCGGTCTCTAATAGAACTTTTTCTTGTAGTGATTCCTTCAGTTCCTTCAGTCTATTCTTAGCCCAGGTTTCTTCTCTGGCCATAATCCTTTTTAGTGTGAAGACCCTATTCTGTCTTGAAGAGATTTTCTCTCCTCCTTTTGATGCCATGGGTATCCCCTTTAGTCCTTTACCCAACAACACATATCCTTCATCTGGCCATCTCCAAGATCTATCTTCCTTGGCTTGCTCGTGTGCTGTCGAGTCTCCGAGGTGTCTGTTCATAGCTGTTCATTTCTCAAGCCCCTAAATCTGGGGTCATGGAGTTAAAATTTTAGCTCGTAGTCTGGGGATCCTCTGCACATCTCATATTATTATGCGTCTTTCAAGTTATCTTATTTAGTTTGCTGCGTAAAGGTGATGTAGCCCATCTCCTCCAATAGCGACTCTCATCTCGACCTCTCTGCGACATTGTTGGAGCTTCGCTAGAAGATGTTTGATCTTGTATTTGAGTTTGGAAAAGTGTGCTTTGTCTGTATGAGTTACTTATCTTGCCTCGGGGGGGGGGGGGGGTTTATGTGATATATATTATATGATCTTCATTACTTTTTTTGATCGGGAGTCCTCTACCAAGTAATAATTTATATAATTATTTTTATCTAATGAATGGAGCTCTGTTCCCCCTTTGCTTGCCAAAAAAGATAAATAGTTCCATAGTCATTCAAACAATCTATAAACAATTAAAACAATAAAAGAGAGAAGGTATAGTACTCTTTGATGGGACTAAATTGGTGGAAATAAGGCCCACTAAGTAAGATGTACTCTCTCTACTTTTTTCATGTTTCCAATTATTTGATTGACGATCAGGTTATATGAATGGATAATTCATGTTGTGACTTTTATTAAGAAATACTTTTTGAAAAAAATAAAAAAAATGCTTACTCAAGATTGTTGTGTTGAGTGTGTATTGGAATTTCTTAAAGATGATTTTTAATGATGACTATTGAACATCACTCATACTTTGATTTTGATGATGACATATTGTACATATTGAATATATTACAATAATGCTCAAACAACATGTTTTTGATGCTTAATATCTCATATCCTACTGTTTATGACATGTTTTGATGGTCTACTCTTTATTTGTACAGGTTTACAAAGTGTTTGTAAAAATAGGTCGACTCTAGTTGACAGACAGGTCGACTCTACAGGACTACCTAGCAAACTCCTGAAGAAAAAGTAACAGTAGTGTCAACTCCATTTGACAGATAGGTCGACACACATAATCTGCTCAGCAAGTTTCTGAAGAGAAATTGGTCAGTAGTGTCAACTCTATTTAAAGATGAGGTTGATGCTAGCATTCATCCAATGAACCAGCTTTGGAGGAACACACAATAGGTCGACTCTAACAGTTGAACAGGTTGACTCTAACTATTGAGTAGGTCGACACTAGTGGTATGTCAGGTCGACACTAGTGTTTTGCCAGTGAAATGCTTTTTGGGGATTGGTCAGTAGTGTCAACTCTCTTGAAGACTAGACTCGACTCACTTTGGTATACAACCCAGAATCGCACAAAGCATCATATCCAACAGCTGTGATCTATTTCTGAGAACTTTATGAAAGATTCCATAATTACCAAAATGCCATCTCATCCAAGTGGCAATATGGTAAAGGACCTTTTGGACACGTGGCAGCCCAGGGTGCAGTCTAGGTTCTGTGCACATCCTCTTCACGTATATGGACTGCGCAGTGGCTATATAAGCCTCGATCTCGTCTGCAGCAAAGGACAAGTGAAGAAGAAAAATGTAGAAGAGTAGAGCGGTAGAAAAAGTGGAAGGAAGAGTTCCATCTACAGAGCGTGGGAAAAGGTCTGCATCCAGAAAAGGAGCATAGCATCGCCGCCAGGAAGAAGAAGAAGGAGAAGAAGAGGAGGAGTTCGTGAGAAGACAGATCTGAAAAGCTTGGAAACATCTCAGAGTCTATAATTCATCTAGTTAACACTTTAATTGGGTGATCTGTGTATGCGTTCTACATAGATCATCAAATTTTGTTTGTTCCATTTTCTTCATTGTACTGAGATAGAACACGCTAGAGGATCTACTCTCTAATCGAGCTTGTTCTAGCAGACCTTAGATCCATCGTGGTCCAAAGGTTTTGAGCACAGTGTGCTCAGGTTTTGGAGCCGTAGTGCTCTGGTGTTTGAGTCGTCATGCTCAATTGCTTGTGAGTTGTTGAACTCACAAGTGGTCTGTGGAGTAGGTCGTCGTGCCTATCTCCTGGGTGTTTCTTTGAGTCGTTGTACTCAAAGGGTTTGGAGTCGTCGTGCTCCAGTTTGTATGTACTTGAGTTAGTGGTTCCTCCATTGTGGGGAGGTGGACATAGGAGACACAAGTTGTGTTCTCCGAATCACCTTAAAATTCTCTGTATACTATGGTTTACTTGTGGTTTGTTGTCTCGTTTCACTCTATACTCACACACCACAACTTGTTCTAATTGAATTGTGTGTGTCACTCGTTTTAATTCCGCTGCAATACACACACATTCGTAATTAACATTGATTTAGTCACCTATCCGATCCCAACAATTGGTATCAGAGCAGGTCAGAGTCTATACTCTGAGGTGTTCCGTTGAATCATCTGTGTTTCTAGTTTTGTTTTACTCAACCACTTGCTTAATTTGTGCTACTAGTTTCATCTAATTATCTTGATCATGAATTCCAGAGGTTTCATTGCAGAAAGTCATTCAATCAATAGACCTCCATTTTTTTATGGTATCGATTACCCTTACTGGAAGAACAGAATGATGGTATTTCTTCAAGCGCAGAACTATGAAGTCTGGAGGATTGTTGAGAAAGGACCAGTATAAATCACTGGGTTCAAAGATACATTGACAAGGGAGCAGGTCAAAAAGGCTACCCTGAACTACAATGCCATGAACATGATACAATGTGCCATCCATCCGAAGGAGATGTGGGATAAATTAGAATTGTTATATGAGGGCACATCTCAAGTTAGGGAAACTAAAGCAAACATGCTAGTTTCTGATTATGAATTGTTTGTCATGAAATCTGATGTAACCATATCTGAGATGTTTGTTGGATCGAGTTGGCACTAAGTTGTCCTGGGGGGGGGAGGGGGGTGAATAGGACTTCTTGCGCTTTTAAAATTTTATCTAAAAGATAAACAACACTAAAAAGAGTCGTTAGTACTTAGTGTGGTATGTGTGAAACAAGTGTAAACTTGGCGGAAATAATCACATAGAAATGCATAAGGGATTTTATCCTGGTTCGGCCCTTCCCACATGGAAGTCCTAGCTCCAGTCCCCAAGCAACCACTTGGGATTTCACTAACTACCAAGCACACTTGGCCTTCTCTCAACTGAGAGGTAATATAACCACTTGCAGACCAGCAAGTCTTCCCTTAAACCAAGGGGTACAAGACTATCTACCACTATAGATCTTCCCTTCACAATAGGGGCACTGCAGGGTACAAATCCCCTATGGGTTATCTTACACAGAACTTAAAGACTTGTGTGTCTGCTCAGCAACTATGAGCAAACACAGAGATTCAGAAAGAGAAACAAAAGAGAGTGGAGCTCAAGCTCTTTCTAACAAAGGTGGACTAAAATGATCTGCTATGAAAAAATCCACCAAGCGAAGAAGACTTCTAATCGCCAATGGAGAGCTTGCAAGTCGAGGCTTAAGGAGTGGCTCTCTCTTTCTCTTTGAGTGGCTCTTCTAGCTTTCAGTTTTTTTTTTTTTTTAGGAAGGTGAGCTTCTATCTTCTTCTATGTATGTGTATCTTCTCCTTGTGTCTTTGTTCAAATTCCAGCTTCTATATATGAGCTTCAGAATCTGCCCGTTTGAATTTTGGCTGTTGGAAACAAGCCGTTGGAAGATGTCTGTTGATGGGAGATTTTGAGGTTCTTAAGTTTGTCCATCAAATCTTTAGCTCCATGAGTCCCAACGTATTCAAGCTATATTTTGTACCTTCATGCTTGGGAGACAGCTTCCATAAATGCTTCTGCAGGCTTCATGCTTAATAAATGTTCTGCAAGCCTGAAAGGACAAGACACAGAGATATCTCCATGCTTTTTGGAGGAGGTGAGATACATATAAAAATATAAAGCAAGTAAACTTCAGAAACATAGACAGATAGCATGACTACTTTATGCTGAAAGTTAGAGAGTTCTGACAAAAAGGATGTAGCAGGTGATCTTCTGACAGATAGCTCATATAGCTTATCACATTTAATTCCTGACCATCTGGTCAATCAGAGATAAAAATAAATTGACTAGTAAGAGAGAGATGATAAGCTTATAGACATTTGCAGATCTCAAGATGACATTTCAAATGAGATAGATAATATTATTTTTCCCGCCAAAAAGATATTTGAATTTTAATGATAGCAGAAAAATAATTATAAGTCTGACATAAAATATTCTCATGTAAAAAGGATTCCAATATGAACAATGAAAGCTCATGAAGAAATCAAGATAATGATTTATTAAGTTCTGTGGTAAATGACAGAAGCAAGAGTATTTTCCAGAAGTTGATATGGGATACAATCAATGTTTAAACATAAGAATCGTTGTTTAAGGTAATTGACGTTTGAAGAGAGTTGATGTTTAAGTGAAATTGATGTTTGAAGAGAGTTAATGTTTAAGTGAAATCGATGTTTGAAGAGAGTTGATGTTTAAGTGAAATCGATGTTTGAACAGAATCGATGTTTGAAGAGAGTTGATGTTTAAGTGAAATCGATGTTTGAAGTGAATTAATGTTTAAGTGAAATCGATGTTTGAAGAGAGTTGATGTTTAAATAAAATCGATGTTTGAACATAATCGATGTTTGAAGAGAGTTGATGTGGACTTAGATAAATTTCGTTATGCTGATACTTAGGTTCTGTGTAAGCATGAATTTAGACAATTGTTTATACAGTACAACAAAATGCTTTGGTGTATATTCTGATCAACTCATTTAGAAGATTTGTCATATATAAATTTTTTAAAAGGTTTTGTTATAGAAAAAAATATAATGTTTAAAACAATAGATATTAAAAGGTTTTGTCATAGCAAAAACATCATAATTAACTATTTAGAAAAATAGATAGTTGCTCAACAATTCTCCCCCTTTTTGTTAATGACAAAAACTTTTAAATGAACAGTGAATAATAAATTTGACAGTTGATCTCTATCTAATTTGTTTCTTAATTTCTTTCTTCCAAAAATGCAAGAGCAATTCATGTTCATTTTCTTTCTCCAAAAAATGCAAGAGTAATTGATGTTCATTTTCTTTCTCCCCCTTTTTGATATTAACAGAAAGGTTAAGATAGACAGGAAATGTGTAGAAACAAGCTTGGGAGATAGAGATAAGGGGATCATGGGGTATACATCATGGAGTATATGATGATTCTCCCCTTTTGTAAAGTAGTAAACGTGGAGCTAGGGAGATAACGAGAGGGAGGAATGCGAGCCAGAAAAGGCTGAAGAAGATCTCATAGTTTCTTCTCAATGTCAGGGAAGAAGTTTTCAAACTTACAAGGATCTATTTTGTAAGATGGTCCTATGGAATGGATGTTCCTATAAGACTTAACATGCTGGAGATGCTAGCAGCTGATTTTCTTGTGGTACTGATGATCATCTAATAGAGTAGTCCTAAGAGGGACAAACTACTTTCATTTTTAACTGAACCACATCATTTAGAATCTTGCTACTCACCCCTGAGACCTAGGATGGGTCTCAACATGTGGTGATGATGGAGTGGAGGATGAACTTGGGAAGCAGGAGGATGTGGACAAGAGAATTGGAGAAGATTCAAAGGGGTCTTAATAATGAAAGGGAATGTGTAAGTGATTAAATGAATTAATTACCGCAGCAAGAATGAAATATAGACTCCAGCTACATGAGAGTCGCAGTACAGAGCTCAGAGAGATTCTATAATGAAAGAAGCATGCAGTGCAGTAAAAATATTTTTTAATTAGGATTGCACATACTTATTTCTCTTCTTATAGATGTAAATCTATCTTCAGGAAGAGGTTTAGTGAATATATCTGCTAATTGATTATCTGTAGGGATGAATTCAAGTGAAATGTCTCCATTACTTACATGGTCCCTGATGAAATGATGTCTGACCTCAATGTGCTTGGTTCTTGAGTGTTGGATTGGATTCTTGGTTAGGTTGATTGCATTGGTGTTGCCACACAACATTGGAATTTCTTGAAGTTCATGACCATAGCCTTCCAATTGATGCTTGATCCACAGCAGTTGAGTACAACAACTTCCAACTGCAATATATTCAGCTTCTGTTGTGGACAAGGCTATTGAATTCTGCTTTCTGGAGGACCAGGAGATTAAACATCCTACAAGAATTTAACAAGTACCACTGGTACTTTTTCTATCTATCTTGCATCCAGCATAGTCATCATCATAATATCTAATCAATTTAAATTCAGAACATCTGGGATACTATAGACCCAATTTACTTGTATTTATAAGATATCTAAAATTTCTTTTAACAACATTGACATGTGATTCTTTTAGATCAGCTTGAAATCTAACACACAAACATACACTGAACATTGTGTATGGTCTACTAGCAGTAAGATAGAGTAATGACCCAATCATGTCTCTATAGATCTTCTGATCTACTCTCTTGCCAATTGGATCACTATCTAACTTAATTCTAGAGCTCATGGGTGTTCCTAAGGGCTTACACTTGTCAAAACCATACTTAGATAGCAAATCTGAGATATATTCGGTTTGACAGATGTGAGTACCCTCCTTGGTCTGCTTGATTTGCAACCCAAGAAAGTAATTAAGCTCACCCATCACACTCATCTCAAACTCACTTTGCATAAGATTCTCAAGAGTTTGCAGAGTGACTCATTAGTAGAACCAAAGATAATATCATCAACATATATTTGGACAATTAAGATTCTTTCTGAAAATTTCTTAATAAATAATGTGCTATCTACTTTACCTCTTGAAAAATCATGTGATATAAGATAAGCACTTAATCTTTCATACCAAGCTCTTGGAGCTTGTTTCAGACCATATAATGCTTTCTTTAAACGGAAAACATGATTTGGATATTTATTATCTTCAAAACCTGGTGGTTGCTCAACATAGACTTCTTCTTTTATGAAACCATTTAGAAAAGCACTTTTAACATCCATTTGAAATAAATTTATGTTAAGAGAACATGCATATGCTAACAAGATTCTAATAGCCTCTAATCTAGCAAGTGGAGCATAAGTTTCATCGAAATCAATGCCCTCCTCTTGGGAATATCCTTGTGCTACCAGTCTGGCCTTGTTCCTTGTGATTACTCCTAATTCATCCATTTTGTTTCTGAAGACCCATCTGGTCCCAATAACAGGATGGTCAGAAGGTCTAGGGACAAGAGTCCAGACCTGACTGCATTGGAACTGGTTAAGTTCCTCTTGCATAGCTAGGATCCAAGACTCATCGGCTAGTGCATCATTCATTGTCCTAGGCTCTATTTGAGAAACAAATGCAGTAAAGTCAGAGGGAATGGTCATACCTGTTGTTCTTACATTGTCCTGAGGATCACCTATAATATTTTCTTTTGGATGATCTTTGTGATACCTCAATCTTTTAGGCAGTCCTTCTTGTGTTTCTTCTGGTTGTTGCAATTCTTCTAGTGGTGGATCATCTTTGGCTTCTTCTTTTTCTTCAAGAGAAGCTTGTTCTAGATCCCTGCACAATTCTTCAACATCTTCCTCTTCTTCTATTTTCTTAATAGAAGGGTTAGTCTCATCAAATAAAATATGAATAGTTTGTTCTATAGATAAGGTTCTTCTGCTAAACACTTTATAACCTCTAGGTTTTGAAATGTATCCCAATAGAAAACCTTCATCGCTTTTAGCATCTAATTTACCAAGATTATCTTTGCCATTATTTATAATAAAACACTAACAACCAAATGGTCGAAGGTGACTGATATTTGGCTTCCTTTCTTTGTATAGCTCATAAGGTGTTTTCTTCAAGATTGGTCTGATCATACACCTTTTGATGATGTAGTAGGTTGTGTTGACTACTTATGCCCAGAAGTATTTTGATAAACTGTATTCTGTGAGCATTGTTCTAGCCATGCCAAGCAGTGTTCTGTTCTTCCTTTCTGCTACCTCATTCTGTTGAGGTGTTCTTAGTGCAGAGAAGTTGTGTTTTATGCCATTTTCTTCACAAAACCTGACAAATTCTTCATTCTTGAATTCTCCACCATGATCAGATCGAATGCTAACTATCTGAAATTTTTTATTTTTCTGTACTAATTTACTGAACTTCAAAAAAGCTGAGAATGCTTCTGATTTGGCTTATAAAAATGATACCCAAGTGTATCTTGAATAATCATCCACAATTACATAGTCATAAGCTTTTCCTCCAAGACTGACTGTTCTTACTGGTCTAAATAAGTCCATATGAAAGAGTTCCAATGGTTTGGAAGTTGTTACTACTGTTTTGGACTGAAATGAAGTCTTGGTCTACTTTCCTTTTGCACATGCTGTACAGATTTCAGATTTCTTTAGCTTTAGTTTCGGAAGTCCTTCAACTAGATCATGCTTGATTAGTTTCTTAATCACTAAAGTACTAGCATGTCCTAATCTCCTATGCCACAAATCAACTTCCTCAGTCTTTGTAGTTGCAAGACATAGATTGACTTCTTTTAATTCTGCCAGTTGCAAAGTGTACAAATTTTTGACTCTTAGTGTTTTAAAGATTGTTTTCTCATCCTTTTGGATAATACATTTATCATTCTGAAATTGGACTGTAACCTTTCTCACAAAGTTGACTGATGTTAATCAGATTGTGCTTCAATCCTTCTACATACATGACAACTCCTATTAAATCCTTTTCTTGTGTTCCTATGGTTCCACATTCAAAACTTTGCCTTTTCCATTATCTCCATAGGTTACTTGACCAACTTCATTTCTAAAACTTGTAAATAACTTTCTGTCACCTGTCATGTGCCTTGAGCACCCACTATCCAAATACCATTTGGATGCTCTTAGGTGACCCTGAAAACAGAACTAAGATTTAACTTTTGGTACCTAAATTTTCTTGGGTCCTTGATGGTTAGTCTTAGGAATCCAATGCAAGTGTCTAGTGGTGCAAGTTCTGACAGTGTGTCCTAGTTGGTTACAATGACTACATAAATCAAAGGCATTCTTTATATGTGTAGTGTTTCTGTATTTCTGTTTTTGTCTAAAAAAATGCTGATTTACTTTTCTAGGAATTTTAAATTCCTTTTACTTCAAAAATTTGGGAATTGGATATTTTTCAGGATAGATAATGTGACAGTTCTCGCCGTTCAGACGCGTTAACCTAATAACGAGCCTAACTCAAGTCTGCCTCTCGCGAACTGGCCGAAGCCTCGCAAGGGATATCATACCACGAGTCCGTAGAAACATAAAGGAACTGGCTCAAATATTCATAAGATCTGCCAATCTCACAAATATTTACATGAAACATACATCACTGTAGTACAACTGTAACCAAACTACAACAGAACCTGGGGCATACCCCGAGGTGAACAACAGAAAAGTAAAAATTACACTGCTGGTGGTGCTGACCCTCCACTAGACGACGGGCGTGAAATCTCCTGATCTCCCTCACCTGGTAGGAGGTAGGGGTGAGCCTCTCGAGTCATTGGCTCAGTAGGGAAACTCCCTAGAAATCGAGCAAACTAATACAAGTAGCAAAGCAGGAAATGCTACGCTAGCAATTTATAATATTACCCAACAGGGATATAAAACTGTAAGTACCACTTAACCTTTGCTTCTTAACAGGAATCGACGTAAATAAATAAACAGCAAAACCAAACAGGTGTACGAGCCACTGTAGAGAAACGCCACACTTGGGCCATGTCAACTGTTTCGCGACACCAGTTACTGACCCGGACAAACAACACAGGACTACCTCTCAGTCTCGCAGCCACGGACGAAAGGTCCAGCTGCCGCTCCACTAAATAAGTACAAAGAGCTGTGGAGTCCAACTAAACCACCACAACCTGCAAGTCACACACCTCGCAGGCCCATGCCTGGCACCTTTAGGGACTCTGGCCCGAGCTCCCTAAAGTGAGGCACTGGAAAACAGGACTAGTTGGGGTCCAGTACGTCTACTGGTGTCCGTCTCCCCCAACTACGAGCGCGCTACAAGCGACAACACAACAAACTCTCTCTAGTCGCTATCCCACTGCCGTCTTTCCCTCAGCCGGACGTACTACTCAACACAAGAGTGAGGGTGTCTAGGAAGACGACAAGACCTCATCGGTACCCAGTACCGGGACAAGCCCGGAGCACTCACGTGCCTGGCTCACACAAAACCTGGGGCTCCCAACTGAAGAGGTATCCACGGAAGGCGTCAAACTACACACCATGTACACAGAAACCACATGCACAACGCAAAAGCCACGTGAACACCATATGAACCACACACCACACGCTCCCCGTGCGTTGAGAGAGTGCTAATGCACCTCTTACTATCATCACATACCACAAATCACATTAAACGGATAATCAAACACTTATACGCATTTATGAAAAACTACATTCGACTGTTATCACGACAGGATACTGCATCGCCTTCATAACGTGACGGCACGATGTGTCGCCTTCTGAACGCGATGCATCACTGTGTCGCGACATGGTCGCGACGCCATGGGTCGACTCCTTAACAGGTGCGCACCCTAAACCTGAATCCTTCATTTGGATCACCCCAAACTCTTTAGAATCTACGATTTTCATTCCATTTTCATGCTTTAATGTGTTCCTACACATACTATCTAAGGTTTAGAAAGCAGGAAACACATCATCCACATCACACGAGCGTGTCATGAATCAAACCACAGGAAATCTCCCTACCTTCACGAAGAACGAAGCTCGTACGACGTTTCCTCCGCTCCACGTAGCGTCCTCGCAGTGGAAACTCGTCAAGCCAAGCTCTATCAAGCCGAATCGCCAAAAAATTCCACAGCAAAACCCCCTGGCCGAGTAGAGCTTCTCTGAGCTCTATTCTGCCAGGGTTTCTTAAAAACGCAGTGAAGTTAAGAATGCGACGCCCGACTAAGTCGCGACCTGAACGCGACGCATTAGGCTGTCGCCTTAAGCCTGCTGACGTCAGTCCTTGTGCCCTGCATGCGACACGCGGCAGACATGCACACGTTCACTTAAACCGACGGTGTCATGAATGCGGCGCCATGGGCTGTCGCGATCAAAACACGACGCCCCTCACTGTCGCATTAGAAATCGAGAAACAGTGAGTGCTTTGGGCAAAATCTCATAACCTGCGGAAATCACCTGCCACACACACGTCATCGGGCACACACTGGCCTCCATAACCACACAATGACGATCCGAACGGTCGGAACGTTACATTACTATCACCTAAAAAGAAATTTCGTCCTCGAAATTTAAAACAGAAGCCAATTATCAAATTTTCAATTCAATTCATATGGTACTATCACCTAAAAAGGAATAAAGACTTACTCAAACAAGTATGGATACGTTTTTCTCATTTCTTCCGCTAATTCCCAAGTATCTTCACCACCTTGTCTGTTCTCCCATCTAACCTTTACCAACTCAATTTCTTTGTTCCTGAGCTTTTGGGTTCTGTGGCCTGAAATTTGCACTGGATATTCCGGCATTGACATGTCGGGCTTCAAATCATCTCTTTGATAACTGACAACTTGGGTTGGATCCTTGATATATTTTCTTAACATTGAAACATGAAATACATCATGTGCATCAGTGAAATCCGCTGGCAAATCCAATTTATAAGCTGCTTCACCCATTCTTTCTTTTATTTGAAACGGCCCAACATATCTCGGGCTCAACTTGCCTTTCTTACTGAACCTTAATACACCTTTAGTAGGAGACACTTTTAAAAACACATAATCACCAACTTCAAATTGTAATGGTCTGCGTCTAACATCTGCATAACTCTTCTGGCGACTTTGGGCTGTTTTCAACTTCTCTTGGATGAATCTTACTGTTTCTGCACACTAACGAACCATTTCTGGGCCCAAAACCTTCCTCTCTCCTACTTCATGCCAATTTAACGGTGATCTGCACGGTCTACCATACAAGGCTTCATATGGTGCCATTTCAATACTTGAATGATAACTGTTATTATATGCAAACTCAACAAGACCCAAATGACGCTCCCAAATCCCCCCCCCCCCCACACAAGACAACAAGCTCTCAGCATATCTTCAATAGTCTGAATTGTTCTTTCTGTCTACCTGTCACGTCCTGACGCGGAATATCGGAGCGCGAAGGCAGTTGCATGAAAAGAGTATAGAGCGAGTACTAGACATCAAACCATTGCACATTGAATAATACTAAAGCAAATCTTTCTCATTAATAACTTTTCAAATGGCTAGTTACAACCACTAATATCAGAGCCATTCTATAGGGCCCAATTACATTGCAATAAATGGAAATAACTAACTACAACTCTAAGATAACATAATGACTCGAGGGTACTCCTGGCTTCACTCTTGGTCATTCCCTTCCTCGTGAGTGTATGTGTCATCCTCGGTCTCACCTGAGAACACAACATCAAATAACGTAGGGTGAGCGATAACGCCCAGTAGGACTTAAATCTCAGGCTCAAGCAGGCTTTAAATAATTAACGCATTTAATGGCAGAGTATCTAAAGATAGCAGGTACAAGAGAGTCAAAATATAGCAAGAGATAGCACAATAGCACGAGATCGAGTATAGTTTCCAAAAATAGCACAAGTATCGAGTATAGCACGAATAGAAGGATGGTCATAGCACAACTAGCACAAGTATAGTAATAGCACGACGAGTATAGCACTTGTTTGTCATTCTAGACATCGAGAGAGTATAGCACGTTTTGTGTTTTGATTGTCATATAGATAGTCGAGACAGATAGCACTTGAGTGTAATGCCAAACACTCTGATCATTTAACTCCCATGGGCACTAGCACTTTCAGGTGCACATCCCAGGACCAGATCGGGCCCTTTATATATTGCCAGGCATTGGTTATATTGTTTATCTTTAGACAATCAGTCAATGGCCAATATAGAGTACCAAGAAGTAGATGAGAGCACTAGATGAATAGACGAGATAGTAGAGTGAACGTAAATAGACGAGCGAGTAGAGTACAGATGAGAGCTAGTGGACATTGCACGTAATGCGACGGGTAAACAGGCGATAGTAGCAGTTGCACAACACGCGCACGTCATATTAGCAGTCAGGTGGAATTCACGATCTTCCCACTGGCCATGTTATGCACAAGTCCAGAGGTCCGACGTGATTCAAGGTAAGAGCGAACTTCTAATAGCCGTTTGGATCATATCGATCCCTAAAGGTGTAATGGTGTTAGGGTACAACCGGCTCATCGACCATGTGGGAATCCATGATCAGAGGAGACTTATGGAGGCCTTGTGTAAGGGTTCACTAGTCCGGCGAAAGGAATATCCGACGGAGAGTTCACCACAAGCCAAGTAAAGTGTGTATATAAAACAGGTGCTCGACATTCTAGAGGAATTCTAGAACAGTGGAGCGTCGATATCGGTATATAAACCATGCAAGAAACGAATACAAGTCCTTTAAAATAGGGCCATTAATATACTTTATTGCAATAAATTCTCAGATACATTATGAGATATTTTATGCCAGATTTCAGCCATATATGGATGGTTCATGTGTGTGCATGTGTAAGAGAAATCATAGATAGAAATAAGTCGTGAATATGTATTTTAAATCATTCAATGTAGCTCCATTTTTAAAACATGTTTTTACTGGGGGTATAACTGTAAGAAGGTGTAAGAATTATTTAGAAAGTGACAAAAATAATTTTTTATGGGTTTTCATCAAAAACTTGTGAACGCGACATAGGCCAATGAGGGTCGCGATAGATACTAGGCAGATCGCGACAGGAACATGTAAGGATCGCGACAGAGCTTGCGAATCAGGTACTGGAAACGCGACGACTTACCTGTCGCCTTCTTGGTCGCGACGGGTAGGCTGTCGCAATCGGACCCCAGAAGGCGACATATCGGGCAGTCGCGATCTGGTGATATGTGCCTGACTCTGACAGGAGTCAGACCAGACATTGGATTGCGGACCAGAACATTCAAAATTTGATACAAGGGTGTTTAGAAAATCATAACTAATTATATGCATGATGAAAAATCACGAAATCAGTGGCAAATGGAACTAGACATAGGAGAGTACTTCCAGTCAATAGGAATTAGAGAGAAAGCATGGTTTGAACATGGTTTGGGCATGAACAATAACGAGTAACACAGAACATGATACAGAGAGCAAGATCGATTTAATTCGAGCAACATGCTCAATGAAATTTAGGGCTTTTAGGGGCAAAATATCCCCAAAAGCATGAAGTATCTATAGTAAAAATTTCGTAGCATGAGATCAAGTATAAATAGAGTTTAGAATTAAACATGATGTCTCGGGGTTATCATGTTTGCAGATCTTCAAAAATCAAGAACAAAAGATTGGCTCGATGGAAAATTATAAAACAAGAGGGCTTTTGTTCTTGGTGATTGGAACTACCTACAGACGAGTTTAATTTAATTTTGCTCGTGAGAATGCCTACCTTTGACTCGATTTGTCTTCTAGGGCTTAGAACTCCAAGAACGAAGGAAGAAGCTTGATGGATCTTCCTCTCCTCGATTTCTCCTCCTCCTTGGCCTCTTCTCCACGTCCAAGAACCCCTTTGCACGAGCTAGGGTCGGCCATGAGGATTTAAGAGGTGTATTTATGTAAACACAAGTTCCTATTCCTACTACTACCCAAATTCTTCTTAATTCCGAGATTTTCTAACTCCACCTTTCCTCTCTTGCTTTCCAATCTCTAATTGGGTTAGGATAGTATCTAAATTCGTGCTAGACTATATGGGGTAGGTTTAAGAATCTTATTCCAACTCTAATTGCCACTTTTATTGCTTTAATAACCCCTTTCCAATTATGAGATAATTAAACTCCGAATTTCGGGTATTTTCTTATTATTTTCCCTTTGTAAATTCATATTTTGACCCAATAAATTCTAGATGGTCCATTAAGCAAAGCCCATTACTCTTTTCTATTTAATGAGTTTTATTTAATGCTCTTTTCATTTAAATATCCATTTAGCTAGGTTTTAATTCTTTATTTAAATTTTTATTTTTCTTAAAAATTCAGGTTGCTACACTACCCATCTATTTGAGGATGATATGCTGAACTGTACCTTAGCTCTGTGCCGACGACTCTTTGCAAACTTCTCCAAAAGCCTAAAGTAAATCGAGGGTCTCGATCTGAAACTATAGTGACTGGTATTTCATGCAAAGGTACAATCCTTTCTACATACAACTTAGCTAATCTATCAACTAACCATGTCATGCTAACTGGTAATAATCTGTAGACCTTGGTCAATCTATCCACAAAAACCCATATAGCATTATGACCTGATGAATTGGGCAAACCAACTATGAAATCCATTGCTATGTCATCCCACTTCCACTGCGGAGTGGGTAATGGCTACAACAATCCTCCTGGCTTCTGATGCTCTGCTTTTATTTGCTGACATACTGCACATCTGGTTATAAACACTGCAATTTCTCTCTTCATATTTGGCCACAAAAAATGCTTCTTCATGTCTTCATACATTTTAGTGCTACCTGGGTGAATGGTGTACCTCGATCTGTGAGCTTCTTCTAAAACTTTCTGTTTAATTTCTGTATCTTCTGGGACATACAATCGTCCTTTTAGTCTGACCACATTATCATGCCCCAAATTTACTTCATCCATTCTTAGAATATCTGCTAAATTGGTATCTGCTTTCTGTGCCTCTACTATTTACCAGTAAAGAGAAGGCTCTACTACACTAGTTGCTAATATTGCTCTGCGTTGACTGCTTGGCACATGAAAAGAATTCTCCACCACATCCTCATAAAGTTTCCATTCTCTGATCATAAGTTGATTCATAACCGCTTTTCTGCTCAGTGCATCTGCCACCACATTTGCTCTGCCTGGATGATATGCAAATTAAAGTCATAATCCTTTAAATATTCCATCCATCGGCGCTGCCTTAAATTCAAATCTTTCTGAGAGAAAATATATTTTAAGCTTTTATGATCAGTAAAAATCTCAAATCTTTCACCATACAAATAATGCCGCCAGATTTTTAATGCAAAAACTACGGCTGTCAGCTCTAAATCATGAGTAGGATAGTTCTCCTCATGTTTCTTCAATTGCCTAGAGGCATAAGCTACCACTTTACTATGCTGCATTAAAACTGCATCCAAACCTCTCTTGGATGCATCTGTAAACAAAACAAATCCGCCACTGCCCGATGGAATCTCTAAAACTGGTGCTGATGTCAACCTCTTCTTCAATTCTGCAAAACTGCACCTGCACTCCGGGGACCACACAAAAGGAACACCCTTTCTTGTCAACCTTGTCATTGGTGCTGCTATCTTGGAGAAATCTTGGATAAATCTTCTGTAATAACTTGCTAAACCCAGAAAGCTCCTAATCTCAAACACAGTCTTCGGCTCTTCCCACTTCATTACTACCTCAACTTTGGCTGGATCCACTGCAATACCTTCACCTGATATCACATGACCCAGAAACTGAATCTCCTTCAACCAAAACTCACATTTACTAAACTTTGCAAATAACTGATGATCTCTCAATATCTGCAAAGTAGTCCGCAAATGATCCGCATGTTCTTCTTCTGATGCTGAATAAACCAATATATCATCAATAAAGACCACTATAAATTGATCCAAATACTGATGAAATATTCTGTTCATCAAATTCATAAATGTTGCAGGTGCATTTGTCAATCCAAAAGGCATCACAACAAACTCATAATGTCCATATCTAGTCCGAAAAGCTGTCTTCTCAATGTCTTCTTCTCTGATCCGCAATTGATGATATCCTGATCTCAAATCTATCTTGGAAAATACTTTGGCTGACTGCAGTTGATCAAATAAATCATCAATCCGAGAAAGTGGATACTTATTCTTAATTGTAACTTTATTCAGCTGCCTTTAATCTATACACATTCTTAAACTGCCATCTTTCTTTCTGACAAATAACACTGACGCTCCCCATGGTGACTGACTAGGCTTAATAAAACCTTTTTCTACTAACTCTTGCAACTGCTTTTTCAATTCTTTCAATTCTGCTGGGGCCATTCTATATGGTGCTTTAGAGATAGGTAAACTGCTTGGTTGCAATTCAACTGTGAAGTCTACCTCTCTGCGCGGAGCTAACCCTGGCAACTCATCTAGGAACACATCTGCAAATTCTCTAATCAGTGGTACTGAATCTACAGACTTACTAGGTTCAACTAGACTAACAGAAGCAAGGTACGCTACACATCCCGCATTAATTAACTTTCTAGCTCTAAGTGCAGAAATAATAAACTTGGGAGTGTAAAAAGACATACCTTCAAATTCAAACACTTCACCACCAGGTCTGCAAAATCTGACTCTCTTCTTTCTACAATCAACCAGTGCCCCGTAGGCCTCTAACCAATCCATCCCCAGAATCACATCATATTCTTTCAATGTTAAGGCATACAATCTTACCGGCATTTGATTCCCATGAATCACTAACGGGACCTCTTCTATAAAGCAGGAAGTCAACAAATACCCTCCTGAAGGAATTTCCACTACCAACTCACAAGACCTTTCTTCTAAAGGAAGTACCATGCTATTCAGAAAATCTTCGGAAATAAATGAATGGGAAGCACTCGGATCAATTAATACTCTAGCAGTAAAATCAAAGAAAGGTAAAATACCTTCAATAAGATTGGATGCTTCCTCCTGAGCTTTGGTAACAGCCATCACTCGACCCCGTCCTCCTCTTTGATACGGTGCACCTCTGCCCTACTCTGCTAACCGCTGTAAGGGCTGCTGCTGCTGCTGTTGCTGCTGGGTTCCTCTACCATAAGTCTGCTCTCGAGGATACGGACAATTCCTTGCTAAATGTCCTGGCTGCCCACAATTATAACATCTAAAAGCTGGATATGTTGTAGGCTGTCCTGCCGTGCTCTGCTGTGATTCTTCTGAAACCGGCGGTCTGTAGCCACGGCCCTGCTGAAAACCTCCCTGCTGAAAACCCTGCTTCCTGCCTCTACCACAGCCTCCTTGAAAGAATTTCTTGATCTGCTTGCCCCATTTTGCTATTCCAGATGATGAAGAAGCTCCAGAAGGTGCTTTTCCCTTACTAATTCCTCCTGACGGTTGTGGATGCCGAAAACTACCTGAACCTAAACCACCTGTCTGAGACTGCCCCTGCCTGGCTCGAACAGTCCTCTCAAGTATTACTACTCTCTGAGCTGCTTCTTCCACTGTTCTACACATCAATGGGATCACTGCATCTTGTAATTCTGGCCTCAGACCTCGAATAAAATATTCCATCATCATGATATTATCAGTTACTACATATGGGGCGTACCTGCTCAAGGCTATAAACCTCATCTGATATTCGAGCACCGAGAGGTTCCCTTGCTGAAGTGTCCTGAACTGTTCTCTTTTCATTTGTTGAATCTGTATTGGGAAGAAGGAATCATTAAAAACTGATAGAAATTCAGGCCATGAAATAGTATCCTCCGTCCTGCATGTAAAAACTGTCTGCATCTTTAATCGCCACCATTCCTGCACATACCCTCGTAGCTGGTATGCCGCAAGAATTACTCTATCTTCCTGGGGACACCTCATTATCGCAAATACCCTCTCGATCTCATGTATCCAATGTTCCGCTGTATCTGGTTGGGACCTCCTGAGTATGTAGGGGGCTGCAGTCTCAAAAATCGCTCTACGAGTACCGTAGTCTCCTCTCCAGTAGCTTGTCTCACTGGAACTGCCGGTTGTACAGGAACTACAGGTGGTACCTCTACTCCGGGAGGGGTTGGAACTGGAGCTACTGGTACTGCCTCCTTTGGAAATGGTGGTACTACTGCCGCTGGTTGTACTGGTGGTTGTTGATCTAGTCTTACCTGAATCTCTGTCAAACTCTCCCAAATTCTTTCTATCATTCTCTGCATAGGATCCTCTCCTGCCCCTTCTCCTTCACCTCCCACATTTCTCCTTTCGGCCATGACTACTCCTGCACAAACATTATTCCAACAACACAATACACAAGAAATCAATACAAAACCAGGGTCACTACCAGCAGTGGGTTACAGTAATGACATAGCCATGTAATTTCCAATTCCTTTATATTCTTACAGACCTTGCTCTGATACCAACTGTGACGGTCCTCGCCGTTCAGACCCGTTAACTTAATAACGAGCCTAACTTGAGTCCGCCTCCCGCGAACGGGCCAAAGTCTCGCAAGGGATATCATACCACGAGTTCGTAGAAACATAAAGGAACTGGCTCAAATATTCATAAGATCTGTCAATCTCACAAATATTTACATGAAATATACATCACTGTAGTACAACTGTAACCAAACTACAACAGAACCTGGGGCATACCCCGAGGTGAACAACAGAAAAGTAAAAATTACACTGCTGGTGGTGCTGACCCTCCACTAGACGACGGGCGTGAAATCTCCTGATCTCCCTCACCTGGTAGGATGTAGGGGTGAGCCTCTCGAGTCATTGGCTCAGTAGGGAAACTCCCTAGAAACTGAGAAAACTAATACAAGTAGCAAAGCAGGAAATGCTACGCTAGCAATTTATAATATTACCCATCAAGATATAAAACTGTAAGTACCACTTACCTTTGCTTCTTAACAGGAATCGACGTAAATAAATAAACAGTAAAACCAAACAGGTGTACGAGCCACCGTAGAGAAACGCCACACTCGGGCTACGTCAACTGGTTCGCGACACCAGTTACTGACCCGGACAAACAACACAGGACTACCTCTCAGTCTCGCAGCCACAGACGAAAGGTCCAGCTGCTGCTCCACTAAACAAGTACAAAGAACTGTGGAGTCCAACTAAACCACCACAACCTTCAAGTCACACACCTCGTAGGCCCATGTCTGGCACCTTTAGGGACTCTGGCTCGAGCTCCCTAAAGTGAGGCACTGGAAAGCAGTACTAGCTGGGGTCCAATACGTCTACTGGTGTCCGTCTCCCCCAACTACGAGCGTGCTACAAGCGACAACACAACAAACTCTCTCTAGTCGTTGTCCCACTGTCGTCTTTCCCTCATCTAGACGTACTACTCAACACAAGAGTGAGGGTGTCCAGAAAGACGACAAGACCTCGTCGGTACCCAGTACAGAGACAAGCCCCGAGCACTCACGTGCCTGGCTCACACAAAACCTGGGGCTCCCAACTGAAGAGGTATCCACGGAAGGCGTCAAACTACACACCACGTACACAGAAACCACGTGCACAACGCAGAAGCCACGTGAAACCTTCACGCGAACCATGTGAACACTATATGAACCACACACCATACGCTCCCCGTGCGTTGAGAGAGTGCTAATGCACCTCTTACTATCATCACATACCACAAATCACATTAAACAGATAATCAAACACTTATATGCATTTATGAATAACTACATTCGGCTGTTATCGCGACAGGATACTGCATCACCTTCATAACGCGACGGCACGATGTGTCGCCTTCTGAACGCGACGCATCACTGTGTCGCGACATGGTCGCGACGCCATGGGTCGACGCCTTAAGAGGTGCGAACCCTAAACCTGAATCCTTCATTTGGATCACCCCAAACTCTTTAGAATCTACGGTTTTCATTCAATTTTCATGCTTTAATGTGTTCCTACACATGCTATCTAAGGTTTAGAAAGCATGAAACACATCATCCACATCACACGAGCGTGTCACGAATCAAACCACGGGAAATCTCCCTACCTTCGCGAAGAATGTGAAGAACGAAACTCGTACAACGTTTCCTCCGCTCCACGTAGCGTCCTCGCAGTGGAAACTCGTCAAGCCAAGCTCTATCAAGCCGAATCGCCCAAAAATTCCACAGCAAAACCCCCTGGCCGAGCAGAGCTTCTCTGAGCTCTGTTCTGCCAGGGTTTCTTAAAAACACAGTGAAGTTAAGAACGTGACGCCCGACTAAGTCACGACCTGAATGCGATGCATTAGGCTGTCACCTTAAGCCTGCTGACGTCAGTCCTTGCGCCCTGCATGCGACACGCGGCAGACATGCACACGTTCACTTAAACCGGCGGTGTCATGAATGCGGCGCCATGGGCTGTCGCGATCAAAACGCGACGCCCCTCACTGCCGCGTTAGAAACCGAGAAACAGTGAGTGCTTTGGGCAAAATCTCATAACCTACGGAAATCACCTGCCACACACACGTCATCGGCCACACACTGGCCTCCATAACCACACAATGACGATCCGAACGGTCGGAACGTTATAGATAATTTTCTCCTCATTTGATGGAGGTGTATATCCTACTACATATTTCTTTTTGCCAGTTCTAGCACCTTTTAACTTTACAAATAGAGATGTTTTACATTTAGCAATTTTATCTAAGGTAGCTCTTAGATAGTCATTTTCTTCTTTTAATTTTTCTTCATCTTTCAATTCTTTTAGATTTGTTTCAAGTTCCATGATTTTACTGTTTTTACTTTTAGATCTTCACAGAGTAATTCATTTGATCTTTTTGTTTCAATTAAGTTTTGTCCTATCTTTTCTACTTCACTTTTTAGAAAGTGTTGGATTTTACTTGATTTAGTAGGTTGATCTGAACTATTTTCATTTGTTTAACTACTGTTTTATATTTTTCATACAGTTCATTAAATGCATCTTCTAAACTATCAGAGTCAGATTCTGAACAAGATGTAAAAGAAGTTTCAGAATTTACTTGTTCTAGTCCTACCATATGGGCTAGATTGACTTGTTCCTCTTCTAATTCTGAACTTGAAGAGTCTGAAGTTGTGGCTTCTTCATTGTCCCATGCTGCGGCCATTGCCTTCTTCTTGTACTTTCTTTCTTTGCCCTTCTTCTTCTCAAATCTTTCAGCCGCATCTTTCTTCTTGAGTTTTGGACCTTCTGACTTGTAATGTCTAGGCTAATTGCATTCATATCAGGTTGGCTCTTTCTTCTTTTCCCTTTTGAAGTACCTCTTTGAGTCGCACTTCTTTTTCTTTGCAAGAATTCGTTAGAGCTTTCTTGACAGCATGGCTTCATTATCACTGTCATCTGATTGCTCCTTCGAATCTTCCGAGGAAGAATCTGCAACCTTCAAAGTATTTGGCATTTTCTTTTTCGATGTGTTTTTAGAAAATATTTCCATATTTATTTCATGGGCCATAAGAGAGTCGATTAATTTATCAATGGAAAGTTTCGTTAGATCATGGGCTTCCTCAATAGCAGTGACCTTCGGGGTCCATGAAAGAGTTAAAGATGTAAGTATTTTTCTAACAGTTTCTTCATCAGAAAGAGTTTTTCTAAGAGAACTTAGACCAACTACTATGCTTGAAAATCTATTATACATTTAAGTGACATTTTCATTTGGAAGCATTTTAAATTGCTCATATTATGAAACAAGAATATTTATTCTAGTTTGTTTCACCTTATCGGTTCCTTCATATGTTATCTATAATTTATCCCACATTTCTTTTGCGGATTTACATGCTGATAATCTACTAAATTCTCTTTTAGATAAAGCACAACATAGATAGTTTTTAGCTTTAAAATTTAGAGACAGTTTAGTTTTATCAACTGCAGTAATTGCAGTGGTACCTTCAGCAGCAATAATAACAAAATCACCTACTTCTATTACCTGCCACAGATCAAAGTCTGTGCCTCGAATGAAGCATTCCATTCTCATATTACAGTATTGGTAGTCCTTACCATTGAAGAACGGTGGTTTGGTGACTGACTGACCTTCGTAGTTGTGACCTTCAGTTGCCATCTCTTCTCAAATCTTTCGATTCTTCTAAGAAGACCTCGCTCTGATACCACTTGTTGGATCGAGATGGCACTAAGTTGTCCTAGGGGGGGGGGATGAATAGGACTTCTTGCGCTTTTAAAATTTTATCTAAAAGATAAACAACACTAAATTGAGTCGTTATTACTTAGTGTGGTATGTGTGAAACAAGTGTAAACTTGGCGGAAATAATAACACAGAAATGCACAACGGATTTTATCTTGGTTCGGCCCTTCCCACATGGAAGTCTTACATCCAGTTCCCAAGCAACCACTTGGGATTTCACTAACTACCAAGCACACTTGGCCTTCTCTTAACTGAGATGTAATACAACCACTTGTAGACCAGCAAGTCTTCCCTTAAACCAAGGGGTACAAGACTATCTACATTTGTAGATCTTCCCTTCACAAGAGGGGCACTGTAGGGTACAAACCCCCTACGGGTTATCTTACACAGAAGTTGAAGACTTGTGTGCCTACTCAACAACTATGAGCAAACATAGAGATTCAGAAAGAGAAACAAAAGAGAGTGGAGCTCAAGCTCTTTTTGAAACAAAGGTGGCCTGAAACGATATGCTATGAAAAAATCCACCAAGCGAAGAAGACTTCTAATCGCCAATGGAGAGCTTGCAAGTCGAGGCTTAAGGAGTGGCTCTCTCTTTCTCTTTGAGTGGCTCTTCTAGCTTTCAGATTTTTTTTTTTAGGAAGGTGAGCTTCTATCTTCTTCTATGTATGTGTATCTTCTCCTTATGTCTTTGTTCAAATTCCAGCTTCTATATATGAGCTTTACAATCTGCCCGTTTGAATTTTGGCTGTTGGAAACAAGCCGTTGAAAGATGTCCGTTGATGGGAGATTTTGAGGTTCTTAAGTTTGTCCATCAAATCTTTAGCTCCATGAGTTCCAACGTATTCAAGCTATATTTTGTACCTTCATGCTTGGGAGACCGCTTCCATAAATGCTTATGCAGGCTTCATGCTTAATTTAATAAATGTTCTGCAAGACAGAGAAATATCTCCATGCTTTTTAGAGGAGGTGAGATACATATAAAAATATAAAGCAAGTAAACTTCAGAAAGATAGACAGATAGCATGAGTACTTTATGCTAAAAGTCAAAGAGTTCTGACAAAAAGGATGTAGCAGGTGATCTTTTGATAGATAGCCCATATAGCTTATCACATTTAATTCCTGACCATCTGGTCAATCAGAGATAAAAATAAATTGACTGGTAAGAGAGAGATGATAAGCTTATAGACATTTGCAGATCTCAAGAAGACATTTCATATGAGATAGATAATATTATTTTTCCCGCCAAAAAATATTTGAATTTTAATGATAGCAGAAAAATAATTATAAGTCTGACATAAAATATTCTCATGTAAAAAGGATTCCAATATGAACAATGAAAGCTCATGAAGAAATCAAGATAATGATTTATTAAGTTCTGTGGTAAATGACAGAAGCAAGAGTATTTTCCAGAAGTTGATATGAGATACAATCAATGTTTAAACATAAGAATCCTTGTTTAAGGTAATTGATGTTTGAAGAGAGTTGATGTTTAAGTGAAATCGATGTTTGAAGAGAGTTGATGTTTAAGTGAAATCGATGTTTGAAAAGAGTTGATGTTTAAATGAAATCGATGTTTGAAGAGAGTTGATGTGGACTTAGATAAATTTCATTATACTGATACTTAGGTTCTGTGTAAGCATGAATTTAGACAATTGTTTATACAGTACAACAAAATGCTTTGGTGTATATTCTGATCAACTTATTTAGAAGAATTGTCATATATAAAATTTTTAAAAGATTTTGTTATATCCAAAAACATAATGTTTAAAATAATAGATATTAAAAGGTTTTGTCATAGCAAAAACATCATAATTAACTGTTTAGAAAAATAGATAGTTGATCAACAATGTTTGCTAGGTTTATGGTCATCATCAATGGACTTCGATCTTTGGGTAAGGAATACTCAAATGAAGATTTGGTAAGGAAGATCTTGCGTTCTTTATCTCCTTTGTGGCACACTAAAGCTACAGTCATTGAGGACTCAAAAGATTTATCCAAAATAACAGTGGATGAATTCATTAGATCCTTAATGACTTATGAGCTAAATTTTAAGAGATCTTAAGAACACATGTTGAAAAGAAAACCCATTGCTCTTAAAGCTTCCTCAAGTAGTGAAGGAAAATTTAAAGAGATTTCTGAATCTGAAAAATCTGACTGAGGATGATAATCTTGCTTTGATAACTAGACAATTTAGGGCATTTTTGAAATCCAACAAGAAGAACCTCGGTAATAAGCAAAATATCATGTCTGGTAAAAAGAAACACTCCTTCTCACATGTTGTTCTTAAGAAAATTTGTAGCAACCCGGAAAATTTAGTATTTTAAAAATTTGAAATAATAAGTTTCTATAAAAATGAAATAATAGAAAACATTCATACCATTATCGTATGTGCAAGAACACATATAAAAATTCCATAAAAATGATAAATCAACCCCATACATTATTTCTAAATGTTCTACTAAGAAATGTAAGCAACAAAAATCTGATTGGCCAGGTATACGTCACAATGTGACTCATTATCCAACTTAGGGAACTAAGTCGGAAAACCGTTAACACGAAAAAATAACGTGCCCATAAATTTAGCGAATATGTCAGAGAGACTTCCAACATCATGTAATGATTAACCATTATCGGGTTTGGACCAATGGAGCTCTCATAGCCCATGAATAAATTCAAATAAGAAAATACAATAAAATTCATAACTATATTATTCCTTAATTAAGAAGGGAAATCTCATAAGATAAATTCCAATAAATAATGAGTTTGGTTAAATTGACCATATAAAATATATTGGGCCAAAATAAGGATTTTTAAAAAGAAAAATAATAGGAAAATACTCTAAATTCGCAACTTAATTATTTCTTAAATAGAAAAGAGGTATTTAATGTATTAAATAGGAAGTTTTGGTTGGAATTGGATTCCTAAACCTAACCAAATAGGTTAGCCACGAATTTGGATCCCAACCCAACCCCAATAGGACATGGCAAGGCTTGGAAGGTGGGATTAAATAGGAAATTTTGTAATTAAATAGGAGTTGGAGTCCTATTAGGAAATAGAAACCCAACAAGCATAAATACTCCCCAATCTCTCCATGGCCGGCCCTAACATGTTGCTGAGACTTGTTGGACATGGAGAAGAGGCCAAGGAGGAGGAGATTTCGTGGGTTGAAGGCTTCATCAAGCTTCATCCCGAGTTCTTCAGGTTCTTGCCCTAGAAGAGTAGAACGACTAAAGGTAGGCATTCTCACGAGCAAAACCTAATTAATTTCGTCTGTAGATTGTTCCATATACTAGGAACAAAACTCTCAAGTTTCATATTTTCCCATCAAGCCAATCTTTTATGGTTGATTTTTGAAGTTCTGTAAACACCATGAACCCTACCCTTCTTCTTTATTCTTAATCTCCATGTATACTCAACCTCGTGCTCTCAAATTTTAACTGGATTTACTGACGGATGTTAGGCATATTTTACCCCTCGAAGCCCTAA
The DNA here is from genome assembly GCA_014218235.1 of Colocasia esculenta. Taxonomy (NCBI): domain Eukaryota; kingdom Viridiplantae; phylum Streptophyta; class Magnoliopsida; order Alismatales; family Araceae; genus Colocasia; species Colocasia esculenta. The sequence goes on from CM024754.1 coordinate 125,198,017, forward strand.
TTTTCATCCATCCTACATCATGAATTAAATCTTGCATGATCTTGATGATGTACTGTCGTAATTTAACCTTGACTTGTGTTACAAGTTCCATACCTCTTTGTGGAGTCATTTTGAGACCAAGTGTTCAACATAGAACTTGTTACCCTATGAGTCTATTTTCATTTGGCACTAGTTTCCCCAATTTTTGTTGACCGTACTGAGAGTATTAATCTGAACATGAACACTGTGTCAGATTCACATAGTCAGTCCCAATACATCTTATTACATAGTCAAACGACATTTGTTTCCTGATTATTTGCTACTTTACAAAGTATTAGAAGTACTCTAACTAACAAAGGTAGTTTCACCTGATTTGGATCACCCTAGCATTTGTTTTGATTTTTCAAACTCATAGGTGTCAAACCCAATCGGAGTTGGAAATAGGTAGAAAAAGTAACCTAAACGTCATTTTCAGGTAGCGACAGGTCGACACGTCGCTACCATAAAGTGAAAACATTATGGTCGCGACCCATACCAAAAATCAGACAGTTTCATGGTCTTCTTCAGAAGGCGACAAGATGATGGTCGCCTTCACTTTCAGAAGGCAACAGACAATGTGTCGCGTTCTGCCTAGGTCCACTTAATCAGCCATAACCTTTTCTATAGACCTCGGATTGAAGAGTCGCTTTCTTTGCTGGATTCCTCATTCAAAGGGCTTCAATATGGTATATTTATGTGTGAGATTTGAATAAAAAATCAATGATTTATGAACTAAGGAAGTGAAGGGATGGGACTGCAATTGCCTTCTAAGGGGCATACGTCTTGGTTTCCATCGTTTTGTGTCGTTCTTTGCATGTGTGAGTTTGATCCATTCTAGGAAGGTTCTAGAAAGTCTTATCATGCATTTAACAACCCATATGAAAGTTAAAACATGTTCACATAATTTTGAATTGATCTTAAGTTCATGATCATGCTCTCTACCAACCGATTATTCACTTTTTTGCCTTATTAACGAACTTTCTAAAAACGCATAGTTACTTGCTAAAATTGGTCATGCATGTTTTAGTACTCATGATACTTGCCATATATAGAGTTTCCAAAAATGAAGTTTCCATAAACAGAGTTTTTATAACTAGAGTTTCCATAATCGGATTCACATACGCACGAGCGATTCTCACGCGCGCCATGCGCATACACTCTAGCACGATAGGAAAGCCTCTTCTTGGCGTGTGGTGAACTCTCTGTCGGATATTCCTTTGGCCGGACTAGTGATCCATTGACCAAGGCCTCCGTAAGTCTCCTCTGTCCATGGATTCTCACATGGTCGACGAGCTGGTTGTACCCTAACACCTATGATACCCTTTAGGGATCAGCAAGATCCAAACGGCCTTAGTTTGCTCTCGTTCTTATCTTGAATCATGATGGACCTCTGGACCTATGTGTAATATGGCCAGCGGAAAGGTAGTGTATTCCACCTGACTGCCAACACCAAGTGCGCGTGTTGTGCAACTGTTACTATCGCATGTTTACTCGACGTTTCATGTGCAATGACCTTAAGATCTCATCTACTATCTCTACACTCTCATCTATTCATGTTCACTCTACTATCTCGTCTATCTTGACTATTCTTCTAGTACTCTCTTGGTACCCTTGAGCTGTTGTGGCTCCTACTGTTTTGTAATGTTCATGACTGTCTAGCGCTAAAAATGGTCTTGTGACTCTACTGACTTGAATGCATACTGTTCAGGGCACAGAGAGTGTCCGAGGGGCTCCAATCTAGTCCTGGGGGCAGAGAGCCACCTGAAAATACCTGCAGAGGCTAATGACGGTGTCTGCATTTGCACCGGTTCTGACTGACTGTTCTGAATTAGCTAGACATCTGACTGTTACACTGTTACTGTTAGTCTGTTAAATCAGATGTACTGCACTGTTACTATACTGCCACTGACTGTTACTGAACTGTTATTGAGCGACTACTGTCGTACTCTCTACTTGCTATACTTGATACTCGCTATCTTGAGTTACTGCGTGCTATCACGACTTGATCGCATTCAAAGTGCTATACTCTCTCGTTGTCTCTTGACAATAAAAGTGCTATACTCTCTCTCGGTTATCTATGGATAACCAAAGTGCCATTACTATTATGATTGACGAAAGTTAATCAAAAGTGCTATACTATTTGGATTGAGGTAAATCAATCAAAGTGCAATTTACTCTCTCTACGTGACCATCTACTTTCTCTCTCCTCGCTATACATGTTACTTGCTATTGTTTGATGTTGACGTTACTTGTGTTCATAATCATTGTGCTATACTCGATTCGTGTGCTATATTTGGACACTCACGCTATTTCAATCACGTGCTATCATGATGTCTCTTACATTACTTGACTCTCTCTCTCTATCGTTAGTTACTCTGTCATTTAATACATTAATTATTTAAAGCCTGCTTGAGCCTGAGATTTAAGTCCTACTGGGCGTTATCGCTCACCCTTCGTTATTTGTTATTCTATCTTAGGTAAGTCAGACAATGACATCACACACACCAATGGGACGGGACCAGTGTGATGAGCGGCCTGGAGTCAGTTGATGAAGTTACCTTAGTACTATAAAGTTTGATAATTATTACTTTAGATTTCTTTTCAATGTAATGATGTCATTGAGCCCTAGGTATTGGCTTCGAATTAGTGGTTGTAATAGTCTTAGTGATTTTATAATGAAATGAAGAATTTATTTCAATTATTGTTCGTTAGATGCTCTGATGTTTGCGTCTGTATGCGCAATTCACGTTACTATACTTGTTGCTCACGTTTTCCTCCGATTTATTCCGCTGCTAAATTGGAGGGGAGTGATAGTTGGTATCAGAGCCTAGGATGTCTTTATTGGATATCTTAGGTTTAAGATGTTCTAGGATGTCCTCATTGGATCTCTCAGGTATAGGGTGTTCTAGGACGAACTGCCATGACACGTGTCTAAGTCAACCACCATACCTATGTGAGAGGTTGGGTAAAGCTTGAGGTTATGCTAGGAACTTAACTATATGTATAAGCACTCTAACTTTAAGAAGAAAATTAATAAGTATTATTGCTCACATGAACTAGAGGAGATGGCTGGCGAGCATGCACAAATGCACGAATTACAGTAAACTGTACAAGGGTTAACTCAAGCCCTTAACAACGTGATCCAAGCAGGAGCAAGAAATGGGGCGGGAGACTTATATGGGAAGTTTCAATGAATAAATCCCCCTAGGTTTAATGGAACTCCGGATCCTGATGAAGCTGAAAATTGGGTGAAGGCGATGGAACGAATCTTTAGAGTTATGCAATGTTCAGAATAGGAGAAAGTCCTTATGGCAACCTTCCAGTTGGACCGCGATGCTAGAGCTTGGCGGGAAGCTGCCAGTCGACAATTACCCAACATCAATATAGAGTGGGATAAATTTTTAGAACTCTTCAACACCAAATATTTTTCCGAGAGGATTCGTGAGAAGAAGGCAAATGAATTCGCCAATTTAAAGCAACGAATGATATCTGTAGAAGAATATGAAGCGCAATTTGAAAGATTGGCACAGTATGCACCACATTTAGTGAGTACGAAAAAGATGAAGGCAAAGAGATTCTTAGAAGGGTTGAGACCTGTGTTTGGGAAAAGTTGGCTCCACTAGACATTGAGGTATATTCAGTCATGGTATTGAGAGCTCAATTAGTAGAGGACACCATGGAACTTCTTGAAAAGATCTATAAGAATAAGGTGTTGAAAAGGAAACGTGCTACTCATTCCAATGATAATAAAGGAAGAAATACCGTAGATAGCAAGAGAATGAATGGGGAAGTGAAGCGGAAGGAATTCTGTACATTTTGTAAAAAGCCAGGGCATCAGATTGATAACTGTTGGAAGAAATTGGATAGATGCTTGCGATATGGAAGTCAACAACATCGAGTCATTGATCGCCCAACAAAGAAGAACCAAACTCCACGCCAAGGACGATTACAAGCCCTTGTGGATATGAATCATACCAATGAAGGTCGACAAGGTATTATCACTACACCCTTAGTATAATTTCATATTATTTTCACAATAGCAAGGCCCTAAGTGGGGGAGATGATGGATTGAAATACTTAGAATAAATTGGTAGTCGTATCATATCATATGAATTTGGGGACCAAATTTTTTTTAAGTGGGGGAGGATGTAGCAACCCGGAAAATTTAGTATTTTAAAAATTTGAAATAATAAGTTTCTATAAAAACAGAATAATATAAAAATACCATTATCGTATGTGCAAGAACACATATAAAAATTCCGTAAAAATGATCAATCAACCCCAGACATTATTTCTAAATGTTCTACTAATAAATGTAAGCAATGAAAAATCCGATTGGCCAGGTATACGTCACAATGTGACTCATTATCCAACTTAGGGAACTAAGTCGAAAAACTGTTAACACGAAAAAATAATGTGCCCATAAATTTAGCGAACATGTCAGAGAGACTTCCAACATCATGTAATGATTATCCATTATCGGGATTGGACCAATGGACCTCTCATAGCCCATGAATAAATTCAAATAAGAAAATACAATAAAATCCATAACTCTATTATTCCCTAATTAAAAAAGAGAAATCTCATAAGATAAATTCCAATAAATAATGGGTTTGGTTAAATTGACCATATAAAATTTATTGGGCCAAAATAAGGATTTTTAAAAAGAAAAATAATAGGAAAATACTCTAAATTCGCAACTTAATTATTTCTTAAATAGAAAAGAGGTATTTAATGTATTAAATAGGAAGTTTTGGTTGGAATTGGATTCCTAAACCTAACCAAATAGGTTAGCCACGAATTTGGATCCCAACCCAACCCCAATAGGACATGGCAAGGCTTGGAAGGTGGGATTAAATAGGAAATTTGTAATTAAATAGGAGTTGGAGTCCTATTAGGAAATAGAAACCCAACAAGCATAAATACTCCCCAATCTCTCCATGGTCGGCCCTAACATGTTGCTGGAACTTGTTGGACGTGGAGAAGAGGCCAAGGAGGAGGAGATTTCATGGGTTGAAGGCTTCATCAAGCTTCATCCCGAGTTCTTCAGGTTCTTGCCCTAGAAGAGTAAAACGACTAAAGGTAGGCATTCTCACGAGCAAAACCTAATTAATTTCGTCTGTAGATTGTTCCATATACTAGGAACTAAACCCTCAAGTTTCATATTTTCCCATCAAGCCAATCTTTTACGGTTGATTTTTGAAGTTTTGCAAACACCATGAACTCGACCCTTCTTCTTTATTCTTAATCTCCATGTATACTCAACCTCGTGCTCTCAAATTTTAACTGGATTTACTGACGGATGTTAGGCATATTTTGCCCCTAGAAGCCCTAATTTTCATCCATCCTACGTCATGAATTAAATCTTGCATGATCTTGACAATGTACTATCGCAATTTAACCTTAACTTGTGTTACAAGTTCCATACCTCTTTGTGGAGTCGTTTTGAGACCAAGTGTTTAACATAGAACTTGTTACCCTATGAGTCTATTTTCATTTGGCACTGGTTTCTCCAATTTTCGTTGACCGTGCTGAGAGTATTAATCTATGTCAGATTCACATAGTCAGTCCCAATACATCTTATTACATAGTCAAACGACCTTCGTTTCTTGATTATTTGCTACTGTACAAAGTATTAGAAGTACTCTAACTAACAAAGGTGGTTTCACCTGATTTGGATCACCCTAGCAGTTGTTTTGATTTTTCAAACTCACATGTGTCAAACCCAATCCAAGTCGGAGTTGGAAATAGGTAGAAAAAGTAACCCAAATGTCATTTTCAGGTAGCGACAGGTCGACATGTCGCTACCATAAAGCGAAAACATCATGGTCACGACCCATACCAAAAATCAGACAGTTTCGTTGTCTTCTTCAGAAGGCGACAAGATGATGGCCGCCTTCACTTTCAGAAGGCGACAGGCAATGTGTCGCGTTCTGTCTATGTCCACTTAATCGGCCATAACGTTTTCTAAATACCTCAGATTGATGAGCTACTTTCTTTGATTGATTCCTTATTCAAAGGGCTTCAATATGGTATATTCATGTGTGAGATTTGAATAAAAAATCAATGAGTTATGACCTAAGGAAGTGAAGGGATGGGACTGCAATTGCCTTCTAAGGGGCATACGTCTTGGTTTCCATCGTTTTGTGTCGTTCTTTGCATGTATGAGTTTGATCCATTCTAGGAAGGTTCTAGAAAGTCTTATCATGCATTTAACAACCCATATGAAAGTTAAAACATGTTCATATGATTTTTAATTGATCTTAAGTTCATGATCATGCTCTCTACCTACCGATTATTCACTTTCTTGCCTTGTTATCGAACTTGCTAAAAATGTATAGTTAATTGCTAAAATTGGTCATGCATGTTTTAGTACTCATGATACTTGCCATATATAGAGTTTCCAAAAATGAAGTTTCTATAAACGGAGTTTTTATAACTAGAGTTTCCATAACCGGATTCACATATGCACAAGCGATTCTCACGCGCACCATGCGCATACACTCTAGCACGATAGGAAAGCCTCTTCTTGGCTTGTGGTGAAATCTCCGTCGGATATTCCTTTCTCCGGACTAGTGACCCCTTGACCAAGGCCTCCGTAAGTCTCCTCTGTCCATGGATTCTCACATGGTCGACGAGCTGGTTGTACCCTAACACCTATGATACCCTTTAGGGATCGGCAAGATCCAAACGGCCTTAGTTTGCTCTCGTTCTTATCTTGAATCACGCCGGACCTTGGACCTATGTGTAACATGGCCAGCGGAAAGGTAGTGTATTCCACCTGACTGCCAACACCAAGTGCGCATGTTGTGCAACTATTAATATCGCCTGTTTACTCGACGTTTCATGTGCAATGACCTTAAGATCTCATCTACTATCTCTACACTCTCGTCTATTCATGCTCACTCCACTATCTCGTCTATCTCGACTATTCTTCTAGTACTCTCTTGGTACCCTTGAGTTGTTGTGGCTCCTACTGTTTTGTAATGTTCATGACTGTCTAGCGCTAAAAAGGGTCTTGTGACTCTACTGACTTGAATGCATACTGTTCAGGGCACAGAGAGTGTCCGAGGGGCTCCAATCTAGTCCTGGGGGCAGAGAGCCACCCGAAAATACCTGCAGGGGCTAATGATGGTGTCTGCATTTGCACCGGTTCTGACTGACTGTTCTGAATTAGCTAGACATCTGACTGTTACACTGTTACTGTTAGTCTGTTAAATCAGATGTACTGCACTGTTACTGTACTGCCACTGACTGTTACTGAACTGTTATTGAGCGACTACTGTCGTACTCTCTACTTGCTCTACTTGATACTCGCTATCTTGAGTTACTGCGTGCTATCGCGACTTGATCGCATTCAAAGTGCTATACTCTCTCGTTGTCTCTTGACAATAAAAGTGCTATACTCTCTCTTGGTTATATATGGATAACAAAAGTGCCATTACTATTATGATTAACGAAAGTTAATCAAAAGTGCTATACTATTTGGATTGAGGAAAATCAATCAAAGTGCAATTTACTCTCTCTACGTGACCATCTACTTTCTCTCTCCTCGCTATACATGTTACTTGCTATTGTTTGATGTTGACGTTACTTGTGTTCATAATCATTGTGCGATACTCGATTCTTGTGCTATATCTGAACAATCACGCTATTTCAATCACGTACTATCATGCTGTCTCTTACATTACTTGACTCTCTCTCTCTATCGTTAGTTACTCTGTCATTTAATACATTAATTATTTAAAGCCTACTTGAGCCTGAGATTTAAGTCCTACTGGGCGTTATCGCTCACCCTTCGTTATTTGTTATTCTGTCTCAGGTAAGTCAGACAATGACATCATACACACCAATGGGACGGGACCAGTGTGATGAGTGGCCTGGAGTCAGTTGATGAAGTTACCTTAGTACTATGGAGTCTAATAATTATTGCTTTAGATTTCTTGTCAATGTAATGATGCCATTGAGCCCTAGGTATTGGCTCCAAATTAGTGGTTGTAATAGTCTTAGTGATTTTATAATGAAATGAAGAATTTATTTCAATTATTGTTCGTTAAATGCTCTGATGTTTGCGTCTGTATGTGCAATTCACGTTACTATACTTGTTGCTCACCTTTTCCTCCGATTTATTCCGCTGCTAAATTGGAGGGGCGTGACAAAATTGATGAACTCCCTGTGTGTTACAGGTGCAACAAATCTGGACACATGAAGGCTGAATGTCTAGAGAATAAGAATGATAAGCTCAACAGACACAGGAAGTAGTTTCACAGAAAGAAGAACAAGGCCATGGTAGCTATATGGTCAGATGAGGATCAAAGCTCGGATAGCAATGAAGAGTCCTCTAGTTCAGAAGAAAATGAAGTCCGCTTCATGGCTGGAAGCAGTGAAGAACAGGTAGATATATCTTTTGAACTATTTACCATTGAAGATTGGCAAAAAGCATATGGTAATTTAGTTGAAAATCTTTCTGAAGTAAGAAAAGAAAATAAATATTTGAAAAGAAAAATTGACAGCATTCTTCATGACACATCATCATCTGGAAAAAATTTTGAATTGGAAGCTCAAATTTCAGACCAAATCAAAGAAAATGATGGGTTGTTAATTTTGTTGACGATCTGAAATTAAAGATTCAAAAATTGAACAAAGAGCTTATGAATTCTGTCAAGAAATTTGATGACAAAGAGAAGGAAAATTAAGAAAATTTGACTCAAATTGAAAAACTCAATCATTGCCTTAAAGAAAAAGAAGAGATCATCAAGAACTTCATAAAAGGTAAAGAAAATCTGAATGCTTTACAGGAAATGAAGATGAATTCAAATAAACATGGTTTAGGTTTTGAACCACAAAATTCAAAGAAAACTGAATCATCTAAAAAGAAAACAAAATCAGCAAAAACTCCTCTAATAAAATTTGTCAAGGCAGGTCTATCTGAAAACAAAGGTAAAATGCTAAAACAAAAAGAACCTGTGAGGTCGACACACACACTACCCAGGTCGACCTACCCCATTCATAGGTCGACACACACTCTGCCCAGGTCAACCTACCCCATTCATAGGTCGACACAAACACTACATAGGTCGACCTACCCATCTTATAAAAATTAGAAAAACTTCAACGCAATAAAGAATCATTTTTCTCATGGAAATTGGAATGTTTACACATCTTACAATTCAAGATGGAATAATCTTTGGAACCAAAGGTACAGTGGTAACCAATGGTTCAATCCTTTTTTTTATCACTCACATTTTCCTGCTCGTCAACATCATTACATGCCAAGATTTTTGCAGTGGAATAAATCAGCTAAGAGGTATAATTTTTAGAAATTTGAAAAATAAAAAGTTGAATCTTTTGTTCTGCAAAACACTGTGAAAAAAAATACTCAAATATGGGTTAGAAAGGATTTGATTTCTCTTCTGACTCAGGATGTTGGTACCAATCACATCTGGGTACCAAAAACTTTTCTTGTCTAATTTGTTGTGTGCAGGAAAGTCGTGCATCCAATTCAAACATATGGATTCTTGACAGTGGATGCTCACGGCACATGACGGGAGACAAAAATAAATTTTGTTTGAAAAGGAAGGTGGATCAGTCACCTTCGGAGGTAAGAATAAGGGCAAAATAATTGGCAATGGAAAGATTGGTAAGTCTTGCATAACATTGAGTGATGATGTTTGGTTAGTTGAAGGTTTAAATTACAACTTGCTTAGCATTAGTCAATTGTATGACAATGGTCACAAAGTTCTTTTTGAATCTGATTCATGCAAAATAATTGACTCCTCTTCTGATAAAATCAAATTGATTGAAAAAGTGCAAAAAATGTTCTTGCTGCTGCATGAAGTTTTCAATGTCATGTGTCGACATAACTTCTTCAAATTTGTATTCAAAAATGTCATCTTTGATATCTTCCATCTTCCTTTTGCAAATAAAATTTTTGTCCTCTTACAAATAATCTACTGCTTCTCACACTGCATTGGCATTCTTGGTATATCAAATAGTGATTTGAAGAAAGACAAGTCAGGCTTGTCTGGACACTTTCACTATGCATGAGTATATGTCTCCGCCAAGTATCAAGAGCCATTCATGCAATTGTTGAGGGGGAGTCTTGTCATTCAATAAAACAGTCTTGATCATTCTACTCTCACTTCATTCAATTCATATTTCTTCAATAATCTTCATGTTCACCTTGTGAGGGGGAACTACATGATAAGGGGAGTCTTTCAGTATCAAAATCTGTGCTCATTGTCAATTCTTCATTCATTTCTCCTAACAATAGTTGTCTATCTTAAGCCCCAATTATCATAAGTTTTTAGTCTTGGTGCTATTTTCATGTGAGAGATTTAAGTCATTGAAACTAAACTCATTGTGCATTTAGTTTAGTTTCAAAGATTCACTTTCATATAAAGGTTGTGCAATCTTAATATTGAATGTCTTTAAAATGATTTGCAAACCACTTGTAGGGACATGAGTGGCATTAATGTTTAACATGTGCAAGTTTAAGCTTCACTTTTATCACATGCTAAGAATAATTTCTCTACATTCGTAGCCATGAATTTTCTAGTCTAAGCAAGAATAATCATGCGGATCATTAAAAGTAATTGAACAACTATCTGGAAAGATACAAACAGAGCAATGAGAGTTCTTGAACCACTGAGTAACCAGGCCATTTCACCTAAAAAGTGATTTGTTTTGCGACAAAAAGTAGAAAACAATATTTTCAACTCTGTATAAGATAATGAAAGTTAAACCAATGAGTAACCAAGAGGTCTTGCATCCGGTAAATGTGATCTCTTGCACTGAAAAGTGTGATTTAACTAATTTATTCTTGTATTATTTCCCAGTTAAAATGGAATGAAAATTCAAATAGGCAGGACAGAAAAACTCTAGACCTGAATAAAGTTCATGTATACTGAGTTTAGACCTATTATTCTACATTGTGTTACATCTAATGCTTCTAACTTCCTTGTTGAATACTTATGTTCACTCACAAAGGTCACTTTCAAACACATTTGCATGATTATTTTAACTACATTCAGCTCATTATATTTTACTATACTTTGTGTTGAGTGTGTCTTTTTTATTAAACTTTGTTGCACAATCACAAAACACTATAATCTCTATATTAATTATGTCCATATCACTTTGTCTCATTTATTTTGATCATTCCTGAACATTCTTTTTCCCATCTTCATTTTCCGAACTCCTACCATCTATATTCTTTTTCATGTCTATCTTTTTGATAATGTTAAAAATGGGGAGAAATTGCAGAGAGTTAAGAGGGAGAACTTGGTATGAGAGAAATTGCAGGGAGAGGGTGAAATTGTAGTCAAGGGGAGATTTAGTCTTATGAGGCTTTTGGGAGATTTCATATGAAAAGACCAAGTTTGTGCACTTATTTTGTCGTCATTAAAAAGGGGGAGAATGTTGTGTTGAGCGTGTATTGGAATTTCTTAAAGATGATTTTTAATGATGACTATTGAACATCACTCATACATTGATTTTGATGATGACATATTGAACATATTGAATATATTACAATAATGCTCAAACAACATGTTCTTGATACTTAATATCTCATATCCTACTGTTTATGACATGTTTTGATGGTCTACTCTTTATTTGTACAGGTTTACAAAGTGTTTGTAAAAATAGGTCGACTCTATTTGACAGACAGGTCGACTCTACAAGACTGCCTAGCAAACTCCTAAAGAAAAAGTCACAGCAGTGTTGACTCCATTTGACAGACAGGTCGACACACATAATCTACTCAGCAAGTTTCTGAAGAGAAATTGGTCAGTAGTGTCGACTCTATTTGGAGATGAGGTCGACACTAGCATCCATCTAGTGAACCAGTTTTGGAAGAACACACAACAGATCGACTCTAACAGTTTAATAGGTCGACTCTAACTGTTGAGCAGGTCGACACTAGTGGTATGTCAGGTCGACACTAGTGTTCTGCCAATGAAATGCTTTTTGGGGATTGGTCAATAGTGTCGACTCTCTTGGAGACTAGAGTTGACTCACTTTGGTATACAACCCAGAATCGCACAGAGCATCATATCCAACGACTGTGATCTATTTCTGAGAACTTTATGGAAGATTCCATAATTACCAAAATGCCATCTCATCCAAGTGGCAATATGGTAAAGGACCTTTTGGACACATGGCGACCCATGGTGCAGTCTAGGTTCTATGCACATCCTCCTCACGTATATGGACTGCGCAGTGGCTATATAAGCCTCGATCTCGTCTGCAGTAAAGGACAAGTGAAGAAGGAAAAAGTAGAAGAGCAGAGCGGCAGAAAAAGTAGAAGGAAGACTTCCATCTGCAGAGCGCGGGAAAAGGTCTACGTCTAGAAAAGGAGTAGAGCAGCACCGCTAGGAAGAAAAAGAAGGAGAAGAAGAGGAGGAGTTCGTGATGAAGACAGATCTGAAAAGCTTGGAAACATCTCAGAGTCTGTAATTCATCTAGTTCACACTTTAATTGGGTGATCTATGTATGCGTTCTACACAGATCATCAAATTCTGTTTGTTCTATTTTCTTCATTGTACTGAGATAGATCGCACTAGAGGATCTACTCTCTAATCGAGCTTGTTCTAGCAGAACTTGGATCCATCGTGGTCCAAAGGTTTTGAGCATACTGTGCTCAGGTTTTGGAGCCGTAGTGCTCTGGTTTGGAGCCATAGTGCTCTGGTTTGGAGCCGTAGTGCTCTGGTGTTTGAGCCGTCGTGCTCAATTGCTTGTGAGTTGTTGAACTCACAAGTGGTCTATGGAGTAGGTCGTCGTGCCTATCTCCTGGGTGTTTCTTTGAATCGTTGTACTCAAAGGGTTTGGGGTCGTCATGCTCCAGTTTGTACATACTTGAGTTAGTGGTTCCTTTGTCGTGGGGAGGTGGACGTAGGAGACACAAGTTGTGTTCTCCGAACCACCTTAAAATTCTCTGTGTACTATGGTTTGCTTATGGATTGTTATCTCGTTTCACTCTATACTCACACACAACTTGATCTAATTGAATTATGTGTGTCACTCGTTTTAATTTTGCTGCCATACACACACATTCATAATTAACATTGATTCAGTCACCTATCTGATCCCAACAAAGATGCATCAAGCAAGATTTGTCGTGCCGATGCATATCATAGTGGCACAACTATACAATACTATGCGCACAGTCGATTCGATCCCCTAACTTTTGTTCTTTGTATATTATTTTAATATTTTTTATTAATGTATCATCCGGATTGAACTGTGTCGGTGCGGCACAACTCGATCTTTACCGTGCCAAGGTGAACTTGGCATGGCCGAATCACCCGGCATGACAAACCTTGGCACCAAGTGAAACTTTTTTTTTTTGTAATGAGAAATCCTCGCCTCATAGAACTTATATAGACTCAAGGATTGGTGTTCGTGAGCCCCAGGTCAAAACCACACAAAGTGAAACTTTTATAATAATGTTTTTTGGACCACCGCGGATCTCCCTGGCACGATCGGTCCCCCCTCCTCTCCTCTGCCCTTTTCTGGCAATGCCACCCCCCCCCCCTCAAGGGGGAGGACCACAGGGGGCGACGGCAAGGCCTTGGTGGAGATATGCAAAGGGAAGCCGGAGGGGGAAGGGAGGCGGCAGGGGTGCAGAGCAAGGGGTGGAGGCGAGGGGCGGGGAGTACCAAAGGTGGAGGGGGAAATGTTGCAGCGGGAAGGAGGGAGTGGGGACCACCGGAGGAGGGGGCAGTGGGGGTGCAGCGCAATAGCGGGGAGGGGAAGCCAGGGGTGGAGGCAAGGGGCGGGAGTGCTGGAGGCGGAGGGGGCAAGAGGAGAGGTTGCAGTGGGGAGGGGGTGTGGTGACTGCCGGAGGGGGAAGGGGGCGGGGGTTGTCACACCCCCGAATTTAGCAACGGAATTTAATCAGGAACATGACGGACAAGCAAGCATTCAGAAGCCATAAGCAAATGACTAATATCGATAGGGCCTATAATTCAATAATCAAACTCTTTTATTCATCATAAGCAATTATTACAATCTCCAATGTCAAAATAAGAACAACTCTCTACTACTAATCTATTCTATCTCTCAAAGAAAGACAAGATTACAATAATGACTAATCTCTCACTAACTAACTAAATAATGACTCTCTATGGTGTATGTCACGCTCGGCGCACAAGTCCCATCATCAAATGTACTCCTCATCTTCACTACCTAAAATGTTAAGAGGCAGGTATGAGCAAACTAGCCCAGTAGGATTTTCATCTCAATGTGCGGGCAATGATATAAGTGATTAACGCTTTAAGAACTAGACATGCACAAGTGACAAGCTAAATCATAAGCACGATAAAATCGGTGACAAAGTGCTTGCAAGATATCATGCAGACTGAAACATGTCAAGACAATAGAAATAGGCTGTCAATGTGTAGAGTGCTTTTCATGAGACGAGCAAGTACTTTGTTACATTCAAGTAATAACAAGTAACATTAATTGAGCAATAACAGTGCAATAGGAGAGCATGGGCCATAGCCATTCAATAATAGGATAGTAGCAGTTTAGTAATAGTCATTGGCAGTCAGAACAGTGGTAGTACAGTAATAGTACAGTATGTTTGAATTGACAGACTAACAGTAAGATGTCTAGCTAAATCAGAACAGTTAGAACCAGTGCAAATGCCGACAGCGTCATTAGCCCCTGCAGGTATTTTCGGGTGGCTCTCTGCCCCCAGGACTAGATTGGATTCCTCGGACACTCTCCGTGCCCTCAACAGTATGCATTCAAGTCCAGTAGAGTCGCAAGACTCGTTATAGTGCTAGACAGTTAAGAACAGTACAAGACAGTAGGAGCCACAACAGCTCAAGGGATCCCAAGAGAGTACTTTCAAGAGTTCAAAAATGTCATGTCAGGATGTTCGAGAACATTAGTACATTCATGTCATGATACAATGTTCACTAGTAGTTCGAGACTATCATATCAAGAGCGAGTTCAAGAGCATGTAACACGAACAAGATTGTCAAGATATTAATGACTATCAAGTCAATAACGATGGTTCGGAGTGTCATAGTGTCATGTCCATAATGATTTCAAGCATAACAAGTCAGGTGAATAGGATTTCATGATAACAATGATCAAGAGAGAATTTCGGCAGCATAACAGTGCTTTTGCATTAATTCAATTAACAACTTGTGTTCATGTGTCATTGTCAATAGCTTCGAGAAATTCAAGATGAGGGAGAGAGAGATGCACACTAACATCGAGGAACTTCGTGGTACAACCTGCTCGTCGGCCATGTGAGAATCCATGGTCAGAGGAGACTTACGGAGGCCTTGGTCAAGGGGTCACTAGTCCGACAGAAGGAATATCTGACGGAGAGTTCACCACAAGCCAAGAAAGGGGCTTTCCTATCGTGCAAGAGTGTATGCGCATGCCGCACGTGAGAATCACTCATGTGCGTGTGTGAGTACTTTCTTAAATCTGATTATGGAAACTCCGCATTGAACAAGTAACAATAATGCTATAATAGGAAACAAATCATGCATGACCAATTTTAGCAAGTTGTCATGTGCTTATTTTAGCAAGTTCGATAACAAGGTAAGAAAGAGAGAATAATTGGCAAGTAGAGAGCATGATCAATCACTTAAGATCAATTAGAATCATGTGAAAATCCTTAACACTTATTCATGGGTTGATTAATGCATGATAATACCTTGTAGAACCTTTCTAAAATAGATCAAAACTCACACATATGAAGAATGGTGTAAAGCGACAGAAACCGAGACATATGCCTTTTAGAAAGCAGATGTAGTCCCAACCCTTCCACTTCTAGGGTTATAACTCACTGATTTCTTATGCATATATGACACATGAATATTTCATATTGAATCCCTTTCAATAAGGAATCCAAAAAAAAACATGGCTCGTCAATCCGAGGTCTATAGAAAACGTTATAGCCATTTAAGTAAACACTGCGTAGAGGCCAGGTCGCGACATGAAATCTGTTGTGTTCTGAACGCGACAGGACGATGTTGCCTTCTGGACAGGGGTTTTGGGTTGCCAAATGTACCCAGTTCGACTCCTACTTGGACTGGGTTGATATAGGGCACTTCTAAGGCTTATAACTCGTTGTATAGAGCATGGGAAATTGTGAAACTAAGTGCATTGGTTTGCTATCTCACTAAGCTAACTACTGTAACAAGGAATTAGAAAACCAATCACATTTACTAGGTCAACTTGACTTTGTGGGACACACCATAGAAAACTGACACAGTAGAGATGTTTGGCACTGCTCTCTACACACACCATGAAATAGAGTGATTTTAGTCTTATTTGAAAGTAGACTCAAAGGGGAACATTATTCATGTTGAGCGCTTGATCTGAAAACGACTCAGACGAGAGGTAGAAGACTCTTAAGATAGTGTAAGGGTTTCATCAGGTAGAAAAACGACTATGATGATACAAGATTATTTTGATGACACAACATGACATAAATTGGGGAAATAGTATAAACATGATCTAAACATGTATATGCAAGCATACACGAGTTTAATTAGAGTTTGGCTCAGAGAAGACCTACTTTTGGTTGGAAGTCATATAGTAGAGGGAATGGATGAGAGGTACGGGGATGACAGTCAGCGTCAGAGTTGGATCCTGACATTGGGTTGCAGCACTGGGACACCCAAGAAAGGCCAGTCTATGGTTTTGGACATAGCTTGGCACGACCAAAGTGATATCATCATGCTCGAGTTCGGTCTCACATGCGACCTCTCCATTACACACCAGCAGCCCCAGGTGTTTCTTCCAGTGCCGGCCCGACCATGACTCGGATATGTTTAGGGCGATCGTCAACGAGACCGTCTCTCAGAATAGTCAACCATCGTCTCTCAGACCGTCTCTCAGAATATCTCAACCAGTCTCTCAGACCGTCGCCCAGATGCTCGTAGAATGGGAATTCCTGGTAAAGAGCACCTCCTGCACCTCCTGCACAGCAGCCTCCGGGTAAGTATTTTATTTTATTGATTTTCTATTGGTTAACTCTAATATCATCTTACAAAATCTAAGAATTTAGATTGAGGAGGGAAAAATATCACTTCTTAACTCTAGGAACTTGGGTTGAGGGTCCAAAATTGAAAGAAAAGTCTATCAATCCATCGATTGTTCCAACACGACATGGAGTGAAAGTAACCCGTAGAAACTGACAGAGTTCAATTGACTCCAAATTTGAATTCATGCTCAAATTTACTTTCTTAAGAAGAACTAATTTAATCGGGTTTATAGGGTCAAAAATAAAAAATAGGTCCGATAATTTGTCAATGACTCCAACACGACGGAAGGTGAGAAGGACTTGTAGAAACTGACGGGTCCAAATTGGACTCCCGATATGGCATGGACAAACAATTTTGCATTTTCTTAACTACTTTAGTTTCAAATCTATGAACTTGGTTTGAGAGTCCGAAATTGAAAGAAATGTCCAATCAATCTATCGATTGTTTAAACCGATATGGGGGGTGAAAGTAACACGTAAAAACTGACGGAGTTCAAATTGGACTACCGATTTGAGCAAACGTTTAAAACTATCATTCGTCAATTCAGTTAAATGAAAAATATCTTGCTTTAATTTTCAAGAATAATTGATTTTTTATTAAGTATTAATTTTAATTTTTTTAAATAATATGCGGATTATCCGTCGCGAGATGTTGGACGAGACGACGACCAGGATGAGGATGACACATATGCGGAGGATTGTGATTTCATTTTAGTTATGTGCATGTTGTCATTTATTATGGATGTATGATGTTTGTGTGTTGTATTATGTGATGAATTTGAGGTTTGTTATGGATGTATGATTAGTTTGTGTGTTTGTCGTTTATGTGATGAATTTGAACTTTGTGGAGATTGTGATTTGGTAGTGATTTATTGTGGTTTGTGGTATTATATTTATCAGGTGATATTGTTATTATCAGGTGATTTATTGTTGTTTATGTAATTTCTAAAAAAAAATATTGTCAAAGTAGCGACAGCAAAATAGCGACCGAATAATTCCGACGCTGATCGGTCGCTAAATGGTCGCTTCATCGATAGCGACGGAAATATTTGGTCGCTAATTCGGTCTTACTTAGCGACGCCTAGCGACCATTCCGCTTTTCTTGTAGTGATAAGAAGTAATTCCTTGGATAAAGTATCCATGCATAAGCGAGGCATACAATAACACGAACATACAAGTGACGAGTCCGACCAGCTGCTAATACGAGCCGACCAGCTGCTAATAGAGCGGCTAAGAAGGTGCGACCCAGTCGGTATATCCGCTCGCTGACATGCATGCTGAATGCACAAGGGGAGTGAGGTGAGGCTGATGTAACAGTACTACATGATGAGTGGGATCACGATTATGTATAGCGGGCGTAAAGATAAATTATATATATTAGAGATATATATATATATGTATTTTTTTTATTTAAGGATAGCCAGATAACTATATATATATATATATATATATATATATATATATATTATAATATTCCTTGTTTGTCATCTTGCAGTAAGCAAGTATCAAACGTTTGAGTTCATCTGGTTGGCGGCTGATTCCAAGTGATCCATTAATCCATGCCCGGACAAATCAGAGTAGTACTACTCTATCTTCCCTGCAGGGCACATCCGGGATCGGAGATAGCAACTGCTGATCAGCATCTGGCAAAGGTACATGTGTGTGTGGCCGATCGAGGGAATCGTCCCATGCAAAGCACCGGCCCGGAATCAAATCTCGAGGGAACATTTCTCTTTCTTTCCTTCGCTTTCATACATGGTTTGGAAGAAGGAAGGAAGGAAAGCAGCAGTGTACTCTCTTTTCTACAGTGACCAATTAAGTCTCCCTCCTCCAACCCCACTTTATGATCATCTCTATCACTACTGCAGGGGAAGTCGCCGTTGTCTTTGATCTAGCTAGAAGATTCTGTGCATGTATGTCAGTCAATGACGTACGTTGCTACTGATTAGGAAAGGCTGGTCACCAAGCTAGCTAGCTAGTTGATGCATGTGCAGAAGCCTAGCTTTTTCATGCAAGTGCATGCAGTGGACTTTGGATCGATCGAGAGAAATTCCAATCGCATGCATGGTGCGCACACAGTGGGTTTTTGAAAGCAACTTGGATACTGCTCCCATTTGCAGGAGCAGGTGGAAGATGGTTGGTTAATTTTCCGCCACTTTGTGATCAGTAAGTTTGTCCCTCCACGGGCCAAGTTGCATGCATGCTTGCGATGGGGAGGGAGACCTTCTGCGTTGTGGGCGCAATGCGCCCGGTCAACATGCAAAAGGTGTCATAATTAATTAGAGTATGCATCGATCATCGGGGAAGCTGTGCCGGCCGCCATCACGTTTGAAGGTGAACAGTTCAAATCAGTCTCGCCTTCAGGTCTAATATTATTACTTTAAGTTCATTATTGAACTTAAGTTGAGCTAAAGGGTCCGTAAAATCTCATGTAAAGTTTTTCGGGAGGAAACTTCGTACAATAGTTTATTTGGTACCGCTAAAAAATTAATTTATGAAAAAATTTTATTTAAAATTATAGATTTTAACATTTTTTACGAGACTCGGTAAATCATTTTTTTAGATTTCACTTTCACATAAGATTTTAATGTGTGACTACAATCTCTACTCTCATTATTCGTGTCTGATGCTTGAAACCCGATAGTTGGCGTCAGTCACCAGTCGGCGACTAGCAGTCGTCGTCCGCCGGCCGACAACTGGTGCCCGACGTCCGACACCCGGTGTCTAGCATCCAACACTCTACGCTCGATAGCCGACGCCGAACAATCAACGATCGAGTGGTCGACACACGGAACACACTTTTTATTTTTAAGATATTTTTAATTATTTTTAAAAATTTATGTTTAATAAATATTTTATTGAAAAATAAAACACCAGAAAATATTTTCAGAGAAAATACTTAAGTGAGTATCAAATAGATAATTATGTTTTTGATTTTCCTATAAAGGTTATTCCTTAAAAAATATTTTCTCTATGAATATATTTACAAGCAACCAAATGGACCCTAAGTGAATGACAGGTGTGACAGGCCAAGCGAATAAGGTCATGGCATTGATAGAAGTTTAATTTTCATTAGGATATATATTGAGGGCCATTTTAGAAAGTGATAGCCCTCTAGGTCAACCCCACCAGCCTTAAATGGGACTGGCCTAGGTTTCATGGGCTCAGTCTAGGCCTAGTCTCTTGAAGAGAGAGCAAAGAGAGGAAGAAGGTGGGGCATCAAAAGGGGACTCATCTCATATGGATGCTACAGGCTACCACCCAGCTACCTTCAAAGAAAGGTCAATAATGGCAAGTAAGATCAAGGAGGAAAAGTGTCAACTATGTTCACGATTTCTCAATATATACATATGCCTCATTTCTAGAACATAAGGACGACACTTTTGAAGCATTTGTCAAGTTCAGCAAGCTAGTTCAAAAAGATAAGAAATTCAGCATTATAAGTCTACGATAAGATCATGGCGGAGAATTTCAGAATGACATGTTTGCAGAATTCTGTGATGATTTAGAAATTGAGCACAATTTCTCAGCACCAAGAACACCACAACAAAATGGAATAACTGAGAGAAAAAATAAAATATTATTAGATATGGCAAGAACCATACTGTCTAAATACAACTTGCCAAGGTACTTTTGGGTAGAGACAGTTAATACAACATGTTACATAATAAATAGAGCCATGATAAGGCCTATATTGAAGAAAACAACATATGAATGGTACAAACAGAAAAAGCCCAAGATCAGTCATCTCAAGATATTTGAATGTCCTTGCTTCCTTCACAACAATGGTAAACAGGATACAGAGTTTCAATAAAAAAAGTCTGTTAATTGAGCAAACTATACATGTTATATTTGATGAATCTAACCCTTTCTTAAGAAAGGAAACTGTTAGTAATGATGAAGGTATGGAGGACCTATCCAAGAAAATGCAGGATATATCTATCAAGGATAGTGAAGATCTACCCCTGGATGAACTACAACAGAAAGAAATAACTCATGAAGATCTTCTTAGGGAATTGAGATATAAGAAGGATCATCCTAAAGAAAATATTATTGGAGATCCAAATGTAGAGGTAAGAACCAGAGGTAATACTATTTAGCTTTTGTTTCTCAAATTGAGCCCAAGACAGTCAATGAGGCATTGGCTAATAAATGTTAGATTTTAGCCATGCAAGATGAACTGATTCAGTTCAAGAGAAACTAGGTTTGGTCCCTTGTGCCTAGGCCATTAGATCATCCTATTATTGGCACCAAATGGGTCTTCAAAAATAAAATGGATGAAGCTAGTGTCATTACTAGAAATAAGGTTAGATTAGTAGCTCAAGGCTATTCTCAAGAGGAAGGTATAGATTTTGATGAAACCTATACACTAGTAGCTAGACTTGAGGCTATTCAGATTTTATTAGCATATGCATCTGTATTTGATTTAAAATTATTTCAAATGGATGTGAAATCTACATTTTTAAATAGTTTTATAAAAGAGGAAGTCTATGTTGAACAACCCCCTACCTTTGAAGACATAGACCATTCTAATCATGTTTTTAAAGTACATAAATATTATATGGTCTAAAATAAGCACCTAGAGCTTGGTATGAAAGACTAAATGCATTTCTTTTAAAACATAGTTTTACAAGGGGCAAAGTAGATAGCACTTTGTTTATTAAATCATGCTTTTAGAATACCTTAATTGTGTAAATTTATGCTGATGACATCATTTTCGGAGCTACTAATAAATCTCTTTGCAAGTACTTTGAAGAATTAATGCAAGGAGAATTCGAGATGAGTTTGATGGGAGAATTGACATACTTTTTGGACTCCAAATCAAACAAGACAAGAGAGAACTTACATCAATCAGACCAAGTACATCAAAGATTTACTAAAGAAGTTTAGTTTTGAACATGCAAAGCCTTTATCCACTCTAATGAGCACATCAACAAGGTTGGATAGTGATCCAGAAGGTAAGAAGGTGGAGCAAAAACTTTATAGAGGTATAATTGTTTTACTACTTTACTTGACTGCTAGTAGACCTGATCTTTTATTTAGTGTATACTTGTGTGCTAGGTATCAATCTGATCACAAGGAATCTCACTTAGTTTCAGTAAAAAGAATTTTCAGATATTTAGCTCATACTCATAATTTAGGTCTATGGTATCATAAAACCTGTAAGATCGATTTAATTAATTATACTGATGCTAATTATGCTGGATGCAAAGTAGATAGAAAAACACCAGTGCTCCTGTCAGTTTCTTGCAGGGTATTTGATCTCCTGGTCCTTAAGAAAGTAGAACTCTATAGCTTTGTCAACAACTGAAGCTGAATATTGTTGGTCCTTTGGTGTGGCAGCAAGGTAACCTAGAGGGGGGCTGAATTGGATTTTCTGAAATCTGAAATCAAAACGTGAACACTTAAAAGTTTGGTTAGTGTTAGTGTGATGAAGAGTAGCAGTGCAGAAGCAAAAGAACAATCACACAAAAGGACACAGGAGATTTATCCTGGTTCGGCCCTTCCCACATGGAAGTCCTACGTCCAGTCCCCAAGCAAACTCTTGGGATTTCACTAATCGAAGGTACAGTCCCCTTCAAGGACACTACAACACCCTAGATACCCCACCAGGTCTTCTTCTCTTTCCAGGGCAAGAAGGCAGCCCACTTCTTTTCTAGGCTCAAAAGCAAACCTACTTCTTTTACAGGTTCAGAAGTAAACCTCCTGGAACAAACCCCAGTGCGGTTCTGCTAGACTTAAACCCCCAGCTAGGTCATGTTGGTACAAATCCCAACACGGTTCTGCTAGACACTAACCTCTAGCTAGGTTACACACTGTATACAGTCCTACAGCTGGACAGAAATCTTTCTTAGAAAAGAAAGATCAGACTGAGAGCTATTACAAGATGAATGCTCAGGACTTAGCTCACAGTCACAGACTCTCCCCCAAGATTACAATGAGCACAGGGAGAATGGAAGAGAAGAAGGCTTGAAGGCGATGAAGACTTCTGCTTTGAAAGCTTCTGTAGATTTTTTGCTCAAGCTCTTCTCTCTTTCTTTGAGTGTTTGTGGCGTGAAGGTTCTTCTCACAGTTGTACACTCCTTGAAGGATTTTCAGGAAAGCTCTCTCTTCATCTTCAGCAATGCTCCATCTTTTATATGAGCAGCTTGAATAGATCCGTTGGAGTTCTAGCCGTTGCTCATCTCCTCTTCATTTGTCTTAATCAGACTCTGATCGTCTTCGAGGTCTGTGAGCATGGAAGAAAGTGTTAGCATAAAAGAGTGTTTATGATAAACGATGCATAGTACTGTGCTTCTGCTAACATACTGGAAATAGTAGGTCAAATCTTTTTCTGACAAGATTATGCATGCAGTTTTTTTTCTGTCAGACAATATTTGACTTTTCAATGAGCGCCAAAAACACTTTCAAAATATTCAAGAGAAATCGTTGTTCATTTACAAGTAAATCGTTGCAAGTTTATGAACAAATCGATGTGAAAGACAAGTCGTTATGATCATTGAAGAAATCGTTATGAGCATGATTTATGAAATCGTTATGGGAACGATTTCTTAACAAATCGTTGTGAAGGCAAGTCGTTGTCTCACTTAAGAAGTCGATATGATCACTTACGAAATCGTTATGGGAACCAAGCCGATGTGATCATTTATGAAATCATTATGGGAAGGAAATCGATATGAGGGCAAATCGTTGTGGCTATAAAAGGAATCGTTCTGAGATCGATTTCTTAACAAATCGTTATGGCCACTTAGCGAAGTCGTTGTAGCGCTTTAAAAAAAAATTAAAACAAAATCGTTGTAGCGCTTATTAATTTTGGCACTTAAACTGAAATCGATGTATATTGATTAAACATCGATTTTATCATTTTAGTGCTCCATATTGCATCAATGTGAGACTCAGCATTTTGCTATGAGATTGATGCGACACAGATGAAACAAAATATTCAATTTGAGTTACATCATAAATTTTATTATCACCAAAATACAAGAACAAATAGAGAAGAACAAATAGAGAGTGGTTCAACAATCTCCCCCTTTTTGGTGATGACAAAATTTATGAGAATTTTCTGACAAGAATATACATAAGGCATAGAGGTTTCAGAAAATTCATACAAACTCTCCCCCTTTTTGTCACTAACCAAAAAGGAAGGATCTTACCATGGATTTTCTCTCCCCCTTTGAGAGAATTTCTTACCATTGAGGAGTTCAACAATAATAGTTGATAAGGAATGACTCCCCCTTAATCTGTGCTCCCCCTGAATGAAACTTGCAAATAATTGTTAGCAATAAAGACCAATTCAATTTTTGTGATTACTCTTTCTTCAGATGAGATTTGAATGAAGAGTCTGCAGTCACTCCTGCCTTGAGCATCCTTAGTTTTTGATGCTCCAAGGCTAACCTGCAAAAAATTACTCAAAGGTAGGTACCCAAATCCTTTTGGGTCCTTGATGGTTTGATGCATGAAAATATCCTTTACGGATTCAAACTAAATGCCTCGTTGTGCAGGTGTTTACAGTGTGTCCTAGTTTATTGCAATGAGAACAACAATGAATATAGATTGTTTTGTTGTTCTTATTTTCTTTGTGTTGAGTTTTTAGAATGAGATTTCTGTAACCTTTTTCTTTTACAGGGGCCTTTTTCTAGGGCATCTTGGTTTCTTTTACAAATTTTGGTAGGGGATATTTTTCTAGAATTATGACTTGTTTTCCTCTTTCTGGAGGTATGTATCCAAGCCCTTGTTTGTTATTTCCAGATTTTGATCCTTGTAAGCATAGGGCTAAAGATGTTTTCCCCTCAGTTAATTTTCTAACTGATTCTTTTAAATACATATTTTCTTCAGTTAGAGTTTTTAATTTTTCTTCTAACTCTAACTTCTCATTATTCTTGCTTTTCAAATCTTCATTTAAAAGATAATTTTTATCTTTACATTCTTTTAATTGTTCTTCTAGTTGCTCCAATTCGGATTTAAGATCAGAATTGGTGTTTTCCAAGTAAGTAGAGTTGTTTTTCAGATTTTTTAGTTCTTTTACAACCCCTTATGTTTTTCATACAGTTCATTAAAGACTTCTTCTAAGTCTTTTGATTCTGACCCTGAATCTGTGCAAGAATTAAAAAATGAGTCAGAATGTACCTCATCTAGTCCCACCATGAGGGCTAGATTTACCTGCTCCTTTTCGGAATCTGAGCTTGATGATTCTGAGCTTGTGACCTCATCATTTTCCCAAGTAGCCGCCATGGGTTTTCTTTTAAATTTCTTGTGTTGCTTCTTGGGCTTATCAGTTTGACCAATCTTCTTGATCCTTGGACAGTCTGGTCTTAGATGTCCAGGTTTTCTGCATTCATAGAAGACTGGTTCTTTCTCCTTTTTCTCTTTCCTTTGAATTCTTCTTGATCCGTTTTTCTTCTTCTTCAAAATCTTCTGAAGCTTGGACAATACTTCATCCATATTACAGTCTTCAGAATCTGCATCCTGGGAACTAGAAGAAGAGGTGGAAGGAGCAGCTACAACTTTAAGAGCATTAGTACATTTCTTCTTAGATAAGCTTTCAGATAATTGCTCCATATTTATTTCATGTGCCATGGGAGAACCTATTAAATTATCAATTGATAATTTAGTTAAATCATGGGCCTCTTCAATAGCAGTTACCTCAGGTGTCCATGAAATAGTTAAGGACCTAAGTATTTTTCTAACGGTTTCTTCATTAGAAAGAATTCTTCCAAGAGAATTTAAACCGACTACTATACTTGAAAATCTATTATACATAGTAGTAATGTTTTCATTTGGAAGCATTTTAAATGCTCATATTGAGAGATAAGAATATCTATCCTAGTTTGTTTTACTTTATCTGTTCCTTCATAGGTTATCTGCAATTTATCCCATATTTCTTTAGTAGATTTACATGCAGAAACTCTACTGAACTCTCTTTTAGATAGAGCACAACATAGATAGTTTTTAGCCTTAAAGTTTAGAGATAGCTTATTTTTATCAGCTGCTGTAATGGCAGTAGTGCCTTCAGCTGGAACAATAATGAAATCACCTACCTCTATTACCTGCCACAGATCAAAGTATGTGCCTCGAATGAAGCATTCCATCATCATCTTCCAATATTGATAATCTTCTCCATCGAAGAATGGAGGTCTGGTGATGGATTTGCCTTCAGCATATCCTTGAGCTGCCATGGATCTTTGCTCTAAGATCGTTGGATCTTCTTGAAAGTTCAGAGACCCTCTCTGATACCACTTGTTGGTCCTTTGGTGTGGCAGCAAGGTAACCTAGAGGGGGGGTGAATAGGATTTTCTAAAATCTGAAATCAAAATGTGAACACTTAAAAGTTTGGTTAGTGTTAGTGTGATGAAGAGTAGCAGTGCAAAAGCAAAAGAACAATCACACAAAAGGACACAGGAGATTTATCCTGGTTCGGCCCTTCCCACATGGAAGTCCTACGTATAGTCCCCA
This sequence comes from Colocasia esculenta, assembly GCA_014218235.1. Lineage (NCBI taxonomy): Eukaryota > Viridiplantae > Streptophyta > Magnoliopsida > Alismatales > Araceae > Colocasia > Colocasia esculenta. Next base: position 125,224,508 of record CM024754.1, read on the forward strand.
AGGAAACTCTTGGGATTTCACTAACTGAAGGTACAGTCCCCTTCAAGGACACTACAACACCCTGGATACCCCACCAGGTCTTCTTCTCTTTCCAGGGCAAGAAGGCAGCCCACTTCTTTGCTAGGCTCAGAAGCAAACCTACTTCTTTTACAGGTTCAGAAGTAAACCTCCTGGAACAAACCCCAGTGCGGTTCTGCTAGACTTAAACCCCCAACTAGGTCATGTTGGTACAAACCCCAACACGGTTTTGCTAGACACTAACCTCTAGCTAGGTTACACACTGTATACAGTCCTACAGCTTGACAGAAATCTTTCTTAGAAAAGAAAGATTAGACTGAGAGCTATTACAAGATGAACGCTCAGGACTTAGCTCACAGTCACAGACTCTCCCCCAAGATTACAATGAGCACAGGGAAAATGGAAGAGAAGAAGGCTTGAAGGCGATGAAGACTTCTGCTTTGAAAGCTTCTGTAGATTTTGGCTCGAGCTCTTCTCTCTTTCTTTGAGTGTTTGTGGCGTGAAGGTTCTTCTCACCGTACACTCCTTGAAGGATTTTCAGGAAAGCTCTCTCTTCATCTTCAGCAATGCTCCATCTTTTATATGAGCAGCTTGAATAGATCCGTTGAAGAGATCCGTTGGAGTTCTAGCCGTTGCTCATCTCCTCTTCATTTGTCTTAATCAGACTCTGATGGTCTTCGAGGTCTGTGAGCATGGAAGAAAGTGTTAGCATAAAAGAGTGTTTATGATAAACGATGCATAGTACTGTGCTTCTGCTAACATACTGAAAATAGTAGGTCAAATCTTTTTCTGACAAGATTATGCATGCAACTTTTTTTCTGTCAGACAATATTTGACTTTTCAATGAGCGCCAAAAACACTTTCAAAATATTCAAGAGAAACCGTTGTTCATTTACAAGTAAATCGTTGCAAGTTTATGAACAAATCGATGTGAAAGACAAGTCGTTATGATCATTGAAGAAATCGTTATGAGCATGACTTATGAAATCATTATGGGAACGATTTCTTAACAAATCATTGTGAAGGCAAGTCGTTGTCTCACTTAAGAAGTCGATGTGATCACTTATGAAATCATTATGGGAACCAAGCCGATGTGATCACTTATGAAATCGTTATGGGAAGGAAATCGATATGAGGGCAAATCGTTGTGGCTATAAAAGGAATCGTTCTGAGATCGATTTCTTAACAAATCGTTATGGCCACTTAGCAAAGTCGTTGTAGCACTTTAAAAAATTAATTAAAACAAAATCGTTGTAGCGCTTATTAATTTTGGCACTTAAACTGAAATCGATGTATATTGATTAAACATCGATTTTATCATTTTAGTGCGCCATATTGCATCAATGTGAGACTCAACATTTTGTTATGAGATTGATGCGACACAGATGAAACAAAATATTCAATTTGAGTTACATCATAAGTTTTATTATCACCAAAATACAAGAACAAATAGAAAGTGGTTCAACAAATATGTTGATGTTGGGAGTTACTGCACTCAACTACTGTGGATCAAACAACAACTGGAAGACTATGAACTAAACATCAAATATGTACCCTTGTTATGTGACAACACCAGTGCAATCAATCTCACAAAGAATCCAGTACCTCATTCAAGAAATAAACATATTGAGGTTAGGTATCATTTCATTATAGATCATGTAGCAAATGGTAATATTAGTATTTCATTCATAGAAACTGCAAATTAGTTGGTAGGCATCTTTACAAAAGTCCTTCTTGAAGAGAGATTTACCTCTCTCCGAAGAGACTGGACATGTGTAATTTGTAAAAGATGTATTTCTGCAATAACTGAAGAAAATAATCATTCAGAGTACTTTGAAATTGCATGACTCCTAATCATTGTTGAAATTTTCTTATACTTCATGATTGTGTCAACACACCCTTCACTCATATCGATACATTCTTCATGTTCTGTAGTCAGAATTATCTTCATCAGTTGATTTCTCTACTCTCTTTATTTGATCCAACACTTAATTCTCACTTTTATTTTGTGGGTCATCTTTCTTGCTCTACTCCTCTTGACCAAGTTTTCTACTTTTAACTCATTTATCTCTTTAAATTGGTTTGAGCTAATGGGAAGTCTTGAACTGAGGGGGGATCCTTGAATTGAGGGGGAGCCATGGACTAAGGGGGAGACTTCATTAATCTTTCTCTACACCCTTCTTTTTGGCTTCATCATTCCTATTGCATTAACCTTCCTTTTTGGTCATTGACAAAAAAGAAGAGAAATACTCTAAAATACATACATACTCTGATTAAGTATCATCATATCATTTTTAATCATTATGATTTCAATTAGTTTTGTCATCATCAAAAAGGGGGAGATTGTTGACTCCTTTATCTCCATGATTACTTATTTTGGTGATAACAAAACCATGAAAAATATTTTAATTAACATTTCTTCTGAAAATTGTCAACAGGTCAAGAGAAATGACTCCAGTAAGTTAAATAAACTCAGTTTAGTTAGAAGTCATTTTCATATGATTTTCTAAGTCTACATCAATTACTGCTTTAGTATCTCATTGATTGTTGTACTAACTCACATCGATTATATAGTTAAGATCGACTGGCTCACATCGATTATACTTAAACATCGATTGAATTACAATCAATTATCTTTATCTATCGATTGCATTGAAACATCAATTGTCTTTTAACATCGATTGTCTTTGAACATCGATTGCCTTTAGACATCAATTGCCTTCAGACATCGATTTCCATTAGACATCGATTGCCTTTAGACATCGATTGCCTTTGGACATCGATTGCCTTTAGACACTGATTGCCTTCGACATCGATTGTTATTTAGACATCGATTGTTCTTGAACATCGGTTGCTCTTGGACATCGATTTCTGTTAAATATTGATTGTCTTTTAAACAACAATTGGCATCATATTATCTATTGCTATTTCAAATATATTATTTTCAATATCTTAATAATTATCTGTGTAATTCTTATTGATTGTGGTTGTAATTAAATTATATTGATTGCCCTTATGATTAATCTTTGTTATGAATAAATCTTGGCGCGCAATATTTTCAAACTATTTTTAAAGATGTGCATTTCAAATTTACCGCCATCTGTTGCATATCTTCTTACGTATGGTCTGTCAACAGATATAGTTCCCATGCACATCATCTTTTACAGTTTGTCATTTTCATGACATGTCTTCTATGACTTTAAATGGTGACAGAATGAGCTTATCCTCTCTGGTATATATATCTTCTTAAAGCATGACGTATAACATTGACTGATAGTAAGGACACTCATATGACCTATATGTATCCTAGCATTTAGTGTTTGTAGGTTTCCGGTAGTCAAACCTCACTACAACGTTGGACATGCTACACATAAGATTTCCATATGATCAATTCTCTCTCTCTCTCTCTCTCTCTCTCTCTCTCTCTCTCTCTCTCTCTCTCTCTCTCTCTCTCTCTATCCAAACATTTAATGTCTGCAGGTTTCCGGTAGTTAAGCACTCATCCTACGTTGGACCTGCTACATCTATCAGGAGACAAGTTTCAAGATAAGAGACACAGTAGATACTTCAACGAATACTTCATAAGAAGAGAAGATAAATAAGAGCATGTTGACACAATTGAAGAAGATAGACTGATACATTGAAGTCAACAACAAGTGTGCGAATAGAGCTCAATCGTTCATTTAAAATAGCTTCTGCTCTTAGCTCTTCTTGAAGCCTTGTTCTTCAATCTTTTCTAGAGAGAGAGCTTGTAGTGATCTCAGAGAGTTGCTTCATATTGTAGTTCTTTTCTTCTCTCAGATCTTGCCTCAGATCAAACATTGTATTGTTGCTATTATCTTGGTCTAGGGGCCATCCCTTCAACTCTCTTTCTGAGTGTTCCTCTTCCTGTCCGAAGAGAAGACATGTTGTGGGTAAGTGGTTTGTTCCCCTTGTTGAAGGGAAGACCTGTTGTAGGTAGGTGGTTTGTTCCCCTTGTTGAAGGGAAGACCTGTTGTGGGCAGGTGGTTTGTTTCCCTTGTTGAAGGGAAGACTTATTGCTACAGGTGTTTGTATTGCATCTTCGGGTTGGAAGAGAAGGTCAGAGGGTGCTAGATGTGTAAGTGTCCATAAGGGGGACTGTACCCTTAGTTAGTGAAATCCTAAGTAGTTTCTTGGGGACTGGACGTAGGACTTCCTTTCGGAAGGGTCGAACCAGGATAAAACACTCTTGTGTTGTGTGATTATTTTTATCTTATTTTGCTGCTCACTAACTCTAACACTTACGTTTAGTATTTCTGTTTTAAGTTGTTTTTAACAAGAAAATTTCAAGATATATTTTAAGCAATCCATTCACCCCCCCCCCTCTGGGCTTACAACCTGGTCAACAAACTAAGGCACTAGTCCACACTTCTCTCACTCAAACTCTTCATCTCCATCCTTGAACCGAGTTCAACAAAGCACTCACTTGATTGTCGAATATCTTCTCGGAATTGACTTCTTTACAGATTGGAGCAGTGTCGACAACCAACAAACCATTGTTCTTCCTCATCTCCATTGCCCAAAGTCCTAGCTCTGGCCCACTAGAGGTTGTCCACTCCTTGAGTTCCTCTAGATCAAGACTAACCTCATTATTGGCGCCATCTATATATGCGAACAAGAAATTAATGCCATGGCTCCACATAGAAGCAAAGGCATAGCTTGGTTAGATGACTCAGAGAATCGCAAGTCCGAGGTGATGATTGAGGCACCCAACCTGGCCACCATGATCTCCTTAAAGCAATTCCAAGATCTTGCTAAAAAAATCACCGACTTGGGAGAGGCAATAAAGGGTCTATGACCCTCCCTAACCTTGTTTGGGCCCTAACTTACCGAATGGCTTCCTCTTCTTAGGCCGAAGGAATTCCCCTAAAGGTCGCCCAAGATCTGCCGTAGAAAGCACTAGTCATACCTAATCCACCTTAGCCAGTAGATGCCTTAGCAGCTCCTCGCCACCGCCCTTAGTCGACTTCTAGTAGATAGACTCCTTACACCCCATTGGCCCTTAGTCCCCACTAGCATTGGGGGGCTTGAGAAAAAAACTTAAGGAGGTCCAAAGGTTGGATGGGTAGATCCCTAGCTCAACAATTGCTTCTGTCACTTACCTCTAGTCCCCTTTCTCCAAGGAGATATTGATGGCGGTGCATCCAGGTCTACTCCAAATGACAAACATGAAGGCTTATGATGGAATCTTATACCTATCCAACCATTTGGATAAGTTCAACACTCCCCTGCCTCGAACGAGGTAAAGTTCGTGGCCTTCGTGACCCTGCTCAAAGGTGGAGTAGTAGCTTGGTTTAAGACTCTCCCCCAAGATCCATCTCTTCTTTTCAAATGATGGGAGCCCATTTACTGGAGCACTTCTTGGTTATGCCCATCCAACCAAAAGCTTCCCTTCATCCTTACAATATGGCAATAGCTTGATGAGTCTCTCTGAGGATATGTAGGAACCTTCCATGTAGAAACATTACAAATCTCGGGGCTCGACATTGCCATTGTTGTCTCGACACTAATGGGAGGAACCACCGATCTCGACCTACAAGGCTCACTAGCAAAAAAAATTATTGCCCATTATCGTTGAGCTCATGAGCAAGGCCAACTAGTACACCACTTAGAAAGCAATCATCAAGGCTTACAATCCTTCCCCAGCACCCCCCCATGAGTAAAGAGGAGCAGATATGTTCTACGCCCAAGAAGATAAGAGGTTGAGAAGAGAAGACCAGTGTGATTTCCCATTGAGAAGGGTGTGCTTCTTGTCGATCTTTATGGTATCTCCTTCTAAGATCCTCATGGAGATCAGGGACAAACCCTACCTACACTGGCTAGAGAAGATGAATGGGAACCTAGATCGACATGGCAAGACCAAGTACTGTGAGTTCCATTGGAACCAAGGTCACATTACTAACTAGTGTCAACAATTGCGATACGAGATCCAAGCCCTCATCTGGTGAGGGGGTGACGATAGAAGCTTCAAAGGCCATCACCAGTAGGACAAGGAGAGAAGAGCACCGAGTCTAGGATGGGATGACAACCAACTAGTCAAAGTGGTCGTAACGATGATCATGGAGGCCCATTCTCGACCAGCGAAAGTTCAAGCAAGAGAGAAGCCAATCTCCAAGAAGTCTACCATATATACGATCTGAAGCATCCTCGGCTAGAGAAAAAAAATGTAATTTCCTTTTTAGAAGCCGATCAAGAGGGTGTCAAGTCTTCTAATGATTATGTGTTGGTCATCTTGGCCACCATCAATCAATATGATGTAAAAAGAATCATGGTCAATAATGGAATCACTCCCAATGTCTTGTTTTACAACTACTTCTAAAAGCGTGATATATCGCCGAGATGAATCCAACCCATTCACACTCATTTACGGCTTTAACTGCACATCGACCAACATGGAGGGGGTAATCACCCTTCCCATCTTAGTTGGGACCGAGCCGCACTGTGTTACAATATAGGCCAACCTTGCGGTGGCAAGCATCAACTCAACATACAATGCCATTTTTGGCTGGGGCATATTGGCTCAGATCAATGGTGTCCCCTCAATAGTACACCAGAAACTCAAGTTCTTGACTTGGTCAAGGATAGGCAAGGTGTGCATTGTCACGTCCTAATAAAAGGCTATTTATCGGAAGTGACAAAAAACATGCACAAAAGATAATAATAACGTTTGTATATTCATATCATAAAGCGTGGAAGTCTTATTACACAAGTACTCCTCATTACAGCTAAGAGAGGAGTAGATTAAAAACAAACTCTACTCAATACATCTTGTCTCATATTACTTAAAAAGAACAGTAAAAGTTGGCTCGGCTTAAAACGTCCAATCACTCAGCACACATGCCCTTAAACTTCACCCCCATCTGAGTTACCTGAAAAGAGTAGGAAATAGTGAGCTAACTAGCTCAGTAGAATTCAAATCCATAATTCAAGGGTGATTACATGATAGCCAAGGCAAGGATAAAATGGATATCAAAGAGACATGATCAAATAACAGAACAGTAAACTTGACACAGTGATGATAAAACACAGGCATGTTGAGGTATATAGCTCAAACATTAGCTCACTTAACAGTTACATAGTACAGGAATTATGATGACCATAATCAGAAAGTATTTGATGCAATGCCAGACATCCCGACGCCCTTTATCATTCCACGTGGTCCGAAAATGAATTTAGGTGCTCCTCCCAGGACTGGACCAGCCCTATGTGCACAGGCATATTAATCAAGGGATCCAAGGACCCAATAAATGTCATCATCAATTATTCACATCTCATAAGGTGTTCAACTATACGAACTCTCAGGTGGTCAGGTTTTATAAACTCAATTACCGAATACTGGAGAATAGACTCAATTGGAGTACTATTCGTAATTGACAACTTTAAGAATAATTCAAGGGAGGTTAAGGTACACAATGTGGGTAAACTTTACTGTAGTATGATAGTAAATACCAAGGTAAATAAGTGGGTAGCTTTCTATGCTAATAGGTTGAAGTTTTGACAAGGATTGGTACAAGAAAGATAGCTGAAATTCAGTTCAGGACAACATGTGTCGACAACCAGGAGGTGCCTATCGACAGATAGAGGCTTCCAGAACTGGGTTTGCTGGTCTGGGATAGCACCTGTCAAAAGCAATGGGCTGGCTATTGATAGCTACTATTGTCCCAGCAGTTCACAGTTCTGTGAAAGTGAAGTCTATCGACAGGTAACTTCTCCCTGTCGACAACCGTTGGTTTTTATTCCAGAAATGACTTTAAGTTCATCCTAAAAAGTCTAATCATGGAACCTATGGACCAAGGTATGATTTATATCAAATAGAAGAATCTAATTGTAGTTTTCACAATAATTTGTAAGCTAAACAAGCAAGGTGAAACAGGAGGTTTGCAATCCAAACTTGCTTAGCTAGAAACTAAACATGGCGTAATGCTGGAAGTATAACCTTGATAGCAATAGTTTGTTAGAAGATTCCTACAAGATGGGTACTAAATCTCAAAGTATTTCATGGATCTAAATCAAGGCATGAAGTACCAAGTATCTGAATAGAAATAACCACACAGTTCTAAAGGTACTGCGACTTCCAATAAACTCTATCATCATGTATAAGGACCAAGGATGGGAGAAGAAGATAGGAATCCATTTTTAAAGTAGAACAAGATTGTTCTTCTCCCAACAAGAATAAGTGTACCATAATTGGAAGAAAAACAGAAGAACTACAGGTATAGCAACTTGTCGATTTATCAAGAATTCCTTGTCATGTGTGGAGGATAGAACTGAATTAGAAGGAGATGAATCCTACCTTGCTAAACAAGTGAACTTCCATGTGATCTTGATGAAAGAGCCTAACCCATTAAAAGAAAACTCCTTCCCAAAGTAAATAACTTGCTAGCAATGGCAATAGCTTCAACAACAAGTTGACTCCAAGGTAGAAGTAGCTATAGTTGCAGCAAGAGCAGAAACCAAAATAGTTGCAGAAGCTATGAGCCAGGAACTCCAGCAGCTCTTCTAGCAGCACTTCTAGCAGCAAGGAACAGGGAAAGACAAGAACAGGGGCTAGAACAAAGGGTATGGAAAGGTACGTATGAGGGAAGATGAGTGGCTTTTATAACCCATCGTCCAATCCATGCATGGTGACACCTCCATGCGCAGGTGTAAACAGTAAAACCCCTTGGTTTTTACTATTTACACATGGCCCATGCTCCCAACCTCACACCTACACCTCAGTCACCAACGTGTAAGAGGTTTAACCCACCATGACATGAGCTTGCATCAACCAAGATACGTCATCCTGTAAAATCCCATAAATAGTTTACGTAATTGAGCCATAAATCAACTGACCCAATAATCCTTATGCAAATGTATCCAAATGATATCCATTTGTGCTAAAATTTCAGCCATAGGCTAATGTGATGGTTTTACAAATTATGGTGACTTTAGTTTAATTTTAGAATTTAGTTTACAGTAGGTGAAAAATCACCAGAAAAATGGTCGCGTCGACTTAATCTCAAAATCCGAATGTCAAAAAAATTCCGATATTTACATTTATGATATTTACACATTTTTTTTGAAAATTATGGTGTTCTCAAATTTTATTTTCGTTACAGTTTTTCAGTGTCGCCCTGTGGGAGTGCGCACGTCCGAGTACGACACTGGGGTAACGTTCATTAATGCTAAACATTCCCAAATATTAATTAATTCAATCTAAGAATAATGGTTAAGTCCAATAACCTTATTTTTCAAGTTTTACAACAAATAACTATTTTCGAGGTGTTACATGCATGCCCCAGTTGAAGCCCAAAGATGTTATTGGAAGGCCCTCCGAGTCCAGTGCCCCAAGACTGTGCATGTTGAAAAGGATGGAGGTTTAGGCCCCACCTCAGACTAATATGGCAACCGAACTCTCTATCATCTATCTGGTGGGAGATTTTGAACAAGTTGCCAAGGTCACAGTGGCCCTCTTAAAAGAAGCTCGGTAGTTATTCCATGCTTTTCTTAGAAAGCATGTAGATGTCTTTGCCTAGTCAAAGGAAGACCTCTTCGGGGTCAACCCAGAGGTCATTACACACTAACTCAAAGTAGTCCTAATCAAGCAAAATAAGTGAGTGCTCAGTGAAGAACACAAGAGGTCATCCATGAGCAGCCTCAGGTGGGGAGATGGACCATACTCTTTTGAGAAGTCTAATATCTGACATGCCTCGCCAACATCATCCTCGACAAAAAGGCCTCCTATAGATGTGAGTAGAATTCATGGATCTTAATAAGCCCTACTCCAAGGATACCTATTCCCTACCTTGGATTGACCAATTAGTCGATGCAACCTTGGGGCATGAGCTCTTATGCTTCCTCAACGCTTATTCTATCCAGCATCAAATAAGGATGTTGTGTCCAATCAACAAGCAAAAGATGGTGTGCATCACTGATCTCGATGTCCATTGCTACATCCGAATACCATTTTAAACTGAAGAGTGTTGGGGTGACCTACTAGCTATTGGTCAACAAACAGTTTGAGTCCCAACTCAGATGCATCATGGAAGTTTGTATGGATAACATACTAATAAAAATCCATCAATCCAAGTAGCATTTGGCAGACCTCCGATAGACATTTGTCAACCTCTAGGAGTATAAGATGAAGTTGAACCCATACATGTGTTGCAGAAACCTAGGATCTGAGACCTGCTAAGGACCTATATTATGATCCACCACTCATAGGCCAGAGGCCAAAAAGGTAAATTTATGGGTCTAGATAACAACCGTATCCATGCCCTTGATGCCTCTAAGGTGTCATCTCCCAATCTACATAACAACGATACAAGAGGGGATTACAAAAGAAACCTAAGACCGATAACAACAATGCACTTGCACCATCTTTTGGAAAAGTTATGGCAATCTTTGGATATTTTTATATATCATTAGACCTTCTATGATGCCACCTATAGACCCAAAATTCGAGACCTATTAAGGACCCAGATCTTAATCAGCCCCCCATGAGCCCCAGGCTTGAAAGTGTAAGTTTACGATATAGAGAGAGAAACGAACAACTAAAATAACCACAATAGGAAATTAAATTATATTACATGCTTTATATAGAGTCCTATTTGACAATACAAGAGTAGAGAAAAGTGCATATCCTTATGGGGGATACCTTGAGGAGAGTACAAGAAAAATCTATTGGTAAACGCCACTGCACCCTAGGATCCCATCCGAGAAGGGCTCTCTGTTCATAAAACCTCATTTAAAAAAGTAGGGGATAAGCCTCAGGAAGTCATAGGCTTGGTGGCAATCATCCAATCCTACTACTTAGGCAAACAACGCCTGTTGGCGTACAGTAGCACAGTAGGAATCACCTAAAGGGGGGCGGGTGAATAAGGTGATACATAAAACTAGATGCAAATTAAACACTAATTTTGGTTAGTGAATAAAATCGTGTGAGATAAATATTAAGGACGCGAAAGCAATCACACATAAAGCAACACAAGAGATTGTTGAATAGTTATCTTTTACAAATGGTTGATTTATGTTTAAAAGAATTGTTGTGCATTCATCTCTTACAATTGCTTGATCATTATTTTTTATTATGATAAAATATTTTAAGTAATCTCCTAAACAAATTTATTTAATTATACCACACTTTATTTTGCATGAAAATTAATGTGTTAAAGTAAACGCATACATGTATTATATTATATAATCCTTACAGTCTATTGGTGTCAACACACTAAGCCTAAGTGTCGACACACTGTCAACTTTCATTAAGAAAAATTTTCTAAGTACACATGTATACATTCATATCATACTGACTCCGACTCCCACAAAGTCGAAATATTACCACTGCAACTCCTGAGAAGCTGAAGTGAGGTATCGTTTGTTGAACTGGCGTTACTCCAACTCTCAAAAAGTCAAAGTCCAATAGACCCACTCCGACTCTCGAACAGTCGAAGTCGGATACCGACTGTTCAACAAACCGACTCACTCCGACTCTTGATAAGTCGAAGTCTGATATCGTTTGGTTGATTCTACTCCGACTTCTCTACAGTCGAAGTATTTCATACAGTTTACTGGAAGTACTCTGACTCGTCAAAAGATGAAGTATAACTGTTAGACTTATAGCACTCCAACTCCTTGAAAATCGAAGTATAACATCAACTTCCTTGATCTTCTACACTTAGATGTTTTTAAGTATTTGTTATTACTTTTGTAGAAATGTTAATGTATTCTTAGTAAGATTAATGTTTTAATTCTTATAAACTATTCAATGAACTAAATGAACACATGATGTGCACTATGTTATTTTCTGTGTGTTATCTGAATAATAATAATAGTTAAATAAACTTTGTACTTCTCTATTCTTGTGTTTAATGCTTCATGTCATTTCTAAATATCAGTTTCATAGTCTATCTTTTCAAAATGCTACGTGTCTCTCAAAGACATATGTTAGCATACTTCAGTATATCCAGTTTCTGGATTTTCAGAAAAAGTTCCCTTCGCAGCTGTACTGTGCGCCAAACAGGTGTCTATTCCTCTTGAATGCTCACATACCCCTGTACTATTCAAAGGATAGACTGTCTGTCTGGAATTGATAGATATATGTTAAGCAACTACCTATCTCTTACCTTCTTACATTATTTTATATATCTCAAAACTAACCTCGAGAAAAAGGAAAATACTTGGTATGATGTTTGCAAAAAATCAGGTGAACATATATGAAAAAGAGCCATGCAACTATAAGTACAGGGTGAAGCTGTTGAGACTCAAAAAATAGAAGACTTGCTTTCTGATGTTCACATCTCAGTTGTCTCAAGTCCCAAGACCTAACGTTCAAATTTAAATGACTATTTTCTAACAGCCACTTCTCAAACGGGAAATTTCTGAAGACTATATATGAAGCTGAAGTTTGAAAGTGAAAACATGAAGTAACACATATACAAAGAAAATACACAACCACTTTCAACACTTAGGAAGAAACTAGAAAAGAACTCAAGATCTGAAGAGAGCCTGCTTCAAGCCTCGTCTTCCAATCTCTCTTACTTTCAGAAGTCTTTCTATTTGGGTGGCTCTTTTTTGTTTGCTATTGTGGATTTTCATTTCAGTCCACCCTCTTTGAGTCAGAAAGAGTTAAAGCTTTCAATTACATTTGTAATCTCTTTCTAATTTTCTGTGTTTGCTCATTCGTCTAAGTAGACACACATTGTGTTTATTTCTATGTAAGAAACTAGCAGGGGGTTTGTTCCCTGCAGTGCCCCTCTGTGAAGGGAAGACTTGCTAGGGTGTAAATGAGTTGTAATACCTCTCAGGTTGAGAGAAGGCCAAGTGTTCTTGGTAGTTAGTGAAAATCCCAAGGGGTGCTTGGGGACTGGACGTAGGACTCCTGATTGATAGGAGGTCCAAACCACGACAAATCTGTTGTGCACATGTGTATTTGTTTCCACCAAGTTCTCACTTGTTTCACACACACCACACTAAGTACTAACGATGCTATCTAGTGTGAGTTATTTTCAGATAAAATTTAAAAGTGTAAGAAGTCCTATTCACCCCCTTCTAATGCATCTAAAGCTCCATCTCGATCCAACAAGTGGTGTGGCGACCCTCATTATATCGATACGGTTATACCAACCACGTCGATATAGTGAACGTTGCCACAGTGGGACATTTACCCAACAATAACATTCAGCTGAGATACACGTGAATATAAGAACAAAGTAGCGGAAGTAAAAGAACCACTGTCTTCATTTCATTCATCATCCACATTTAACATATATGATTTGATAACATTTAAAGAACTAAAAGTCTACATAATTAAATTGCTGAAAATCAAATACAGAATTGTCCACACTTAAACATTTCTTTCCATGATAGTGTTAATACAATGTTTCAATTACATACATCAAAATGCCAAAATGTCACAACTAAGCTCCACCAAACTAGCTACTCCCCGCGCTCGGAGTCGCTTTCCACGGTCTCCTCCAAAGGTGTGTCACCTACTACACCTGTACGCCGAAGCAAGTAATGAGTCTAAAAGACTCAGCAAATAACTCTACACATACCATTCATATACATGTCATAGCAGGTTTACATACACATTTACAAGACACAATCATGTAGCATGCTTGTGATTGAAATTAACAACCTATCATGGTGATTCTACTTATTAAACATATGATTCATGCTTTCAGATTTTCTAAATCAAAATCTCCTATCACATGCTCTCTACTCATTCCTACACATGAAAGTTCTACTTTCAATTAAACTAAAACATGTGAGCAATCTAGCATGACTAGCTTACATACATGAAAGAAAACATTGCTAACATGGTTACTACTCATTCGTATACATGCACATAACCATTTCACATGCTTTAAGCTTACTGTTTTGATGTGGTTTAACACTTTACAATCTAACACATGAAAGCTATGTTCTCATTCAAACCACAACGTGAGGGCATACGCACATGGAATGGTTTACACATAAGTAAGGATTGTCCCTAGCATGGGTTCTACGCATTGCACACATATAGCACAAAATCATAACCACATTTATGTTGCTGTTCTAACATGATTTCAGATCATCATATCATGGGTTTTCAATTTCACATCCTCACATTTTGGTTTCACATTTTTACACAATTTCTAATTCACATACTTCACTTTTTACACATTGCATATTTACACATTCACATTTACACATTGTTCACACTACACAATTTGCACATGATCACAATCTCATTCACATTTACACTTTAGTGCCGTGACACATAGTCCAAACCACCATAAGAAGGATACATCACATCACATACACATAGACGTCACCTAGGCAATACAGTGACGACTCTTGGACTGCGCAGACCGGGAGAACAAGCCTCCACCCTAACCAGTGGTACTTGTCCACCTCTAGGATTTCATCCTAATGCCCTTAGGATCACAACACATTGAACCTTCCCATGGAGACTTTTCCATGGTACGGTTCCACAGCCCTCTATGGAAGCAGTATCACACTTGGCACAGGTTTACACATTACTCACATCGGTTTTTACACACATTTTACACATGACGCTCCTATCTCATTTATTCTTTCACTCCCAACATGAATCTGTTCTCCTAATCATGCCACTATAGATGACAAAAATTAACATTCAGGAAGCTTCACAATCAGGTTGAGTTACACAGAAATTAAATCATTTCACCAAGGCATGCATTAATTACCTATTTTTGCATGGAAAATTCATATTGCATGGTATAGTTGTCCAAATGACCTGAGAATTTAACCACATGCTAATTTCAGGTTTAGGACCCCACATGAAAATTTTCAAATTTTTCTAATCCAAAATGCAATTGCATAAAATTTAATCATAAATTCCCGCATTATTCAAAATTCAATTTATCATGATGTATAACATAAAATTTCAGTTTTAACAGATCATAACCCTGAACTCAATATACACAATACCACAGGAATTTTCCCGAATTTATTTCATAGTACACCATTTACTGAGATTTTACAACCCTACACATATTTTTCTAATTCCATTTCAGAAAATTCAATAAATCAGAGGAACATGGAGAAAATTCCCAAAAATTTAGAGCATGGACTGATTCACCCATTCTTGGTTTAGCAAAATTTAGGGCATCCAATTCCACATGAATTGCACAAACGGTAATGAACATGGTCTAGGTCTCATCATGCATACATTATCCACAATAAAACCATTTATGCCAAATCACAGAATTTACAAAGATCTCACCACACACTCAGACATCCATATTACATATCATAATAAGTTTACAATAAATCCTCATCGAAAACACATCGAAATTAATCAAATATATCAGGAAGAACAGCTCACTATTCTGTCCTGGAGAACTTAACGGCCGTCTCTGGCCATTCCAGGAGTGGACGGCCAGATTGCTGGACGTATACCAGGGATCTCGACATCAAGGGCATTGACAACAAGTTCCTGTCTGTGCAGAAACATAGACCGAACTCCAAAAATCAAGAAGAATGGGGGATCTAGGACACGAGGAAAAATATGTAAAAATCACAAAACCCTACCAGACATCTACATGGACGATGGGGGTAAGTTACTGGCCTTCCAAAAATCTCCAGAAGGATCAAAGGTGGCGGTGAAGCTCTCCTTGGGCAGTCCTAAGAAGCTCCCAAAGATGCCTTCCTCCGGGTTCTTGAGCACTCTCCACAGCAGGTCGAGGTCGGGGATGCCTTCCTCGATGTTCCAGCTACCTCCTTGTCGTGGTAGATGGCCGGAACAAGCTTCAGATCGCCGGATTTAAGGTTGCAAAAGTGGGGTTTTCTCACAGATTTTTTAGGGTTTCTTATTCTCCTTCTTCTCCTCTTGCAAAGAGAGTCAAGAGAGGGCTGAGGGTTGCAGAAGAGGCTTTGTAAATAGGAGAGGAAGCTCTCCTTTCACGCAGGTCGAACAAGAAAGCTTTCAGACCGTTGGGGACAGCTCCCTAATGGGTGAGCAAGCTTGCTCCCGGAAATTCGGCTCTGCAACGCATGCAGGTCAGAGAAATTAGCGTCCACATCCCTGGACGCTGGGATTAGTGTTGGCGTCCATATGGTTGACGCCGACACAACATCAACGTCTATTGATATTGACGCCAAGTTGGCCTTCGGCCAGAACCCAAAAACATGCAGAAACCATGCACATCTTATACCTATATATGTGCCATATGTATACGTTATCATGTGCACACTACCATCATACCATTCATACATTATTTACAACTAATTATACACATGCACACATAAGTATACTAACTAGTACTTACGTAGATATTTACATACGTACATACACAACATGAATTATTTACATGCAATACAAATAATGCAACAAAATTCGAGGGCCTTACACCCTCTCCCCCTTAAAGAAACTTCGTCCTCAAAGTTAGAACGACACTACTCAAACAAAAGGGGATACTTCTTCTTCATCGCATCCTCGAGCTCCCAAGTAGCCTCCTCTCGTGAGAAGTTCCGCCAGAGAACTTTCACCAACGCAATACTCTTGTTCCGGAGATGCTGAACCTTCCGGTCAAGAATAGCTACTGGTTGCTCGACATACGACAGATCTGGCTGAATCTCCACTGGCTCATGACTAATCACATGAGATGGATCTCAGACATACTTCCTGAGCATCGAAACGTGGAAGACGGGATGAACACTAGCCAAAGATGGGGGTAATGCTAGCTCATATGACACGCTGTCCAAATGTCTGAGAATCTCATATGGGCCAATGAATCTAGGGCTCAACTTACTATGCCTGCCAAATCTGACGACACCTCGCGTAGGCGATATCTTCAAGAAGACATGATCGCCAACCTCGAACTCCAAATCCTTCCTCCTGTTGTCGGCATAGCTCTTCTGCCTATCCTGAGCCGCAACAAGCCTCTTCCTGATAAGCTGGACCTTATCCGAAGTCTCCTGAACTAACTCTGGACCAATCAGCTGCCTATCACCGGTCTCCTCCCAACACAAAGGAGATCTGCAGGGCCGACCATACAACGCCTCAAATGGAGCCATACCAATACTCGCATGAAAGCTGTTGTTGTATGCGAACTCCACAAGAGGTAAATGACGCTCCCAATCATCCTTCCAATCCAATACACACGCTCTCAACATATCCTCGAGCGTCTGGATAGTCCTTTCGGACTGTCCATCAGTCTGAGGATGAAACGCCGAACTGAGCTTCAGCTCCGAACCTAAAGCATCCTGAAGACCCTTCCACAACCTCGAAGTGAATCTCGGATCCCGATCCGAAATGATCGACTTCGGCACGCCATGCAATCTAATGATACTGCTAACATACAATCTAGCTAAACTCTCTACTGACTGCTTCTTCTTCATAGGCAAGAAATGAGCAGTCTTCGAGAATCTATCTACAACTACCCAAATCGAGTCATTGCCCCTTCTAGGTCGAAGCAAACCCGAAACAAAGTCCATAGTGACAGCTTCCCACTTCCACACTGGGATGTCCATCCTTTGCATAAGGCCGGATGGTCGCTGTCGCTCGGCCTTCACTTGCTGACACACCAAACACCTAGACACATAATCCGCTACATCCCTCTTCATACCAGACCACCAAAATAACCTCTTCAGATCTTGGTACATCTTAGTGTTACCCGGATGAATAGAGAATCGTGATCTAGGAGCCTCCGCTAACACATGCTCACGGACATCTACCAAATCAGGGACACACACACGGTGATGAAATCTAATCACACCGTCCTTGTCACGAGCAATGCCTACCTTGCCCACTAACTCTAAGAGTCTAGGGTCGGCTTTCTATTGCTCGATCACCTCATCCAAAATCGAGGACCTAAGAGATAACTGAGCTACAAAAGCCTGGCATAGCGATGGCTCTAACTCAGTCAACGCGTAAGCCGCATCCTCCAACATCTTCCAATCCTGCTGGAGAGATGGCCTCCTCCTACTCAGAGCATCTGCTACGACATTCGCCTTTCCAGGGTGATACTGAAGGTCGAAGTCATAGTTCTTCAAGAACTCAATCCATCTTCTCTGCCTCAGGTTTAGTTCCTTCTGGGAGAAAAGATACTTCAAGCTCTTGTGGTCGGTAAACACCTCAAATCTGACACCATAAAGATAGTGCCTCCAGATCTTTAGTGCATGAACCACTGCCATGAGCTCCAAGTCATGAGTCGGATAGTTCCTCTCATGCTCCTTCAACTGACGAGAAGCATAAGCCACTACCCTTTCCTGCTGCATTAGCACACAACCTAAACCAATCCGAGACGCATCCGTGTAGATAGCAAAACTCTCTACACCGCTCGGTAAGACTAACACCGGAGCTGTCGTGAGCTTAGTCTTCAATAATTGAAAACTACTCTCACACTTCTCGGACCAAACAAACTTCACTCCCTTTCTGGTAAGCTGAGTCAAAGGGGCGGCGATGGATGAAAATCCCTCAATAAATCGCCGATAGTAACCAGCTAAACCAATAAAACTACGAATCTCCGAAGGGGTCTTGGGAATCTCCCAATCCATAACTGCCTGGACCTTTGCTGGATCAACTGCAACACCAGCACCGGAGATAACATGCCCGAGGAAATGAACCTCGCGCAACCAGAAATCGCACTTGCTGAACTTAGCGTACAACTTGTGCTCACGAAGAACCTCTAACACTACCCTCAAATGCTGACGGTGTGTGGCCTCGTCCGGAGAGTAGACCAACACATCATCAATAAACACTACGACAAAGCTATCTAAATACGGCCTAAACACCGTGTTCATGAGATCCATGAATGCTGCAGGGGCATTGGTCAATCCGAAAGGAAGGACCAAAAACTCATAATGTCCATAACGGGTTCTAAACGCCGTCTTGGACACATCCTCACTCCGAATCCTCAACTGATGATAACCAGATCGCAAATCAATCTTAGAAAAGACTGATGCATCCCGCAACTGGTCAAACAAATCATCAATACGAGGCAAGGGATACCTGTTCTTCACAGTCACTTGGTTCAGCTTTCTGTAGTCAATGCATAACCTAAGTGACCCGTCTTTCTTCTTGACGAATAATACAGGTGCGCCCCAAGGGGAAACACTAGGGCGAATAAATCCTTTATCAAGTAACTCTTGCAACTGCCTCCTCAACTCAGCTAACTCCACAGGTGCCATCCGATATGGAGCCTTCGAGATAGGAGAGGTGCCCGGAAGCAACTCTATGGTAAACTCTATCTCTCTATCCGGTGGCAATCCAGACAAGTCATCAGGAAAGACATCTGGAAAATCCTGCACTACCTCAATCTCTGCAAGAGTAGATGACTCATCAGCCTCTGGCACTAGTACCACGCTGGCAAGAAAAGCGTCACAACCCTTGTTTACCATGCGCATCGCCTTCATGGCAGAGATGACTAACTTTCCCGCCAAGTTCTTTGGCAAGGGATGAGCGAACTCGTCCTCACCAGGAATGCGGAAAACAATCCTCTTACGACGACAATCCACTAATGCATAGTGCTCCTCTAGCCAATCCAGACAAAGAATAGCATCATAGTCCTTCATCTTTAGCAAGAAGAAACACCCATCTAGGACTCTATCCTCAATGCACACAGGTAGCGATGGAATGCACTTCCTAGTCGATACCGTACCCGCAGGGGTGTGCACAGACAAAGGGACCTCTAAATCCTCAGACTCTACACCTGACTCTAGGGCTAACTGCCTAGCGAACCGCTCGAAATGAATGAGTGAGTAGCACCCGTATCAAACAAAACCCGAGCATGCACACCAAAAAGTAAAACCGTACCTTCGGTGACATGCTCCGCCTGCTCGGCGTCCTCGCGAGCTAAAGCAAACACTCGAGCTGGGGCTCGAGGCCTTCCTGGTCTTCCTGTAGCTGGCGCCGCTGCCGCTACTGCTGGGGCTGGCACTCCGCGCTGGACTCCCTGCTGAAGTCTCGGACAATCCTTGATCTTGTGGTCACTGCTTCCGCACTTCAAGCACTTTCCCATAATCATCCAACATTCGGTACCACCATGTGTCTTCCCATAGTGGGGACACTCTTTCTTCACACCAGGGGAATGTACAGAAGGTACCTGAGAACTGCCGACTGCCACGGATCGCTGCTGTGTCGGGTACACTGCTTTCTTCTTGTCCTGACGCTGGAACATAGCTGCAGGTCTCTTCTGCGAAGCCTTCTTCTCTTCAAGGTATTGCTCCATCTCACCCTCCTACCTACAAGCAGCGCTGAGGGCCTCGTCCAAAGTGCGGTGGTCAAACACCACGAGCCTCGTTCTCAGTGATGGCTTCAGGCCCATCACGAATTCTTTGTCTTCCTGCGCTCGTCTGCCACGATATGAGGTGCATATATAGAGAGTTCAGAAAATCTTGCCTCATATTCCAGCACAGTCATGGAGCCTTGAGCCAAAGAGAGGAATTCCTGCTCCATCCGATCTTGAACATGCTCGGGACGAACTTGGCCCGAAAGAGCCTCACGAACTCGTCCCAAGCAACATCAATAGCTCCGTCCTCAAACCGGGTACGCAGCAATGAAGCCCACCATACATCAGCTCTTTCCTGCAGTACACCACTCATAAGCACCATCTAACAAATCTAACTTAACAAAACATACAAGCATATAACTAAAGCATACCTGTAGCATGTAGGTGGCTAATGTGACCTTATCCTCATCTGCACACCTGATGGCTCGGAAGATCTTTTCTATCTCCCTCATCCAGCTTTCAGCCAACAATGGATCGCTCTCCCCCTTAAAAGAGGGTGGCAGCATCCTCTTGAATCTTTCCATGGTAGAAGGTCCACCATGGTCCTGAGCTGGTACCTGAGCCTGCTACAGTACACAGCAAGCAATACACAATCAACATAATATCGCATAAGCAAATAAAACAGATTATAAATCATTTTATTAGTCTAACCTGAGCCTCCAACTGTGCCTGAAGTGCTACCTGGGTATGAGCCTGCGTCTGCATGGCTTGCACCAGACCTTGCATGAATACTCCATAATCCACAGGCGGCGGTGGGGGAAGTACAGGACCTTGCGGTGCCGGGGCCTGCTGCTCCACCCGCTCGTCACGTCTCGGGTCGTCCTCACGAGCCGGCGCTCAGCCACGCCTACCTCTCGAAGCCATGGCTGTAATAAATTTCAGCCACCATTAGAGCTAGGTTACTAATTTTTGTAACCATTTTCTTATCTACTTTTCATTCATTATTAATCAATTCTACACATGTGGACATTCCTATGTAGACTTAGCATGTAATGGGGATGATGACTTTGTATATTCATGTGCAATCTTAACCGGTTGTTCTGATACCAATCTCTGTGGCGACCCTCATTATATCGGTACGGTTATACCAACCCACGTCGATATAGTGAACGTTGCCATAGTGGGACATTTACCCAACAATAACGTTTAGCTGAGATACACGTGAATATAAGAACAGAGTAGCGGAAGTAAAAGAACCACTGTCTTCATTTCATTCATCATCAACATTTAACATACATGATTTGATAACATTTAAAGAACTAAAAGTCCACATAATTAAATTGCTAAAAATCAAATACATAATTGTCCACACTTAAACATTTCTTCCCATGATAGTGTTAATACAATGTTTCAATTACATACATCAAAATGACAAAATGTCACAACCAAGCTCCACCAAACTAGCTACTCCCCGCGCTCGGAGTCGCTTTCCACGGTCTCTTCCAAAGGTGTGTCACCTACTACACCTATACGCCGAAGCAAGTAATGAGTCTAAAAGACTCAGCAAATAACTCTACACATACCATTCATATACATGTCATAGCAGGTTTACATACACATTTACAAGACACAATCATGTAGCATGCTTGTGATTGAAATTAACAACCTATCATGGTGATTCTACTTATTAAACACATGATTCATGCTTTCAGATTTTCTAAATCAAAATCTCCTATCACATGCTCTCTACTCATTCCTACACATGAAAGTTCTACTTTTAATTAAACTAAAACATGTGAGCAATCTAGCATGACTAGCTTACATACATGAAAGAAAACATTGCTAACATGGTTACAACTCATTCGTATACATGCACATAACCATTTCACATGCTTTAAGCTTGCTGTTTTGATGTGGTTTAACACTTTACAATCTAACACATGAAAGCTATGTTCTCATTCAAACCACAACGTGAGGGCATACGCACATGGAATGGTTTACACATAAGTAAGGATTGTCCCTAGCATGGGTTCTATGCATTGCATACATATAGCACAAAATCATAACCACATTTATGTTGCTGTTCTAACATGATTTCAGATCATCATATCATGGGTTTTCAATTTCACATCCTCACATTTTGGTTTCACATTTTTACAAATTTCTAATTCACATACTTCACTTTTACACATTGCATATTACACATTCACATTTACACATTGTTCACACTACACAATTTGCACATGATCACAATCACATTCACATTTACACTTTAGTGCCGTGACACATAGTCCAAACCACCATAAGAAGGACACATCACATCACATACACATAGACGTCACCTAGGCAATACAGTGACGACTCTTGGACTGCGCAGACCGGGAGAACAAGTCTCCACCCTAACCAGTGGTACTTGTCCACCTCCAGGATTTCATCCTAATGCCCTTAGGATCACAACACATTGAACCTTCCATGGGGACTTTCCATGGTACGGTTCCACAGCCCTCTATGGAAGCAGTATCACACTTGGCACATGTTTACACATTACACACATCGGTTTTTACACACATTTTACACATGACGCTCCTATCTCATTTATTCTTTCACTCCCAACATGACTCTGTTCTCCTAATCATGCCACTATAGATGACAGAAATTAACATTCAGGAAGCTTCACAATCAGGTTGGGTTACACAGAAATTAAATCATTTCACCAAGGCATGCATTAATTACCTATTTTTGCATGGAAAATTCATATTGCATGGTATAGTTGTCCAAATGACCTGAGAATTTAACCACATGCTAATTTCGGTTTAGGACCCCACATGAAAATTTTCACATTTTTTATCCAAAATGCAATTACAGAAAATTTAATCATAAATTCCTGCATTATTCAAAATTCAATTTATCATGATGTATAACATAAAATTTCAGTTTTAACAGATCATAACCCTGAACTCAATATACACAATACCACAGGAATTTTCTCGAATTTATTTCACAGTACACCATTTACTGGAGATTTTACAACCCTACACATGTTTTTCTAATTCCATTTCAGAAAATTCAATAAATTAGAGGAACATGGAGAAAATTCCTAAAAATTTAGAGCATGGACTGATTCACCCATTCTTGGTTTAGCAAAATTTAGGGCATCCAATTCCACATGAATTGCACAAACGGTAACGAACATGGTCTAGGTTTCATCATGCATACATTATCCACAATAAAACCATTTATGCCAAATCACAGAAATTACAAAGATCTCACCACACACTCAGACATCCATATTACATATCATAATAAGTTTACAATATATCCTCATCGAAAACACATCGAAATTAATCAAATATATCAGGAAGAACAGCTCACTGTTCTGTCCTGGAGAACTTAACGGCGGTCTCTGGCCGTTCCAGGAGTGGACGGCCAGATCGCTGGATGCATACCAGGGATCTCAGCGTCAAGGGCATTGACGCCAAGTTCCTATCTGTGCAGAAACACAGACTGAACTCCAAAAATCAAGAAGAATGGGGGATCTAGGACACGAGGAAAAATATGTAAAAATCACAAAACCCTACTAGACATCTACATGGACGATAGGGGTAAGTTACTGGCCTTCCAAAAATCTCCAAAAGGATCAAAGGTGGCAGTGAAGCTCTCCTTGGGCAGTCCCAAGAAGCTCCCAAAGATGCCTTCCTCCAGGTTCTTGAGCACTCTCCACAGCAGGTCGAGGTCGGGGATGCCTTCCTCGATGTTCCAGCTACCTCCTTGTCGTGGTAGATGGTCG
Source organism: Colocasia esculenta (assembly GCA_014218235.1). Classification (NCBI taxonomy): domain Eukaryota; kingdom Viridiplantae; phylum Streptophyta; class Magnoliopsida; order Alismatales; family Araceae; genus Colocasia; species Colocasia esculenta. Next base: position 125,248,511 of record CM024754.1, read on the forward strand.
GAACAAGCTTCGGATCGCTGGATTTAAGGTTTCAAAAGTGGGGTTTTCTCACAGATTTTCTAGGGTTTCTTCTTCTCCTTCTTCTCCTCTTGCAAAGAGAGTCAAGATAGGGCTGAGGGTTGCAGAAGAGGCTTTGTAAATAGGAGAGGAAGCTCTCCTTTCACGCAGGTCGGACAAGAAAGCTTTCAGACCGTTGGGGACAGCTCCCCAATGGGTGAGCAAGCTTGCTCCCGGAAATCCGGCTCTGCAACGCATGTAGGTCAGAGAAATTAGCGTCCACATCGATGGACGCTGGGATTAGTGTTGGCGTCCATATGGTTGACGCCGACACAACATCAACGTCTATTGATATTGACGCCAGGTTGGCCTTCGTCCAGAACCCAAAAACATGCAGAAACCATGCACATCTTATACGTATATATGTGCCATATGTATACGTTATCATGTGCACACTACCATCATACCATTCATACATTATTTACAACTAATTATACACATGCACACATAAGTATACTTTTTTTTTTTAATAAAAAGGACAACAGGGTCAGCGACCAGTCGGGTGCATTCTCCTCCAGAGGAGGATAATGTGCTCACCCCCCCAGGCGATCAACCCATTGCCTAGAATTTTATTGATATAAAAAAATGGAAGCAATACACGGTACACCCGACCCCTTAACAATAGGACAGTCGAATGTTCAGGAGGCCGGTTTTATCAATCAGGAGCGGCCCTTCACAAGCATAAGGCAAACATTTAAAGCCCCAAAAAACCTCATTACACATAGTATAAATGGCATGGTTGGCAAGCTGGTCTGCAACTTGATTTGTTTCCCAGAAGACATGAACAAGAGAGGAGCCGTTGTCCAGCAGGTCCCTAGAAGAACGCCACCAACGATGGATGAGCCAACTTGGACATTTACCCTGCTGCATGGATTGGACAAGAGTAGAAGAGTCCGAATAGATAGCTGACAAACGAACTCCCACAAAATGAGCTAACCGCAGACCATCACACAAAGCTCTAGCTTCAGCAATAAGACTATTCCCTGCACCATAGTAATTAGAAAAGGCCAAAAGAACATTGCCGTGCTTGTCCCGGATGCAACCCCCACCACCACATAGACCAGGGTTGCCTTTGGAGGCACCATCCACATTTAAGCAAAAATCCACCACAGGAGGTATCCAGCGAACCAGTTTTGTTTGTTTGGCCAAAGTATGAGAAGTGAAGCCATAAGATAGAAGGACCTGACTGGCACTCCAGGCCGTCTCCGTCTTAAAAACCATTTTTCCAAGAGCAAAACCGACATTGAATTTGATGGTACAGATAATATCTGCAGGCCGATTATTTTTATGATCAAACCTCGCGGCACATAAGTATACTAACTAGTACTTACGTAGATATTTACATACGTACATACACAACATGAATTATTTACATGCAATACAAATAATGCAACAAAATTCGAGGGCCTTACAAGTAGTATCAGAGAGAGCTCTATTTGAGAAGAGAAGGCAGTTGAAGCTCACAACTATGAAGGACAGTCTATTACAAGACTACCATTCTTTGATGGTGAAGATTACCAGTATTGGAAGATGAGAATGCAATGCTTCATTAGAGGCACAGACTTTGATCTGTGGCAGGTAATAGAGCGAGGTGATTTTACTGTACTTGCTGATGGTACTTCTGCTTTATCTATAGCTGATAAAAGAAACATGTCCCTAAATTATAATGATAAAAACTATTTATGTTGTGCATTATCTAAAAAAGAATTTAATAAATTATCTGCATGTAAAACTGTAAAAGAAATGTGGGATAAACTAAAAGTAATATATGATGGAACAGATAAAGTTAAACAAACTAGAATAAATATTTTGATATTTTAGTATGAACAATTCAAAATGCTACCCAATGAAAACATTACTCAAATGTATAATAGATTCACCAATATAACAGTTGGTTTGAGTTCACTAGGTAAAAATCTCACAAATGAAGAAACAGTCAGAAAAATTCTTAGATCATTAACACACTCTTGAACTCCTAAAGTCACTGCTATTGAAGAGGCACATGATCTTACTGAACTTCCTATTGATAAACTAATTGGCTCTCTCATGGCTCATGAAATTAACATGGAAAGATTTTCTGAAAGTTCTTTAAAAAGGAAAATTCCAATTGCTTTGAAGGTTGCAGATTCCTCTTCATCATCTTCTGATGATTAAAAAGAAAAATCTGAAGACAGTGATGATGAAGCCATGCTATCAAGAAAACTTCAAAGAATCCTTGCCAAGAAAAAGAAGTTTGGCTCAAAGAGATACTTCAAAAGGGAAAAGAAGAAGGAGCCAACATACTATGAATGCAATTAACCAGGACAATTCAAATCAGAATGTCCTAAGCTCAAAAAGAAAGATAAGGCTGATAAGCATGAGAAAAAGAAAGGCAAAGAAAGAAAGTTCAAAAAATAGAAGAAGAAAGCAATGGCCATAGCATGGGACAATGAGGAAGATACAAGTTCATATTCAACAAGCTCTGAATCAAAAGAAGAAGAAGAAGTAAATTTAGCCCTCATGGCAGGACTAGATCAGATAAATTCTAAAACTTTATTCACTACATGTTCATAATCTGATTCAGACAGTCTAGAAGACGCATTTAATGAGTTGTATGATAAATACAAAACTATAGTTAAACAAATGAAAGTGGCTAAACTAAATCTGATAAACCAAGAAAAGTCCAACACCTTTCTAAAAAATGAAATAGAAAGATTAGGACAACGCTTATCTGAAACTAAAAGAACAAATGAACTATTGTGTGAAGATTTGAAGGTTAAAAATGGTAAAATCATGGAACTTTAGTCAAATCTAAATGAATTAAAAGATGAAGAAAAATTAAGAGAAGAAAATAATTATTTAAGAACTACAATAGACAGAATAGCGCGAGCTGCAAAACATCATTAGTTGTAAAACTAAAAGGTGCTAGAACAGGTAAAAGGAAATATGGAATAGGATATATACCTCCAACAAATGTAGAAGATATTGTGTATCCTAAAAAATACCCAACTCCTAACTTTGTAAAAGAAAAAGGAATTAAAAATTCTAAAATAGGTAATCAATATGTCAACAAATAGAAACTTATAATTAATAACACTATAAATTCAAAGCATGCATATGATTTGTGTTGTAGTCATTGTAATCAATTAGGATACATAGTTAGCACATACACCACTAGGCATTTACGTTGGATTCCTAGAACTAACATTCAAGGACCCAAGAAAGTTTGGGTACCAAAAGTCTCAACTTAATTTTACTTGCAGGGGTGCCTAAGAACATCCAAATGGTATTTGGATAGTGGGTGTTCTAGGCATATGACAGGAGACAGAAAATTATTTACAAGTTTCACCTGTCATATGGTGATAATGGAAAAGGAAAAGTATTAGGTTGTGGAACAGTAGGAACAAAATAAAAGAATTTAATAGAAGATGTTATGTATGTTGAAGGATTAAAACATAATCTCATTAGCATCAGTCAATTATGTGATAAATGTCACTTGATAAAATTTCAGAACGACAAGTGTGTTATTCAAAAGAATGGAAAAATAGTTTTTGAAGCTCTGAGAGTTAAAAATTTGTACACCTTACAACTGGCAGAACTGAAAGAAGTCAACTTGTGCCTTGCAACTACGAAGACCGAATAAATTGATCTATGGCATAGAAGACTAGGACATGCAAGCACCTCAGTGATCAAGAAATTAATCAAGCTTGACCTAGTGGAAGTTCTTCCAAAGCTGAAATTGAAGAAATCTAGAATCTGTACAGCTTGTGCAAAAGGAAATCAAACCAAGACATCATTTCAATCCAAAACATTGGTAACAACTTCCAAACCGTTGGAACTCATGTTGAGTTATGATTGGCATGACTTTTATGATGCTTAAATGTTTTTGATAATGACATAATTGATGATGAGAAAATGTGATAAAATGACATGACACTATGAAGAAAATGCATAGGACATATGCCTTCCTGATACCTTATTTCAAGTTTATTTCTTGTAGAAAATTACATGGAAATGAAAGTGCACAACATGAAGAAACCTTATATAAAAAGGTTCTAGACAGAAGAAATCAAGCAGCACCTGTCGACAGGTCCAATGCACCTGTCAACAGCCACTGATGTCCTTCATTCAAACAAGTTTTGGAAAATCCAAGAAGGCAACAGCTGTCAACAGGCCAGGGCACATCTGTCAACAGCCACTGAAGATAAACCAAGATAACTAGCAGCTATCGACAGCAAGGTAGCATCTGTTGAGAGCCCAGGCTAAAGTTCAGAATTCTAGTTCTGGAAGACACAAGTGCTGCAATACCTGTCGACAGTCGATGGTCATCTGTCGACAGGCGCTTGTTAAGTCACAACATGTGACAAACATGTGATCTCTATTAGGGTGTCCTCTTCTCTCACGAATCCTAAGACTTGGACACTCCTATATATAGATCTTTTAGACCCATTTTCGTAGCAAGCAACCTCCACATAAAAACCAAAACCTAAAAGAACCAAGAGAAGATTTCCAAACCTCTGCTTCAAGCTTCAAGCCTCAACAACCAGAAGATTTTTCAAAGAAGATGAGGTTGAAGTAGTTTCGTCCTTAAGGCTTCAAGCAGCAACATTGGGTCATCTACGACTTGGAGTCTTACGATCATCAGGACAGAGGATTCTAAGAGTTCACCCATTTGATTTGCTCTCTCCACTCTGAACTCTTCCTGCACTTGATCCTTCCGTTTCATTTCGTTTCATGTGTGTGTTGTTGGTTTAAGCAACCCTTGTGCTCATTCCACAAGTGTGTGTGGTTGATCTGAGATCGTGTTTGTCTCAGACCTAGTGTGTGTGTTAATGTTTATGTTGAACTCACTGTATAAGCAGTTTGACATGTGTGTGTGTGGACGGTGGACGTAGGATACGCGAGTTGTGTAGTCCGAACCACCTTAAATCCTCATGTCCTGTGGTTTGCAATGATCTAACGTTAGATGTATGCTAGGCACGAATATTTGTTCACACATACTTCATAATGCTAATCTCCTAAATGCTCTCTACACACACATCTAAGTTTAAACTTGATCCATATCTTTTTAGGATTTTCTACAGTCAGTCTTAATCTAAAAAAGAAGGTCAGTTTGCTATTAATTGGTAGTAATCTATTCAACCCCCTTCTAGATTACTGTCATATTTAATTCCGCACACTTATCAATTGGTATCAGGGCGAGGTTTCTCTGATTTCACAGCTTTAATTGCTTGATATAACGATCAGGAGAGATTCTGTTTGATGGAAACTAACAAAGGCTTTTTGGCTGAAGGACACTCAGTGTCTAGGCCTCCTTTCTTTGACGGAACTGACTATACATACTGAAAAAACCGCATGTAGGTATTTCTAAGAGCTCAAGACTATGAGTTGTGGAAGATCGTAAGCAAGGGACCCTATGAGTTGCCTACTGATGAGGACACCTAGACAAGAGAACAAATTCGCAAGGGAACCTTGAATTGGAGTGCCTTGAACATGATGCAATGTGCTGTGCATCCAAAGAAATATTCAAGAGTCTCCACATGCTCATCTGCAAAGGAGATGTGGGACAAGCTGGAATTCATATACGAAGGTACGTCTGAGGTAAGGGAAACCAAAGCCAGTATGCTTGTGTCTGAATATAAGATGTTTACAATGAAAAATGAAGAAACAATCTCAGACATGTTTGCACGATTCATGATCATAATAAATGGTTTGAAAGGTCTTAAGAAAGAGTACAGTGAGAGTGACTTAGTGAGGAAGATACTTCGGTCTCTTCCATCTTCTTGGCACTGTAAAGCCACTGTCATTGAGGACTCTAAAGACCTGTCCACAATGCAATTAGATGAATTGATAAGATCATTGATGACCTATGAAATCAATCTAAAAAGAAAAGAATCGGAGGTCAATCCAAGAAAATCTATTGCATTGAAAGCCTCTAACAAAGCATCATCAAGTTCCAAGAGAGAAATTGAACAAGTGAGTGATGAAAATGAAACCTCTAGTGAAAGTGAAACTGATGAGATGGCCATGCTAACTAGACAATTCAAAAAAATCATCAAGTTCAGAAAGAAGGCACCAGGTAACTTCAAAACTCTTCCCAAAAAGGATTTTACAAATAAATTCGATACAAGCAAGAAAAATGACATAGTGGTTTGCTATGAATGCAAAAAACAGGGGCACATGAGAGGTGAATGCCCGGAGCTCAAAAGGAAGCTGATGAAAAAGAAGTCTTCATACAAAAATTCCAGAGCCATGATGGCAACTTGGAGTGATGAAGATGAAGGTGCTCAAGACAGTTCTGATGATGAAGAGATTCAGTGCTTGATGGCAAGGAGTGAAGACTCCAGTGAGGTAAGCTCTTCTTTTGAAAGCTATACAATTGAAGAATGGGAAGAGGCATATACCATGCTATTTGAGAAATTATGTGAATATAAATCTAAAAACAAAGCACTAAAAAAGAAAATCAACAATCTTGTGCATAGCACAAGTAATGATGAACAACTTGCAATCCTAACTAGAGAGATAGAGCTACTGAAAAATGAAAAGGAAAATTACTATGTTGAAATGGATTGCATGAAAGAAAAACTTCAAGAGAATGAAAAATAAAAACAAACATTCAAAGAATCTATTTAAACACTTCAAAATGAGAATCAAAAGATTCAGAAGAAAATGGAAGAGGTTCAAAAAGAACTAAAAGGAAAGAATGAAGATTTGTCAAGATTTGTCAAAGGAAAGGAAAATCTTGATGCTTTTATGGGAGTTAAGTCAATTATAACAAGGCATGGACTTGGATTTCAAACTGAAAATAAAAAGAAACTTGGACAAAAATTGGTCACATCCTTTGTTCAGTACAGTCCAAGTGTAAGTAAACAAGCTCATGTCAAAAACAAAGATCTGAAAAACAAACAAAAGAACTTAATTGGTCAACAAGCAATAGCACCTGTCGACAAGCATTCAAGGCGGAAATTGAACTGTCGACGGGTATGGAAATCAATTGACAGATCAAAATCATCCAAGCAACAAAAAGGACAAAAACATTCACAAGTTCAATACAACAGTAAAAGAATTTCAAAAATTCAAACTCCATCATGCAACTGTTGTAAAAAGCTTGGTCATACTAAGCTACAATGCTGGAATAAACTGAACATGATGAAATGTAAACAATTGTGGATTCTTAAGCATTTACTTTCTGGCATGAATGAAAGAATGAGACCCAAAGTAATTTGGGTACCAAAACTTCTTTTCTGATCTATCTTTGCAGGAATGCCTAGCAGCCCAAAATCAAAACAAGTGGTACTTGGACAGTGGCTGCTCGAGACATATGACAGGCGATAAAGAAAAATTTTGTTTGCTGATTGAAAAAGATGGAGGTCAAGTTGTATTTGGAGGTAACAATAAAGGCCAAATAATTGGCACAGGTAAGGTAGGTAAGAATGCCTCTAACTCTATTGAAAATGTGCTGCTAGTTAATGGTCTCAATCACAATCTTCTGAGTATTAGTCAATTGTGTGATAAAGGCCACAAAGTTATCTTTGATTCAGAAGCATGCCAAATCATTGATAAAATTCAGGAAGTGTCAAATTTTCTGGAAAAAAAAGTCAATAAAATTTATCTAGTTGATCTAGATGAACCAAAAAATAAAAACTTGTGTCTTGTTGTAAATTAAAAGGATCAACTTTCTTTATGGCATCGTTGGCTAGGCCATGCAAGCTTCAATGTTCTGAACAAGATCATGAGAATGAAACTGGTAAATGGACTTCCTGAAATTCACTTCAATAAAGATTTGAGTTTTTGTGATGGATGTGCACAGGGAAAACAGACCAAAAAGTCTTTCAAATCCACCTCAAAACCCTTTGAATTGCTGCACATAGACCTTTTTGGACCTACAAGAACACTTAGTCTCAATGGTAAACGTTTTGGGTTTGTCATTGTAGATGATTTCTCTAGGTTCACTTGGGTTAAATTCTTAGCTCATAAAAATGAAGTCCTAAAAAAATTTGAAGAGTTCTTTAACAAGATTGAGCATGGAAACACAAACAAAATAAGCTCAATTCGTACTGATCATGGGGGAGAGTTTGACAATAATTTATTTTTTGACTTCTGCAGGAACAAAGGTATTGAACAAAAATTCTCCTCTCTAAGAACTCCAGAACAAAATGGAGTAGTGGAGAGAAAGAACAGAACTTTGGTGGAAATGGCTTGTGTCACGTTCCGAGAATTACGCAGCGGATATTAATTCGAAGAATTCGAGTCGATAATTCGAGACGTGAACAGTCGGCAAATAAGCCTCTAGCTAGCACGCACTAAATGTGTATCAACACAACATCATAATAGGGCCCAAATGTGAACTCAATTATAAATTGTATTCAAATCTCATATTTGTCTCAGATAAACTAATACAGGACTAAGACTCAATAAAAGTAAAAGTACATACTACCTCACTTCCTACTACATTGTTCTAACACTCAAAATAAACTAACTATAGATAGACTCATGTTTGGAACGCTCTTCACTCGGACGCATTCCCATCATCGACTTGCTCTTCCTCTTGCACTTCATGGTCACCTAGATTGGGTAAAAGTAGGGAATGAGCAAACTAGCCCAGTAGGATTTATATCTCAATGTGCGGGCAATGATATAAGTGATTAACATTTTAGAACTAGGCAAGTACGATGAATGATATGCAAGTACGAATAAAACACGTTAAAACATGATATATAAAACAAGCTAGAGAGAGATCATGATAGAACAAGATTGATGAACAATATGACAAGAGAGAACTAGAAATAGATCACTTTGTACAAGCACGCAAGATATCATGTAAATTGCAATAAATGCAGGATGGCCATATCACGCAAGCAAGCAAGCACGCACGAGCACGATCAAGTAACACTAATCAGGCACGTAGACACTAATGTACACCGAGAAAAGATCCATCAAGAATGTACACTAGGTCACGTGTATGTGGTATTGTATCTATCATTCAACACGCACGCACGATTTTCCCAGCGCAGATGCAACGCCAGTAATCATTATACCCCATGGTTAACAGTATATCTATGACTCGCCGTCATTGGGGCTAGATTGGAGCCCTTGGACACACGCCGTGCCCTGTCAGCACCTCATGTAAAATTTTAAATGTAGATACCCACAGTCATTAATAATGGTCAATGAGAGTTTCAAGATGTAGCATGTGTAACGTCATGTTCATGATGATGATGGGAACAAGTAATAAGTAATTGAACATGATTTCATGATAACAATGGTCAAGAGATAAATTTGATAGCATAACGGTATGATTTATACTTTGGTTCAATGTTTACATTAATGGCTTTAGTCTAGATTGTAAATCACACTCACGAGAACAAGATGAGAGAGGAAGTGCACGCTATCTCCAGGGAACTTCAATGGTACAACCAACTCGTCGGCCGTGTGGGAATCCATGGTCAGAGGAGATTTACGGAGGCCTTGGTCAAAAGGTCGCTAGTCTACCGATTCGGAATGACCGGTAGAGAGTTTCCAATTTCCCAAGAAAAGGGCTGCCTAGATGTGCAAGTGTGTAGTGATGTACGAGTGTCTCAATTCACAAAGCATCGGTCTTAACTCACGGAAAGTACTTAAAATGATGGCATGACATGAAACTATGCACTTTAACAAATCATGGTTTGCAAGATTTTTATGGCAACAAAATTATCATTTTAGTCAAGCTAGAATAGTAAGAAGAGTAAATCATAAGTTGTCTGAATGATCACGTCATTAGGAGAGCAATTAGAATATCGTTCATGTAATTATAGATTTTAAATGTGTTAATCACTTTTACGCCATTAAAAGACATCATGTAATGCTCAGACACAAGATATCTAATTTACACACTGGACACCATGTTAAACTGACCTCGGGTTAGCATGATAATACCTTGTAGAACCTTTCTATAATAGTTCAAAACTCACACATATGAAGAGTGGCATAAAACGACAGAAACCGGAACATATGCCTTTTAGGAAGTAGATGTAGTCCCAACCCTTCCACTTCTATAGTCATAACTCACTAATTTCAAATGAAAATCTGACACATGAATATACCACATTGAAGCATTTTGCAAAAGGAATCCAACAAAAAAAACGGCGCATCAATCCGAGGTCTATAGAAAAAGTTACAGCCATTTAAGCGAACACTGCGCAGAGGCTAGGTCGCGACACGAAACCAGTCGCGTTCTGAATGCGACAGGACGATACGTCGCCTTCTGGAGAGGGGTTTTGGGTTGCCAAATACACCCAGTTCGACTCATACTTGGACTGGGTTGATATAGGGAACTTATACGGCTTATAACTCCTAATCTAGTGCTTTTAGGATAAAACTTTCAACATGAAAATTGTCAACAACATCTAGTAGAAGAACTTTGGTGTTGGTGGTTGATCTAATTCGATCTCAAATCTCATGAAAAAATATGAAGAACGAAAAAGGAAGTGCAACCCAAAAACGTAATTTCCTGTAGCGGCTTTCTTACGACACTTATAACTCTCTAACTAATGACGTTTAGACAAAAGTCTCAACATAAAAGTTGTAGGGAACATGAAATAGGTGTGAACTATGATTTTTAAATAATTTTAAACGACCTCAAGATATATGATAAATCGACTTGAATAGGAAAGGACCCTGAAAAGCGCGACTTTGGCAAAACGCCTATAACTCATGATGTACTAAATGGAAAACGATGAAATCAGTGGGAAATGAAAGCTAACTTGATGCTCTACACATTGGTATAAGATATGTTAAGGTTTGGCCCAAGAAATCCTACCTTATGGGTTGAAGAAGTCCCATTTTTTCAGAAAACCCGAGTTCAGAACACTTGGAGGAGAACGTTTACTGCTCCGTGTATATTGCATGGAATTTGGGCATTCCACTTGGGTTAGAACGTAGACTTGACCCTCTTTCCAGGGGTATAAGCCTTGTAAGGTTTGATTTAGGTTTGACCTACCTTTGGTCGACTTCAAGATGACTGTCTGTGCAGGTCGCAGCAGACGCAACGGGGAAAAAGATGAGCTTCTTGTGGTCGTTCCACAGCTCCTCAGCCACCAAGAGCTCTTCCACACGACCCCAGCAAGTTCTAAACTCATCCCTAGGGTTTGGGTGAAGAGTATTTAAGTAACCATGGTGTTTAGGAGTCCTATTATAACTAGGAAAGGAGGGTTTCGGGATTGACATGTTGGTTTCCTATTTTTGAAGATTTCTTCCTCCCTTTGAGTGTGTGAGGCATTAGGAAACCTCCCCTCATAGTTAGGCACGAATTTAGGTTGTCATGAATGCATGATTGCATCACAATTCAACTCTAATTGCCTCTTTTTAATTTCAGCTTATTTAGAGTTACGAATTTCCATGCATTTTCTAGCTTTATTTGATTTTTGGGCCATATGTGGTCCATTGGCCCAATTATGATATTGGGTCATTAATATATAATGTTAGAACTCTCTCCAACATTTTTATTTAATTTATGGTTGTGTCGTATTTCTGTGTAACGGTTTTCCGACTTGTTTCCTAATTTAGATAATCGGTCACAATAATTCTTAAACCTAGTCCAAATAATTTTTATTGACCCAAATTTCTTGATGGGTCATTAGAAGATATTATTTGAATCCCATATATGATTTTTATTTAATTTTCTGACTCATCCAAGTACGTGTGATAATGATTTTCCGACTTCTTTATGAATTATGATAATAAGTCTCAAAACGCTTTAAACTTGGCTAATCCATTTTTTTGTTGCACAAATTTCTTTGCGAAAAACTTAGGAATAATGTGTGGGGTTGATTTATAATTTTTATGAAATTTTTCTGTGTGTTCCTGCACGTACGATAGTGGTACGTATGTTTAAATACTCGGATATTATGGAAATTATTTATTTCTATTTATTTTGAATTTTTTTTTATGTAATTAAAATTTCCGAGGTGCTACACCCTCCCCCACTTAAGAGAATTTGGTCCCCAAATTCATAGATCATTAATTATCTTTTGATAGTTATGATTCTTAAGCTCGTTTCAGATTTACGTCTTATAACTTGTTTCCACATCGTGGATGCTAGTCCAACATTTACACCTATGGCCACCCGTACTATTCATTTGGTTCCTTCCACTCCTGTTTTCTTTCACGGTTGACATAACTCCATCTTAATCCTCCGGATGAACTATGGTATAATTACTAGATTATTCCTAATCTCTCCTTAATGATCTCTCCCACTTAGAAATGTACTAATAAGAAAAACATCATAAGATCAGTCTAGGCTTTTAACAATCATACCTCCTTCCGGAAGCTCCACTTACGTCATTGCATTCACCCGTCCCTGACGCTTTACCACTTCTTGGTTCCTTCCAGCTTGGTCTTTTAGCATGGGACAGTTCGGTATACGATGTTCATGACTCCCACATCGCAAGCAAGCCCCGGCCTTCTTCCAACACTTGTCCGCATGGTGCCCAGGCTTGTTGCAAAATTTACAATACTCCACCGCCATTGCTTCTTCTACTTTGATCTTTTTCTCTATGCCATAGTCTTCCCAGTGGTTGGCCTTTTTTTATTGTTATTATTGTTATTGGGGAAAGTTCCAGTTGTATCGACTGCTCCCCTTTTTGTAAAGGTCGGCTTTGAGATGTCCTTTCCCCTCATGCCTTCCACCTTAGCCATAGTATCTTCTACCAGTTGAGCTCTTTGGACCATCTCAGTGTAGGTTTGAATGTTGTGTGGTCCGAGCCTTTCAATGAACATGGGCCTGAGCCCATCCATGAACCGATTGGCCTTTAGTCTTTCCGTGCCCACCGATGTGGGGCGTACACAGCTAGTCGTGCGAACTGAGCCTCATACTCAGCCACGGACATTCCTTTCTGTTTTAGTGTGGCAAACTCCACTGTTTTGTTCTCCTTGACTCTCTCAGAGAAATACTTTCCCCGGATTATCTCCAGGAATCCGGCCCACTCTAGTTTAGCTACATTTGGTAGGTGGGCCGAGGTGGCCTTCCACCATGCTTGGGCATCCTTGGTAAATTGAAAAGTGGCCAGTACCACTTTCTCCCTATTGGTGCATTGCATTACTTGGAAGATCCTTTCTATTTCTTCCTGCCAATTCTCTGCTTCGTCTAGGTCAGGGGATCCAGAGAAACGAGGAGGGTTTTAAAATCCTAAAATTCTGGTGCAGATCACCGGCTCCATTCCTTGCAGCGGCAGCCTGATTTCCAGCCTGTACTACATTTTGTAATGCTTAGGTCAGACCAGCCACAGTGTCTTGCATAGCTTGCCACTGGTTGCGGGCCATTGCAATTGAGTGTAGGAGTTATGAGGGTTCCAGAGGAAAGGATGGAAACCAATTAATGTCTCTAGATACATTATCAGAGTCAATGGGTAGGAGTGTTTTAATTCTTGCTAACATATTCCCAGTCTCTACCCATTCTCACCAGGTACTGTATTTAATTTCCATGACCTAGGTTCCATAGGTATCTCCTATTCCTGAGACATATATCCTATTTGGTATTCCTAGGCTCTGATACCACTAAACTGTCACGTCTCGAGAATTACGCAGCGGATATTAATTCGAAGAATTCGAGTCGATAATTCAAGACGTGAACAGTCGGCAAATAAGCCTCTAGCTAGCACACACTAAATGTGTATCAACACAACATCATAATAGGGCCCAAATGTGAACTCAATTATAAATTGTATTCAAATCTCATATTTGTCTCAGATAAACTAATACAGGACTAAGACTCAATAAAAGCAAAAGTACATACTACCTCACTTCCTACTACATTGTTCTAACACTCAAAATAAACTAACTATAGATAGACTCATGTTTGGAACGCTCTTCACTCGGACGCATTCCCATCCTCGACTTGCTCTTCCTCTTGCACTTCATGGTCACCTAGATTGGGTAAAAGTAGGGAATGAGCAAACTAGCCCAGTAGGATTTATATCTCAATGTGTGGGCAATGATATAAGTGATTAACATTTTAGAACTAGGCAAGTACGATGAATGATATGCAAGTATGAATAAAACACGTTAAAACATGATATATAAAACAAGCTAGAGAGAGATCATGATAGAACAAGATTGATGAACAATATGACAAGAGAGAACTAGAAATAGATCACTTTGTACAAGCACGCAAGATATCATGTAAATTGCACTAAATGCAAGATGGCCATATCACGCAAGCAAGCAAGCACGCACAAGCACGATCAAGTAACACTAATCAGGCACGTAGACACTAATGTACACAGAGAAAAGATCCATCAAGAATGTACACTAGGTTACGTGTATGTGGTATTGTATCTATCATTCAACACGCACGCACGATTTTCCCAGCGCAGATGCAACGCCAATAATCATTATACCCCATGGTTAACAGTATATCTATGACTCGCCGTCATTGGGGCTAGATTGGAGCCCTTGGACACACGCCGTGCCCTGTCAGCATCTCATGTAAAATTTTAAATGTAGATACCCACAGTCATTAATAATGGCCAATGAGAGTTTCAAGATGTAGCATGTGTAACGTCATGTTCATGATGATGATGGGAACAAGTAATAAGTAATTGAACATGATTTCATGATAACAATGGTCAAGAGATAAATTTGATAGCATAACGATATGATTTATACTTTGGTTCAATGTTTACATTAATGGCTTTAGTCTAGATTGTAAATCACACTCACGAGAACAAGATGAGAAAGGAAGTGCACGCTATCTCCAGGGAACTTCAATGGTACAACCAACTCGTCGGCCGTGTGGGAATCCATGGTCAGAGGAGATTTACGGAGGCCTTGGTCAAAAGGTCGCTAGTCTACCGATTCGGAATGACCGGTAGAGAGTTTCCAATTTCCCAAGAAAAGGGGCTGCCTAGATGTGCAAGTGTGTAGTGATGTACGAGTGTCTCAATTCACAAAGTATCGGTCTTAACTCACGGAAAGTACTTAAAATGATGGCATGACATGAAACTATGCACTTTAACAAATCATGGTTTGCAAGATTTTTATGGCAACAAAATTATCATTTTAGTCAAGCTAGAATAGTAAGAAGAGTAAATCATAAGTTGCCTGAATGATCACGTCATTAGGAGAGCAATTAGAATATCGTTCATGTAATTATAGATTTTAAATGTGTTAATCACTTTTAAGCCATTAAAAGACATCATGCAATGCTCAGACACAAGATATGTAATTTACACACTGGACACCATGTTAAACGGACCTCGGGTTAGCATGATAATACCTTGTAGAACCTTTCTATAATAGTTCAAAACTCACACATATGAAGAGTGGCATAAAACGACAGAAACCGGAACATATGCCTTTTAGGAAGTAGATGTAGTCCCAACCCTTCCACTTCTAGAGTCATAACTCACTAATTTCAAATGAAAATCTGACACATGAATATACCACATTGAAGCCCTTTGAATAAGGAATCCAACAAAAAAAAAACGGCGCATCAATCTGAGGTCTATAGAAAACGTTACAGCCATTTAAGCGAACACTGCGCAGAGGCCAGGTCGCGACACGAAACCAGTCGCGTTCTGAATGCGACAGGATGATACGTCGCCTTCTGGAGAGGAGTTTTGGGTTGCCAAATACACCCAGTTCGACTCATACTTGGACTGGGTTGATATAGGGAACTTATACGGCTTATAACTCCTAATCTAGTGCTTTTGGGATAAAACTTTCAACATGAAAATTTTCAACAACATCTAGTAGAAGAACTTTGATGTTGGTGGTTTGATCTAATTTGATCTTGAATCTCATGAAAAAATATGAAGAACGAAAAAGGAAGTGCAACCCAAAAACGTAATTTTCTGTAGCGGCTTTCTTACGACACTTATAACTCTCTAAATAATGACGTTTAGACAAAAGTCTCAACATAAAAGTTGTAGGGAACATGAAATAGGTGCGAACCATGATTTTTAAATAATTTTAAACGACCTCAAGATGTATGATAAATCGACTTGAACAGGAAAGGACCCTGAAAAGCGCGACTTTGGCAAAATGCCTATAACTCATGATGTACTAAATGGAAAACGATGAAATCAGTGGGAAATGAATGTTAACTTGATGCTCTACACATTGGTATAGGATATGTTAAGGTTTGGCCCGAGAAAACCTACCTTATGGGTTGAAGAAGTCCCATTTTTCCAGAAAACCCAAGTTCAGACCACTTGGAGGAGAACGCTTACTGCTCCGTGTATACTGCATGGAATTTGGGCATTCCACTTGGGTTAGAACGTAGACTTGACCCTCTTTCCAGGGGTATAAGCCTTGTAAGGTTTGATTTAGGTTTGACCTACCTTTGGTCGACTTCAAGATGACTGTCTGTGCAGGTCGCAGCAGACGCAACGGGGAAGAAGATGAGCTTCTTGTGGTCATTCCACAACTCCTCAGCCACCAAGAGCTCTTCCACACGACCCCAAAAAGTTCTAAACTCGTCCCTAGGGTTTGGGTGAAGAGTATTTAAGTAACCATGGTGTTTAGGAGTCCTATTATAACTAGGAAAGGAGGGTTTCGGGATTGGCATGTTGGTTTCCTATTTTTGAAGATTTCTTCCTCCCTTTGAGTGTCTGAGGCATTAGGAAACCTCCCCTCATAGTTAGGCACAAATTTTGGTTGCCATGAATGCATGATTGCATCCCAATTCAACTCTAATTACCTCTTTTTAATTTCAGCTTATTTAGAGTTACGAATTTCCATGCATTTTCTAGCTTTATTTGATTTTGGGGCCATATGTGGTCCATTGGCCCAATTATGATATTGGGTCATTAATATATAATGTTAGAACTCTCTCCAACATTTTTATTTAATTTATGGTTGCGTCGTATTTCCGTGTTAACGGTTTTCCGACTTGTTTCCTAATTTAGATAATCGGTCACAATAATTCTTAAACCTAGTCCAAATGATTTTTATTGACCCAAATTTCTTGATGGGTCATTAGAAGATATTATTTGAATCCCATATATGATTTTTATTTAATTTTCTGACTCATCCAAGTACGTGTGATAATGATTTTCCGACTTATTTATGAATTATGATAATAAGTCTCAAAATGCTTTAAACTTGGCTAATCCAATTTTTTGTTGCACAAATTTCTTTGCGAAAAACTTAGGAATAATGTGTGGGGTTGATTTATAATTTTTATGAAATTTTTCTATGTGTTCCTGCACGTACGATAGTGGTACGTATGTTTAAATACTCGGATATTATGGAAATTATTTATTTCTATTTATTTTGAATTTTTTATGTAATTAAAATTTCCGGGGTGCTACAGCTTGCACACTTCTAGTGGAAAGTCAACTCTTAAGGAGTTTTTGGACAAAAGCTATGAATACATCATGCTATATTTTGAGTAGAGCCATGGTAAGACCTGTAATGAAGAAAACCCCATATGAACTCCTGAAAGGTAAGAAACCAAGTATTGGGTATTTCAGAATTTTTTGCTCCAAAGTCTTCATTCACAATAATGACAAAGTTGATCTAGATAAATTTGAAGCCAAAAGTGAACCAAGAATTTTTCTAGGCTGCTCTGAACACTTTAGAGCCTATAGAGTGTTTAATAACAAAAATAAGACTGTGGAAGAGACTCCACATGTTGTCTTCAATGAGACTCATGCAAAAACTGACAACTCTAATGCTTGCAGGTATGATGATGAAGAAGGAAACATACTTGAAGGACAAGCTGACAAGCATCTATCGACAGACCAAACAGAGGTTGTCGACAGACCTGAAGAAGACCAACAACTGAATAAAAACCTCAAGAACCAACTCAACAGGGTCAGTCCACAATAACAAATGTCAGGTACTCAAATGATCATCCACTTGAAAATGTCATTGGAAATGTAAATGATAGAGTTCACATGAGGTCACACTTTAGAAACATTGTTGAATAGGATCATTTAGCATTTATCTCTCAAGTGGAACCCAAAAACATTAAGGAAGCCCTCAAAGAAAATTCTTGGATAGATGCCATGCATGAAGAACTTGGCCAATTTCAAAGGAATAATGTATGGAGCATAGTTCCTAGAACCCCTGAAATCTCAGTAATTGGAACAAGGTGGGTGTTTAGGAACAAGTTAAATGAAGAGGGAAAAATTGTTCGTAATAAGGCTAGACTGGTTGCAAAAGGGTACAATCGGGAATTTGGAGTAGACTTTGAAGAATCCTTTGCACCAGTAGCTAGGCTTGAGGTAGTAAGAATCTTGTTAGGATATGCATGTTCTAACAAATTCAAACTATTTCAAATGGATGTTAAATTTGTCTTTTAAAATGGTTACATCAAAGAAGAGGTATTTGTATCTCAGTCACCTAGATTTGAAGTTCCTGACAAACCTAACCATGTTTATAAATTACACAAAGCTCTCTATGGTTTGAAACAGGCACCAAGAGCTTGGTATGACCCATTGAGCAACTTTTTGGTTAGTAAAAATTATTCCAGAGGTAAATTGGACCAAACTCTCTTTACTAAATGTGTTCACAATCATATAATTGTTGTTTAAGTTTATGTGGATGATATTATTTTTAGTTCCACCTACCCCTCCTCACTGTGTGAAGAATTTTCAAAACATATGCATAGTGAATTTGAGATGAGTTTAATGGGGGAGCTACAATTTTTTTTTGGCTTGCAGGTCAAACAATATGAAGATGGCTTGTTCATCAATCAAGAGAAGTATGTCAAGGATCTACTGAAAAGATTTAGTTCGAACAAGCTAAACCAGCATCTACACCTATAGGCATAAGTGTAAAACTGGAAAATAATGAAAAAGGTAAAATGGTAGATGCAAAGCAATACAGAGGTATGATTGGCTCTCTCTTTTATCTTACTGCAAGTAGACCGGACATTCAATTTAGTGTTTGCCTCTATGCTAGATATCAATCTAGTCCAAGGGAAAGCCATTTGATTGCAGTAAAGAGGATCTTTAGATATCTCTCAGGTTCATTTGATTTGGGTTTATGGTACCCAGCTAGTTGCGATTTTGATTTAATCTCATATTCTGATGTTGATTATGCTGGTTGCAAAATTGATAGAAAAAACACTAGTGGTTATTGACAATTCCTAGGGGGTTGCATGGTTTCGTGGGCATCCAAGAAGCAACACGCAGTTGCACTCTCCACTGTAGAGGCAGAGTATGTTGCTGTACGGAGTTGTGCAGCTCAAGTGTTGTGGATCAAGAGTCAATTGTGTGATTACAATATTGACATTGGATGCACACCTATCTTATGTGACAACACTAGTGCCATCAATCTTTCAAAGAACCCAATTCAACACTCTAGAACAAAACACATTTAAATAAGACATCATTTTCTGAGAGATGAGGTTGCCAACAAGAACCTGGAACTTAACTTCATTCCAACTGAAAAACAAGTGGTTGATATCTTCACAAAACCATTGTCAGAAGGTAGGTTTACAACACTGAGAAAAGAAATGGGCTTACACAAACTTTAATGAAACTAATGCTAAATTCAAGAATAAATGACCTTTTTGTGTGGCGACTATGTGGTATATCAAATGGTGAAATGTGGAAGGACAAGTCATGCTTGTTCGGAAACTATCATTATGTGTGAGGAAAAATCCTCCGCCAAGTATCAATAGTCTTCTTCTACATAAAAGTCATCAAGAAAAATTAAAACCTCAAAAACAAATTCAATTGGCCTCTTTCAGTCTTGGCACATTTCTCTCTTTAAATGAATGGAATGTTGGTGCTTACTTGCTCATGGATGTTTCCTCTTTGTGCACACTACTTGGCATGAGTATGTCTAAAATTGTTTGAATGCTCATTTCACATACCATGCATACATTACGGGGGAGTAAGTCAAAAAGAATTTTTGAGTGAGTTGTTTCAGGGACAATTTTTCATAATCATCTTGTCATCATATCCTATTCAGATGGTCCAAATGTCCCTTGATCAAAAGCTCCAACTCTGTTTATTCTGTAGCTGTCGATAGACATGAAGTCAGCTGTCAACAGATCACATTTTCCAGTACTGACTTCTTGTTGTTTCACAGTAGCTGTCGACATACACATTCCAGCTTTCGACAGATGCCTAACTTCTGTGAATTCTCCTCAGCTATCCACTACTTTCAATGAGTTTGTTCATTACTCTTTTAAAAGGGGAGAATTGGCAACTTATACTTAATTACAACCTTTCATACTCACATAGTAGCAAAGACATTGACTTAATCACAATGATTTTGAAATAATACTCTGTGTATGATTCTAGGTTGTATCATCTAGAACACATTGAACAAATCTAATGGCCTTAACACAAATCTATTGAATAACTTCTTTGTGGATGCTCTTATTTCTAAAATGGTTTGGCGAGTAAGAAGACACTTGGAATTAATGCTCTCCATTGGCTTTTTACCTCAAACAATCCTTGAACTTTATGTTTCAATCAACAAGAGGAGAAAATCTACCTATTTCTTAAACAATTAAAAAAAAAGTGGGGGGGGGGGGGGGGGGGGGCAAAGGCAGAGCAATGATAGGTCACATACTGGGTAACCGAGGACATTGGCATCACAAATGTTTATGTTTGTGTCAAAAAGTTCAACTATCAACTCTGTAAAATAGTATAATGGTTACCTACAATGAGTAACTGGGGGTACGGGCATTACAAATGTCTACTTTCACAACAAAAGGTGAATGTGAATTGAACTACCACTTACCACAAAGAAATATGAACATTCATGCAAAACTGAAATAGAGTGAAGCCTCTATGGTTTTAATCAAGATCAAATTGCTTGTTTCTTGCCAAATGCTCATTTGAATATTAATTTCAAACATCAACTGAACATCACCCCACCAAGAAATAAGTAACTCTTCAACGATTTTATTCAATGGGTTATCTCATATTCATATGTTTTTGTAAGGTGTCTTCTACATGCTACAACTTAAGATTCACGGACTATTATCTCCGAACCATTGTGTAAAATGAAATGTGTTAACACTATTGTGTATGACACTTTGTAATAAGTGTATACCATAGTTCTCCAACTTAAGATTTCATATGAACACTCATTTTGCACTCAATTCTGTCAAAATCCATTTCTGGACAATTCTCCTCAGCATCTGTCGACAGATGCCTTACGCCTGTCAACAGACGGAATTGTGATCCGTTCAGAACTTCAACCAGTTCACATTTTGTCCGGTTCTTGTGGGCCCTTTCCATTTCAAATGGGTTTTAAATAGCCCTAAAGGCTGGCCCATGACCCTTCACCCCCTCACGTTCCCTCAAATGTTGCTTCCCTTCCTCTTTTAAACATCAACCCTTTCCTCTCCTCAACCGCACTCTCTCCATCCTCTCTCTCTACTCCTGCTTTTCTATTTCTCTCCTCCTCCTCCTGGTCCATCTATTCTCCTCCTCCCTCTGTCTCACATCAACCATGGCTACCCGGAGGAAGATGACTGCTTCTCGCCAACGCTACTCCTCGCAAGAAGCCAGAGACAATTCTAGGGCTCCGGCAGAGCGTAGAAGTAAGCACCGGGCTGATCATAACCCTGAGCTCATCATTCCCCCAGACCTGCAACTGACCAGGGTTCGTGGTGTCTTCAAGAAGTACATCCAGCCTCGCTATGTGGATTTCTCTTCCCTGGAGGACATGTACGAGGGCATGGAACCCCTATTTGCTACCTAGGGCTGGACTACCTTTCTGCAGTCCCACAAGCAGTACTTCTCAAATGCAATCTCTGAGTTCTTCAACAACCTGGGGATGACACCTGATGAGGACCTATACACTACTGTCAAAGGTACTCCCCTCAAAATCACCACAAACCTCCTCTTCCATTCTCTGCAGATTCCTAACTCAGGGGCTGACATCCTTCTTACCCATCTCAACGCCTCTGAGTACTTCACTCTCATTACCCAACAGCCCTATGACTTCAGCAAGGATTTTGTTAAGCTCAATGCCAACACCATTCCACCACTCCACAGGATGGTTCATCACATCTTCACTACCCTCATAGCTCCCAAGGACGGTAGTAGAGAACTTGTCACTGAAGTCCACAAAAGCTTGTTCTACTACTTTGTTTAGGGCCAACAGATCAATTTGCCCAATTTCATGCTTGACCTCATTAAGCAATCCTTTAACAATCCCAAAAGGTCAATGCCATATGCTTGTCCCATTACTTCCCTTCTATCCTTTGTTGGTATCCAAATCACTGCGGGTGAGACTGTCACCCTCAAGACCAGGAATGCTTTTGATATCACCACAGCCCATCGAATGGGCTACAAGATGGTAGCTGGGAGAGTCACCCAGACTCTCAAAGGGCAAGAGCCGGAAGAAGAGGAAGCCACTGATGAAGATGAGGACAGTGAAGAGGAACCACATCAGGAACCAATGGATGTCTCGGGTGGTGATGAAGGTGTCCCTATTGAGCAAGCTCAGTAGCCTACTGCTCAAGACTTAAGGGCATTCATGACAGAACAAATGGCTCAACTCACCCAGCACTTCAATGCAAGATTTAATCAGCTCACAATGCAAGTCAATACCAGGATGGATGCACTTGAGGACAGTCAGGCCCAGATCCAACGACAGCTCATCAACCTTTCTACTGATCTTCATGGACCACGTCATTCCACTCCTCCTGGGAATGACAGTCTTTAGAAATGTATAGGGTGTAGTTTAACATTTCCTTTTGTGGGCAAATGGGGTATTAGTAGTGTCATTGCAGTCTTCCATCTTTTTGCACTGTAATGCTTGCTTATGTAATGTGTGCAATTCAAGCTTATCAATGAAATCACATTTTGTCTCTTCTATGATCTCGTGCATACTTTATCTTTTTGAATGTTGTCAAAAAGGGGGAGACATCAATTGTATTTTTGTCATCATCAAAAAGGGGGAGAATGTTGAGTTATGAATGGCATGACTTTCATGATGCTTAAATGTTTTTGATAATGACATAATTGATGATGAGAAAATGTGATAAAATGACATGACACTATGAAGAAAATGCATAAGACATATGCCTTCCTGATACCCTATTTCAAGTTTATTTCTTGTAGAAAATTACATGTAAATGGAAGTGCACAACATGAAGAAACCTTATACAAAAAGGTTCTGGACAAAAGAAATCAAGCAGCACCTGTCGACAGCACCAATGCACCTGTCGATAGCCACTAATGTCCTTCATTCAAACAGGTTCAGGAAAATCCAAGAAGGCAGTAGCTGTCGACAGGCCAGGGCACATCTGTCGACAGCCACTGAAGATCTTCCTCAGAAAGCTTCTAGAAAACCAAGATAACTAACAGTCGTCGACAGTAAGGTTGCATCTGTCGAGAGCCCAGGCTAAAGTTCAAAATCTAGTTCTGGAAGACACAAGTGCTGTAGTACCTGTCGACAGCCGATGGTCATCTGTCGACAAACTCTTGTTAAGTCACAACATGTGGCAAACATGTGATCTCTATTAGGGTGTCCTCTTCTCTCATGAATCCCAAGACTTAGACACTCCTATATATAGATCTTTTGGACCCATTTTCACAGCAAGCAGCCTCCACATCAAAACCAAAACCTAAAAGAACCAGGAGAAGATTTCCAGACCTCTGCTTCAAGCTTCAAGCCTCAACAACCAGAAGATCTTTCCAAGAAGACGAGGTTGAAGCAGTTTTGTCCTCAAGGCTTCAAGCAGCAAACATCGGGTCATCTATGACTTGGAGTCTTACGATCATTAGGACGGAGGATTCGAAGAGTTAACCCATTTGATTTGCTCTCTCCACTCTGAACTCTTCCTGCACTTGATCCTTTCGTTTCATGTGTGTGTTGTTGGTTTGAGCAGCCCTTGTGCTCATTCCACAAGTGTGTGTGGTTGATCTGAGATCGTGTTTGTCTCAGACCTGGTGTGTGTGTTAGTGTTTGTGTTGAACTCACTTTATAAGCAGTTTGGGGTGTGTGTGTGTGGACGGTGGACGTAGGATACACGAGTTGTGTAGTCTGAACCACCTTAAATCTTCGTGTCCTGTGGTTTGCAATGATCTAACATTAGATGTATGCTAGACACGAATATTTGTTCACACATACTTCGTACTGCTAATCTCCTAAACGCTCTCTACACACATCTAAGTTTAAACTTGATCCATATCTTTTTAGGATTTTCTACAGTCAGTCTTAATCTCAAAAAGAAGGTCAGTTTGCTATTAATTTGTAGTAATCTATTCAACCCCCCTTCTAGATTACTGTCATAGTTAATTCCACACACTTATCAATCCACATGGAATTATTTGGACCTATAAGAATAGTAAGTCTTGGAGGAAATGTATATGGCTATATAATTGTGGATGACTACTCAAGATACACTTGGGTATCATTTTTGGAAGCTAAATCAGAGACATTTTTAGCCTTTCTGAAATTCAGTAAATTAGTACAAAAGAACTAGAAATATCAAATAATCAGTATCAGATCTGATCATGGTGGAGAATTCAAGAATGAAGAGTTTGTCAGATTCTGTGAAGAAAATGGCATAGAACACAATTTCTCTGCACCTAGTACACCTCAGCAGAAAGGAAGAATAGGACACTACTGGACATGGCCAGAACAATGCTTGCTGAATATAATCTACCAAGATACTTCTAAGCAGAAGCAGTCAACACAGTTTGCTACATCATCAACAGGTGCATGATCAGACCAATCTTGAAGAAGACATCTTATGAGTTGTATAAGGATAAGAAGCCAAACATCAGTCACCTTCGACCTTTTGGTTGTAAGTGTTTCATTTTGAATAATGGTAAAGATAATTTAAGAAAATTAGATGCTAAAAGTGATGAACGTTTTCTATTAGGATATATTTCAAAACCTAGAGGATATAGGGTGTACAATAGAAAAACTTTAACCATTGAACAAACATATCATGTTTTATTTGATGAAACTAACCCTTCTATTAAAAAAATAGAAGAAGAAGAAGATGTTGTTGAAGAATTGTGCAGGGATCTGGAACAAACTTCTCTTGAAAAAAAAGGGTGAAGACAAGGAAGATCCTCCACTAGAAGAACTACAAAAACAAGAAGAAGCACATGAAGAACTTCCAAGAGAACTGAGATATCACAGAGATCATCCAAGAGAAAATATCATTGGTAATTCACATGATAGGGTAAGAAAAAGAGGTTTGAATATTCCTTGTGATTACACTGCATTTGTTTCTCAAATTGAGCCTAGGACAATCAATGATGCACTGACAGATGAATCTTAGATCTTAGCTATGCAAGATGAACTTAATCAATTCCAATGTAGCCAAGTCTGGACTCTTGTACCGAGACCTTCTAACCATCCAGTTATTGGGACCAAATGGGTCTTCAGAAACAAAATGGATGAATCAGGAGTAATCACAAAAAATAAGGCTAGATTGATAGCACAAGGATATTCCCAAGAGGAAGGCATTGATTTCGATGAAACATATACTTCAGTTGTTAGATTAGAGGCAATCAGAATTTTATTAGAATATGCACGTTCTCTTAATATCAATCTGCATCAAATGGATGTTAAAAGTACTTTTCTGAACAGTTTCATAAAAGAAGAAGTTTATGTTAAGCAACCACCTGGTTTTGAAGATACTAAATATCCAAATCATGTTTTCCGATTAAAGAAGGCACTGTATGGTCTGAAACAAGCTCTAAGAGCCTGGTATGAAAGATTGAGTGCTTATTTTCTATCACATGATTTTTCAAGAGGTAAAGTAGATAGCACTTTATTTATTAAGAAATTTTTTGGAGGGATTTTAATTGTATAAATATATGTTTATGATATTATCTTTGGTTCTACTAATGAATCACTTTGCAAATTCTTTGAAAACCTTATGCAAAGTGAGTTTGAAATGAGCATGATGGGTGAGCTTAATTACTTTCTTGGCTTACAAATCAAGCAGACCAAGGAAGGTACTCACATTTGTCAAAGCAAGTATATTTCAAATTTGCTTTCTAAGTATGGCTTTGACAAGTGTAAGCCTTTAGGAACTCCCATGAGCTCAGGAATTAAAATAGATAGTGATCCAATTGGCAAAAAAGTAGATCAAAAGGTCTATAGAGGTATGATTGGGTCATTACTCTATCTTACTGCTAGTAGACTAAACATAATGTTCAGTGTACCTTTGTGTGCCATATTTCAAACTGATCCTAGAGAATCTCATATTAATGCAGTTAAAAGAATATTTAGATATCTTATAAATACAAGTAAATTGGGTTTATGGTATCTCAGATGTTCTGAATTCAAATTGCTTGGATATAGTGATACTGACTATGCTGGATGCAAAATAGATAGAAAAAGCACCAGTGGTACTTGTCAATTTCTTGTAGGATGCTTAATTTCTTGGTCTTCTAGAAAACAAATTTCAGTAGCATTGTCCACAACAGAAGCAGAATACATTGCAGCTGGAAGTTGCTGCACTCAACTGTTGTGGATCAAACATCAACTAGAAGACTATGGTCACAAATTACATGAAATTCCAATGCTGTGTGATAACACATGCGCAATCAATCTGACCAAAAATCCAATCCACCATTCAAGAACCAAGCACATTGAGGTCAAACATCATTTCATCAAGGACCATGTAAGTAATGGTGATATTTTACTTGAATTTGTTACTACAAATAATCAATTAGTAGATATTTTTACTAAACCACTCCCTGAAGATAGGTTTACTTCAATTAGAAGAGAAATAAGTATGTGTAATCCTGATTGAATGCTTAAATTTCTTTACATTGTTCTGATCTATCTGTCATTAACTTTTTCCAAGTCCTGAACTTTCAACTTCTCTAAAGTTGGAGTTTAGGAAGTCGGAGTTTACGAAGTTGAATTTTAGGAAGTCAGAGTTACTGTTAATTTTTTTAAAAAAATTATGTATTTGGGGGGGAGAGTTAAAAAATTAATTGATTATTTATTTAATCTCATCTATTCATCTCCCTTTCTATGGTCTGTCATAAATCTCCTTTCCTTATATAGACCTTTCCTCCTTTCTTTCCAAATCACCCCATTTGAAATGTCTCCGACTCCTCTATCTTCTTCCTAGTTCCCGAGTTCGCTCCTCAACCCGACAGAACCCTTGACAAACATCTATCATTTTTCTTCAATCTTTCTTAAGAAAGGTTGGATCTTTGACATCTTTGGACTCTTTTCGCATCTCGTTTGGAACCAATCTTAGTTTCCTCCCACGTTTTGGTCTAGATGGCCTCCTCTAGGGCTCTAGACGGTTACTTCTTCACCCAAGAACAGCTCAACCATCTCAACTCTGCCAAAGCTTTGATCTACCCTGGGAATATTGTAGACTTCTCTCAATTAACGGGCCAACTCAGTTCAGTAGCAAAAACCCTAGATGTGATGGGCTATATAAGGCTATGTCAGATCAATGAACCTACTTATGAAGATGCGGTGAAGGCATTCTATGTGACCCTCCAAGTCTCTACAGATGGGTCCCTAGAAGGGTTTGTCAAAGGTACAAGGATTTCCATTTCTGAAGATTTATTAGCAGAAATTTTGGATTGCCCTACCTTCGGGCACATGATCAGAGAAGTTGTGCCTTTAGAGAAGCAACGTTTGGGGATTATTGGGAGCCTTGGAGGCACTGCAAAAAGGAAGCTTCTTATCAATGAGCTCCCTACAGAGAAGAGGCTCCTCCATGCCATCATCACCATAATTATGACTCCTAGGGCTGGGACTCATTCGTCCATCATAGCCAGGGATGCCAATTTATTATTTTGGGCCATTCAGAAGCATCAAGTCAATCTTGCCTCTATTGTTTTATAAAGGATGGCAGGTCCAAGTTTCTTCAAGAATCTCTTCCTAGTGTACCTCTACTCACTGTAATTTTCATAAGGTTTTCAATGCATTTGTCAGAAGAATTATCAGTTTCAATGAAAGAGAAGATTGGGCTATCCACCCTTCGCAAGAGTCACTACATTCTAGAGGATAAAGCCCAGAACCTTTGGAGTAAGGATTATGTACCTGTTTTTACTCATAATATTTTTCCTAATGAGGTATAGGGATCCTTCTCTGCTCCACCAGTTCAGCCACCAGTCAAAGTAGAAGCAGTTGCCCAAGAAGCTGAACCAGCAGAAACTTCTCTTGAACAAAATCTCACTGAAGATACAATTCAGCAAGTGCTTAGAGATCCGAAGGGTAAAGCAGTGGCTCATGAAGCAGAAATTCCAGGCCCTACATCTTTTGAGCCTACTGTAAAACAAGAAGAATTTCACCATGTCTCTCCACCTCCATTTGAGACGCAGCCAAGGTCTCAGGGAGAGACTAGCAGGACCATAGATGATGTACTGAATGTGGTCCTTAAGCAACAAGAAATTCTTGGTGTACTTCAGATGCAGATACACTAGATTGATGTGAAGTTTGATTTTCTATTCGAGGAAGTTCAGTAGAAGAAGGATATGCTCCTTCAGTTGGTTTGCCAGCAGGACAAGGGCAACGATCCAGCACCTACTTCAGCACCTCAACTAGAAGAGCAGCAGTCCAATCAACCTGCGCCATAACCAGAACAACAGCTAAATCAGTCAGCGGTGGAGACAGAGAAGCAGCCAGATCAACCTGTTGAACAACAATAGTAGCAGCAGCAAGAATCACAGCCAGCGCAGCCTTCTGAGCATATAAAATAGAAAATGGTTGAACCAGAAGTGCAACCAGTAAAGGTGTCCTCCTAGGTAGTAGAGGATCAGCCCAGGGTTCAGACTTTCAAGAGAAGAGTCAGAAGGAAGCTTGTCAAATTCGGTTCTATAGTCTTTCTTTCCTCTGAACCTTCACCCTTACCTCCAGCACCCTCTAAACCAATACCTCCAGTTTCCTCTGATCCTCCTCCTCCATCTACTTCCTAGCTAGAGGAACAACCTCCTTCTCCTCCAGTCACTTTTTTGCCTCATTTCCTACAGTGTATACCTTCACTTCTACACCTGTAAACCCTCTAGTTCTTCACACCTTACTTCCTCTTTTCTTCTCATCCCTTCCAAGATCATCTACACCCTCTTCTGCTCTCTCTACTCACCCACTTGCTCAGATTGTGCCTAGTGTGGCACTTCCATCTCAAGTTGGGTAGAAAGGAAAAAATAAACCTAACAAATTATTTCTTCCTTTTTGGTATGCATTCATTTATCATTCTGAGCACAATTTTGCTCTTTTCGAAGAATATTTCCAAATCAAAGCTTTTCTTGAAGTCCATGAGTTGCCAGGCTACAAATTCGAAGACTGGCTCCCTCTCTTAATCAAAACCCAGGAAGTTCCTCTTGATATCTTAAATCTTATCACTTAGAAGAGTCACAGTCTTACAGAGGTAGATTTTCTGTCACTCAATCCTGGCGAAGCAGTCAAGTTTAAGCAAGCTTTCGAAAGAAGCAGTGGTTTATTAAATCTCTCATTTCACTTGAATCTCAGATTTTTTGATCTCTTTGGAAACTTAATAAAAGAGCAACAAACTAGTTTCAACAAGATGAAACACTTTAATAAAGAAAGATTCAGATTAAATCTAGTTGAAGTCAGTAGGGGTCAGTGGGCTATGTTGCTCCAAGGGCAAAGAACTATCACTCCTTCTATGACTATTGGATTGCCCTCAGATCTATACTCCAGTCTAATTGGTGCAGTTTCAGCCAGAAAATCTATTTTCTCAAGTAGTCTTCAATTGGCACATCAGGATAGCTGTTAGATTCAAAAGCAAGTACAACATTAAGCTCTCCTTTCATAGGTTTGTCCTGATGTATGCCTCAAAGAATTCCACTTATCTCCAAGATTTCCAGCACAGCTTTGCGGAGTCTAAAAGACTGACAGAAGAGCAGTGGGCAGTGTGTTATCCTGAAGAAGCCAAAGCTGAAGAAGCCAAAGAATGCAGAAAGCAGAAATTATCTCCCTCTGCCTTTTTGACTAAAGGTTAGAATACTCTTTGGAAGTTTATCTCTCTGAAATGGACAGAGAGATACAACATTTATTACAAGGCTAAGTTAGCAACTCAATCTCAAGGTCTTCAGTGGAATATCACAGTTCATGAGTTTTTGCATAGAGCTGCTATTAGGAAATTTATCCCTCTTAGAGAATCTCTATGTGGTGATGCCCTTCACAAGAAGATTTCTTGGTATCATTGTCGTCACCTTAAGTCCTATAAGAAACTCCCTTCTATAGGACCCTCCTATAATATAGATAGTTCCATATTTTCCCATGTATTCCCTGAGAATGAGAATGAGCTGTGGGATCTTCTTCAACCCTTCTTTGATTAGATCCCACCTTCTCTCTATCTCCCTCAATCTTCTTGAGGTCTGTACAAATGCTTTTTAGTTCTTAATATATATTTATTCATTCTCATTTCTGTCTCTCTTCCTCTTTCTCCGTCTCATTTCCTTTCTGTTAATCCCACAAAGGGGGAGAAGATAAAAGATATATAGAACAGATAGGAGGACAACAAACAAAATCAAATGATTAATTAAAATTTGTTTACACTACCTATATAAAAGATTATTTTTGTCATTAACAAAAAGGAGGATAATTGTTGAATAGTTATCTTTTACAAATGGTTGATTTATGTTTAAAAGAATTGTTGTGCATATTTTTGTTTATGACAAAATCTTTTAAGTAATCTCCTAAATAAATTTATTTAATTATACCACACTTTATTTTGTATGAAAATTAATGTGTGAAAGTAAAGACACACATGTATTATATCATATAATCCTTACAATCTATTGGTGTCGACACACTAAGCCTAAGTGTCGACACACTGTCAACTTTCATTAAGAAAAATTTTCTAAATACACATGTATACATTCATATCATACTAACTCCGACTCCCAAGAAGTCGAAGTATTACCACTGCGACTCCTGAGAAGTCAAAGTGAGCAATCGTTTGTTGAATTGGCGTTACTCCGACTCTCAAAAAGTCGAAGTCCAATGGACCCACTCTGACTCTCGAATAGTCGAACTCAGATACCGACTGTTGAACAAACGGACTCACTCCGATTCTTGATAAGTCGAAGTCTGATATCATTTGGTTGATTCTACTCTGACTTCTCTACAGTCGAAATCTTTCATACAGTTTACTAGAATTACTTTGACTCATCAAAAGTCGAAGAATGACTGTTAGAGTTGTAGCACTCCGACTCCTTGAAAGTCAAAGTATAACATCAACTTCCTTGATCTTCTACACTTAGATGTTTTTAAGTATCTATTATTACTTTTTGCAGAAATGTTAATGTATTCTTAGTACGATTAATGTTTTATCTTTTATAAACTATTCAATGAACTAAATGAACACATGATGTGCACTATGTTATTTTCTGTGTTATTTGAATAATAATAATAATAATAATAGTTAAATAAACTTTGTACTTCTCTATTCTTGTGTTTAATGCTCCATGTCATTTCTAAATATCAGTTTCATAGTCTATCTTTTCAGAATGCTACGTGTCTCTCAAAGACATATGTTAGCATACTTCAGTATATTCAGTTTCCACATTTTCAGGAAAAGTTCCCTTTGCAGCTGTACTACGCGACAAGCAAGTGTCCATCCTCTTGAATGCTCACCTATCCCTGTATTGTTCAAAGGATAGACTGTCTGTCTAGAACTGATAGATATCTATTAAGCAACTACATGTGGTTTGTCGAATCGAGGCAAATCGGTTCGATTCTCCAGAATCGGCCCGATTCCCCCGAATCGGTGCGAATTAGGGGAAACTCGATCCCTGATTCGCCCCGATTCCATTTATATATAATATCATATTTTTAATATATACTATACATTATAAATATGATATATATTACATATATGTATTTAATCAATATAAATGTGTCTAAAATATGATATATGTAATATATAATATATATGTAATATGTATATATATATATCATATGATATAGATAATATATAACATACCATGCAAATCGGTCGATTCGAACCTATTCTGAGGGAATCAGAGCAAATCAGGAGAAACCCGATTCACCTTCCGATTCCGATTCGACAAACCATGCTCTTACCTTCTTACATTATTTTATATCTCTTAAAACTAACCCGAGAAAAAGGAAAAGACTTGGTATGGTGTTTGCAAAAAATCAGGAGAAGATATCTGAAAAAGAGCCATGCAGCTATAAGCATAGGCTGAAGCCGTTGAGACTCAAAAGACAGAAGACTTGCTTTCTGATGTTCACATCTCAGCTGTCTCAAGTCCCAAGACCCAATGTTCAAATTCAAATGGCTATTTTCTAACAGCCACTTCTCAAACGGGAATTTTCTGAAGACTATATATGAAGTTGAAGTTTGAAAGTGAAAACAAGAAGTAACACATATACAAAGCAAATACACAACCACTTTCAACACTTAGCAAGAAAAGAGAAAAGTGCTCAAGATCTAAAGAGAGCCTGCTTCAAGCCTCATCTTCCAATCTCTCTTACCTTCAGAAGTCTTTCTCTTTGGGTGGCTCTTTTTTGTTTGCTATTGTGGATTTTCATTTCAGTCCACCCTCTTTGAGTCAGAAAGAGTTAAAGCTTCCAATTCCATTTGTAATCTCTTTCCGATTTTCTGTGTTTGCTCACTCTTCTGAGTAGACACACATTGTGTGTATTTCTGTGTAAGAAACTAGCAGGGGGTTTGTTCCCTGCAGTGCCCCTCTGTGAAGGGAAGACTTGCTTGGGTGTAAGTGGGTTGTAATACCTCTCAGGTTGAGAGAAGGCCAAGTGTTCTTGGAAGTTAGTGAAAATCCTAAGGGGTGCTTGGGGATTGGATGTAGGACTCCTGATTGATTGGAGGTCCGAACTAAGATAAATCTTTTGTGCACTTGTGTGATTGCTTCCGCCAAGTTCTTACTTGTTTCACACACACCACACTAAGTACTAATGATACTATCTAGTGTGAGTTATTTTTAGATAAAATTTAAAAGTGCGTGAAGTCCTATTCACCCCCCTCTAGGACATCTAAAGCTCTATCTCGATCCAATAGAGATGTATCCTGGTTCGGCCCTTCCCAGATGAAAGTCCTACGTCTAGTCCCCAAGCAAACTCTTGGGATTTCACTAACCAGGACAGTCCCCCTAATGGACATACAACACCGAGCTCCTCACTGGTCTTATTCTATTTCTCGGGTAAGAAGGAAACCCACATCTTTAACATGCTTAGAAGTAAACCTACTCTAATTCTGCGCATGAGCGCACCCACTATTTAATCTCAGCCAAGTACTTCTTTTTAGAGCTCAGAAGCCAACTTGCTCGTACAAACCCCAACACAATTTTCACTGGTACAGACCCCAGTTGGTCTTCCCACACAAGGGGAACACAGAGAACAGTCCCTCTACTGGACACAACACCCAGCACACCGCTGGTCTTCTCTTCACACCATAATAGGAGCACCTCAGTCTTTCTTAAGAAATAAAGAACAAGCTGTCAAGATCAAGTTTAGGAATGATGCACTTGGCTTCCTTAATCTCCAACAACAATCTGAGAGCTAAAAATATAGACATGACTAACACATGACTCTCAGGCTAAAACTCTTTATCACAGAAGTATAATGAAACATAGAGAGAGATGAGAAGGAATGAAGGCTTTAACGCTTTTCACTTGAAGAGATTTCTACTAGGGAACTTCTTGTTGTGTGTTATCTTCTTCTTCACGGCCTTTGTCTTCTTATACATCCTTTTGAAGAAGACCATTGAGGAGATCCATTGGAGCTCCTTTTATCCATTGCTACATCTTCTTCTTCTTCTCTCTTTGTATCTAACAGATGCCTCATATCTCCTTTGTCCTGTGAGCATTTAATGCTAGGAAAATGATAGTGAGAAAGAAAGATATAACATGTCAATCAGCCTAAACCTCTTCCACATTTCCTACTGACAGCCTGCTATGTTAGGTAGTTGCCTTTCTATCTGGCAAAAAAGAAGGAGACCTTGAGACATGCAAAAATGCAGCTTTAGTCAGAGTATATCGTATGCAGGCTATATAAGAAAGTTATGCCTACATTTCATTTTTCAAGACATGAGAAATATTAAGTTAAAGATGTGAATGACATCTGAAACTTCATTGCGCGCCAAGAGACTAGATATCAATAATTAGAACATGAAACCTTTAAATCAAATGTAACACCCATGACATGTTTAGTAATTGTTTTAATGTTCATGAGTTACTCAGTAGTCGATGCAAATGTGCAATAGTCGATATAACATGAAAGATATGATCAGTAATCATTGCAATCATAACACCAATCAAAAAGATAAGGCAAGTGTTCATCAATCGGTGTAAAATAACAATAATCAATATGGTGTTCACCAATCAGAATGTTTATAAACCAATCGAAATGTTTATGAACCAATCGAAATGATTAATGAACATTTGTTCACCAATTGAACAATTATAACACCAATCGGTACATTATTGAACCTTTGTTCAGTAATCAAAACAATTATAACACCAATCGGTATGAAGTTGTTCAACAATCGGTGTAACACTTAAACAACAATTGATAAGAGACTTTTATTCTCTAATCGGAAGAACACAAACGTCAATCAATAGAAGATTTTGTTCTCCAATCGATAGAACATTATTCTCCAATCAATAGAAAGCTTCTTCAATAATCGATGTGACATTTAAGCTCTAATCAATACACATTGAACTGTAATCAATATAGACTTTCAATGTAAATCTTTAAGCGATAGAAATTATGTTATTTCTTATGCATAAATTATCTTTAAAAATATTAATAAATATATTCTTGATATTCATGAGTTTTAGTTATCACCAAAACAAAGTGATAAATAGATTTGAGCAGTTCAACAATGCCAAGATCATATATATAAAGTATCTACTAAGCAAGAAGCATGTAGAAATTACTAATAATAAAGCAATAAAGTAAGGCACACTACCAATGCACAAAGAAACTCCAACCAACAACACTAACACAACCACAGTGTAGGAACAACTTGGTGCTACACACTCGAACCCAACTAGACACTACCATGTGTAGTGTCATGCCCCCGCCAATTTAGCAGCGGAATAAATCATGGAGACGTGAGCAAAGTACATGGTAACATATATTGCACAACAGTCGAGTGATTCAAAGCATCTAATGAACAATACTTGAAAGAAACTCTTCATTTTATTGATAATTCACAAGACTTTTACAGCCACTAATTTGGGATCAATACATAGGGCTTAATTAAATTATTACATTGGAAAGGGAATATAAGCAAATATCTAACTAGACTCTATTATACTAGGGTAATTCTGTCGATATCATGTCAGGTTGCTCATCACTCTAGTTCTGTCCCATTGGTGTGTGTAACGTCATCATCCGACTTACCTGAGGCAAAAGAACAAATAACGCAGGGTGAGTGATAACACTCATTAGGACTTAAATCTCATGAGCCAAGCACGCTTTAAATGATTAATGCATTAAAGAGCAGAGTAGCTAGCGATGGAGAGTCAAATAAAGTCGTGATAGTAATAGCAAATCGATATCAAGTAAAACGTTAATGTCAAGCAACTAGCAAGTAACAAGTCTAGCAAAAGAGGGAGAGATTGGCCATATAGAGAGTAAATACCCACTGGGATAAATAGCACTTTGATTGATTTTCGTCAATCAAAATAGTATAGCACTTTGATTGACTTTCATCGATCGAGATAGTATAGTACTTTGGTTGTCAGTAGACACCCGAGAGAGAGTATAGCACTTTGTTTGATTGTCTTTGATTAATCTAGATAGTATGACACTTGGATGTATTGCCGAACATCCTGATCATTAAACTCCTACGAGCAAATGGCACTTTCAAGCGCACCTCCCAGGACCAGATCGATCCCTTTATAATGTTGCTTGGTATTGATTATGTTTTGTTATCTTAGACAATCACTAGATGGCCAAATAGAGTACCAAGAATAGATGAGAGTAATTGAAGAATAGACGAGAGTATAGAGAGAACGAGAATAGATGAGAAAATATGGAATAGATGAGAACTATAGGTCAATGCACATAAAACGACATTAAATCAGGTGATAGTAACAGTTGCACAACATGCATAGTTGTGGGGTGGCAATCTGGTAGAATTCACTAACTGCCCACTGGCCGTGATAGGAACACAATAGAGAGGTCCGATGTGATCTCAAAGTAAGAGATAAATCTAAAGCCATTGGATTATGTTGGATCGAAATGGAACTAATGGTATCCTAGAGGGGGGTGAATAGGACTTCTTATGGTTTTAAAATTTTATCTGAAATTAAACAGCACTAAATAAATATGTTAGTATTTAGTGTAGTGTGTGATTCAAATGTATGTTGAACCACTCTTACATTTTACCCTTATATTTTGATGATAACAAAACTTATGATTAATTAAATATTATTAAATATATTTAATATCATATTTTCTTAATAAATATCAATTTATGGAACTATCGCTTTGTGTTTTGTACTGAAAAAGTCAAATCGATGTCTATTCAATATACATCGATTTCAGTTCACAAAGTGCCACATCGATTTCATAAGTGAAATAATGATTTAAGTCTTACATCGATTTCATAAGTAAAACAACTATTTGATCGTTGTAACGATTTCATAAGTTAAACAACGATTTGGTCTCTGTAACGATTTGGTTAGTGAAACAATGATTTGGTCACTGTAACGATTCGATAAGTGAAACAACGATTTAATCGCTACAACGATTCGTTATAAATTCATCATCGATTTCCTCAAACAACGATTTGATAGTGAACAACGGTTTGCCTTCACTAAAACAACGATTTGATCGCTGCAACGATTCCATAAGTTAAACAACGATTTGATCACTGTAACGATTTACCTTTACATAAAGAACGATTTGAGCACAACAACGATTTCAACTTAAACATCGATTTCATTTATACTCAGATGTTTCAAATGTCTTTGGTGCCTAATGAGAAGTCAAATATATTTCTTCTGCGTAATCTTCTATCTTTCTGACAGAAGATGTTTTTATCTCATAGAATCTCTTCTCTCCTGTTAGTCAAAAAGGGCTTACCTACCACTTCTGGATGACAGCAGGAAACATAGAGGTATGAGCCTTTTGACAGAAACATTCTTTTATCTAAACACTTTCTTCTATGCTTGCAGACCTCGTAGACCACAGAATATCAGAAGAAAGAGAAGATGAGTAACGGCTAGAACTTCAATGTATCTATTCAAAGCCTCTCATATAAAAGATGAAGCAAGGCTGAAGAAGAATAGAGAGCTTTCCTGAATATTTTTCAAAGAGTGTACATCCAGTGAAGAACCTAAACGCCACATACACTCAAAGGAAAAAAGAGAAAGAGCATGAGCCCAAGAAGAAGTGTTCAATCATCTGAAGCCCCCAAGCTTCAAGCTCCTTCTCCTCTCTTCACTCTCTCTATGTGCATCTTTGTAATCTGCGGGAGAGAGTCTTTTCGTTGAGAGTTTCTTTTAATTGGTATTCATTTGTTCCAACTCTCAGCTTTGTTCTTTCTTCTTTAAGAAAGACTTTTGTCCAGCTGTAGAACTATATACAGTGTGTCTCTTCCTGCGTAAAGAGTTGGCCAGTGTAGTTGCTGGCAGTTTTTGTCCAGCTGAGGGACTAAACTCAGTGTAGAACCTAGCTAGGGGTTTAAGTCTAGCAGAACCGCACTGGGGTTTGTATTAGGAGGTTGGCTTCTTAACCTATAAGAGAAGTGGGCTGCCTTCTTACCTGGGAAAGAGAAGAAGACCAGCTGGGGTGCTGGGTGTTATATTGTCCGTGAGGGAGACTATATCCTTGGTTAGTGAAATCCCAAGAGTTCGCTTGGGGACTGGACGTAGGACTTCCATGTGGGAAGGGCCGAACCAGGATAAATTACTTGTGTCCTTTGTGTGATTGTTTATTTGCTTCCGCACCGCTACTCTTTATCACACTTAACTAACTAAACTTTCAAGTGATAATTTTATGTGTCTTAAGTTTCTATTTCAGATTTCAAAAAAATATATTCACCCCCCCCCCCTCTAGGTTAGGTTTCTGCCATACCAAAAGGGCCAACAAGTGGTATCAGAGCGAGGTTCTCTGATCAAACAAGAAGATCCAACAATCTTAGAGAAGATCCATGGCAGCTCAAGGATTTGTTGAAGGTCAATCAGTCATCAGACCTCCACTCTTCGATGGAGAGGATTACCAATACTAGAAAATGAGAATGGAATGCTTCATTAGAGGCACAGACTTTGATTTGTGGCAGGTAATAGAGGTAGGTGATTTTGTCGTTGTTCCTTCTGAAGGTACTACTGTCATTACAGCAGCTGATAAGAATAAATTATCTCTAAATTTTAAAGCAAAGAACTATTTATGTTGTGCCTTATCCAAAAAGGAATTTAGTAGAGTATCTGCATGTAAATCTGCAAAAGAAATGTGGGATAAACTGCAGATAACTTATGAAGGAATAGATAAAGTAAAACAAACTAGGATAGATATTCTTGTCTCACAATATGAGCAATTTAAAATGCTTCCTAACGAAAATATTACTC
The DNA here is from genome assembly GCA_014218235.1 of Colocasia esculenta. NCBI lineage: Eukaryota > Viridiplantae > Streptophyta > Magnoliopsida > Alismatales > Araceae > Colocasia > Colocasia esculenta. The sequence goes on from CM024754.1 coordinate 125,286,979, forward strand.
AAATGTACAATAGATTTTCAAGCATAGTAGTAGGTCTAAATTCTCTTGGTAAAAATCTTTCTGATGAAGAAACTGTCAGAAAGATACTTAGATCTTTAACTATTTCTTGGACCCCTAAGGTCACCGCCATTGAAGAAGCCCATGATCTAACCAAGTTTTCCATTGATAAATTAATTGGCTCTCTCATGACACATGAAATTAATATGGAGCGACTTTCTGAAAGCTCATCCAAGAAAAAATGTACTAATACTCTTAAAGTTGTAGTTACTCCTTCCACCTCTTCTTCTTCTAGTTCAAAAAATGCAGGTTCTGAAGACGGTGATGTAGATGAAGTTCTATCCAATCTTCAGAAGATTCTCAAGAAGAAGAAAAATGGATCGAGAAGGATTCAAAAGAAAGAAAGAAAAGAAAAAAAAATAGTCTGCTATGAATGCAGAAAATCTGGACATTTGAGACCAGATTGTCCAAGGTTCAAAAAGACTGGTCAGCCAGAAAAATCCAAGAAGCAACACAAAAAATTTAAAAGAAAATCTATGGTGGCTGCTTGGGAAAATGAAGAGGCCACAACTTCAAAATCATCAAGCTCAGAATCCGAAAAGGAGCAGGTAATTCTAGCCCTCATGGTAGAACTAAATGAGGTACATTCTGACCCATCTTTTAGTTCATGTACTGATTCAGCATCAGAATCAGAAGACTTAGAAGAAGTCTTTAATGAACTATATGAAAAACATAACGGTGTTGTAAAAGAATTAAGAAATCTGAAAAACCACACTACTTGCTTAGAAAACACCAATTTTGATCTTAAATCCGAATTAGAGCAACTAGAAAAACAATTAAAGGACAGTAAAGATAACATTTATCTTTTGAATGAAGATTTAAAAAATAAGAACAATGAAAAACTAGAGTTAGAAGAAAAGTTAAGAACTCTAACTGAAGAAAATCTCTATTTAAAAGATTCAGTTAGAAAATTAACTCAAGGAAAAACATCTCTAGCTCTATGCTTAAATGGATCAAAATCTGGAAATAATAAACAAGGGCTTGGATACATGCCTCCGGAAAAAGGAAAACAAGCCATAATTCTAGGAAAATATCATTTATCAAAATTTGTAAAAGAAACCAAAATGCCTCAGAAAAAGGCACCTGAAATGAACAAGCTTTATCAAAAGAAAAAGGTTTCCAAAAATTGTGTTCTGAACAGACATTACAAAGATAATAAGAACTGCAAAACAAATTATATTCATTGTTGTTGACAATGTAATAAATTAGGACACACAGTAAACACCTGCACAACAAGACACCTAGTATGGATTCCGAAAGGGTATTTTTATGGATCTAACCATCAAGGACCCAAAAAGATTTGGGTACCTACTTCTGAGTAGTTTGTTTGCAGGATAGCCTTGGAGCATCAGGAACAAAGGATGCTCAAGGCATTGGTGACTACCAGCTCTTCATCTAACGCTTATCTGAAGAGGGAGTAGTCACAAATTGTTTGTTTTATTTATATCACCACTTAGCTTGGTTTGCAAGTCTCTCTGATCAATACAGGCAATAATTCTAAAGACTTGACAAACAACATGTGAAAGGTCAAGACCAACAAACGCAAATACAATAGTAGCTGTCGACACACAATGAGCATCTGTCGACAGATGATGACCAGATTGATCAACAGATCAAAGGAACCATGAAGATCTGACCTGCCTCACATAAAGGGGGAGTCTCATGCTCAGGGGGGAGCCTACTCTGAGGGGGAGTCATTCATTAATGTCAATCATTGTTGAACCCCTCAATGATAAGAATATTTTCACAAAAAGGGGAGTAAATGAAATGGTAAGATCCTTCCTTTTTTGGTTAATGACAAAAAAGGGGAGAATATGCATAGTATGCATTATCTATAAATTTTTTGTAATTTCTATGCCTTAAGTATTTTTGTCAGAAAATTCTCATAAGTTTTGTCATCACCAAAAAGGGGGAGATTATTGACCCACTCTTACATTTTACCCTTATATTTTGGTGATAACAAAACTTATGATTAATTAAATATTATTAAATATAATTAATATCATGTTTTCCTAATAAATATAAATTTATGGAACTATCGCTTTGTGTTTTGCACTGAAAAAGTCAAATCGATGTATATTCAATATACATCGATTTCAGTTCACAAAGTGTCACATCGATTTCATAAGTTAAATAACGATTTAAGTCTCACATCGATTTCATAAGTAAAATAACGAATTGATCGTTGTAACGATTCATAAGTTAAACAACGATTTGATCTCTGTAACGATTTGGTAAGTGAAACAACGATTTGGTCACTATAACGATTCGGTAAGTGAAACAATGATTTGATCGCTACAACGATTCGTTATAATTTCATCATCGATTTGCTCAAACAACAATTTGATAGCAAACAACGATTTGCCTTCACTAAAACAACGATTTGATCGCTGCAATGATTCCATAAGTTAAACAATGATTTGATCGCTGTAACGATTTACCTTTACATAAAGAACGATTTGAGCACAACAATGATTTCAACTTAAACATCGATTTCCTTTATACACAGATGCGCCTAATGAAAAGTCAAATATATTTCTTCTGCGTAATCTTCTATCTTCTGACAGAAGATCTTTTTATCTCATAAGATCTCTTCTCTCTTTTCAGTCAAAAAGGGCTTACCTACCACTTCTAGATGACAGCAGGAAACATAGAGGTAGGAACCTTTTGACAGAAACACTCTTTTATCTAAACACTTTCTTCTATGCTTGCAGACCTTGTAGACCACAGAATATCAGAAGAAAGAGAAGATGAGCAACGGCTAGAACTTCAACGTATCTATTCAAAGCCTCTCATATAAAAGATGAAGCAAGACTGAAGAAGAATAGAGAGCTTTCTTGAATATTTTTCAAAGAGTGTACATCCAGTGAAGAACCTAAACGCCACATACACTCAAAGGAAAAAAGAGAAAGAGCCCGAGCCCAAGAAGAAGTGTTCAAGCATCTGAAGCCCTCAAGCTTCAAGCTCCTTCCTCTCTTCACTCTCTCTGTGTGCATCTTTGTAATCTGGGGGAGTGAGTCTTTTCACTGAGTGTTTCTTTTAGTTGCTATTCATTTGCTCTAACTCTCAGCTTTGTTCTTTCTTCTTTAAGAAAGACTTTTGTCCAGCTATAGGACTGTATACAGTGTGTCTCTTCCTGCGTGAAGAGTTGGCCAGTGTAGTTGCTGGCGGTTTTTGTCTAGCTGAGGGATTGTTCTCAGTGTACAACCTAGCTAGGGGTTTAAGTCTAGCAGAACTGCACTGGGGTTTGTACCAGGAGGTTGGCTTCTTAACCTGTAAGAGAAGTGGGCTGCCTTCTTGTCGGGGAATGAGAAGAAGACCCGATGGGGTGCTGGGTGTTGCATGAGGGGGACTGTACCCTTGGTCATTGAAATCCCAAGAGATTGCTTGGGGACTGAACGTAGGACTTCCATGTGGGAAGGACTGAACCAGGATAAATTTCTTGTGTCCTTTGTGTGATTGTTTATTTGCTTCCACACTACTACTCTTTATCACACTTAACTGACCAAACTTTCAAGTGATAATTTTTTGTTTCTTAAGTTTCTATTTCAGATTTCACAAAAACCTATTCAGCCCCCCTCTAGGTTAGCTTGTTGCCGTACCAAAAGGGCCAACAGTGTAAATTGGCGGAAACAATCACACAAATGCACAAGGAGATTTATCATGGTTCGGCCCTTCCCACATGGAAGTCCTACATCCAGTCCTCAAGCCAACCACTTGAGATTTCACTAACTGCCAATAAATTGGCCTTCTCTCACCCTTGAGAGGAATTACAAGCCCACTTGCTCCCAAGCAAGTCTTCCTTTACCAGGGGTACAAAACACTACCTTCAGCAAGGTCTTCCCTACACAAGAAGGGAAATGCAGGAACAAACTTCCCACACAATTACACAAAATAAAAAGTAGAGACACTTGTGTGTTTGCCTTAAACAATGAGCAAACACACTTAGTCTAGAAAGGAGAAAACAGAAGAATTACAATCAAGCTCCTTTCTGAACAGGAAGGGTGGACTAACAAATAATCAATTACAGTTGCCACCCAAACAGCAAGACTTCTATGACTAATGAGAGCTAAGGAACTTTATGAAGAATGGAGCTCTCTAACTTACAACTTGGAGAAGGCTTGTGAACGCTCTCCTGCTAGCAGAAGGCAAAGGAGAGTTGAAGAGAATGCTAGCACAGCTCTTGGTGTTCAGTTCTTTGAATTCAGTTGTCTCCTTTCAAACTTCGACTTCTTTTATAATCTTCATGAAGAATGTAGCCGTTTGAAAATGGTCGTTAGAGATCTGGCCATTTGAGGAGAGACCTTGGATCCTTTGGAAGCTTACAGAGTTTGTTATCCATAGGTCCTTCTGTCTTTGCTTCTTTCCAATGTTTCTTGGATGAGGCTTGCAGCTTCACAGTTAAGAGGTCAACTTCCAATTAAATAGACTGTGAAAGCTCCATGCTGAAAACGTGCTTCATTAAATATCCTGCAGCAAAGACATGACAAAAAGGACAGGGTACCTCCATACTTTCGGAGGTAGGTAAGTCATAGACAAATAAAAAGTATGTAAACCTCGGACAGATAGCTTTTCAGACTAATAAAAGATGGACAGACAGTTTGCAAACAAAGGTATGGACAAGTTCTGATAGTGGTAGGTGAGCCTTTGTCAGATGCCATGCGCCTGAAAATAATAAATACAACATATCTTCTATATTGGAAGAAAATCCGAATTACTGTCATAAAGCAAGAGACCAATTTGAATAAATGTTTCAGATATAATCATAAACAACTTTGGATGAATATTTTAAGTATAATATGTCTTATCATGTCATAATAATTTAATAGATAGAGAAAATATTTAGTCAATGTGGGTTTTAATCATATCAAGGAAGATAAAATGATATGCAATCAAAATATCATGAATTGATAAAATAGTATCTTCACAAAAAAAAAAAATACAAGTACAGGACTTGTCAGTGAAGTCGGATTCAGAAGAGAGTGCAATTCGACTCTAGGAGTCGAAGACAGAAACATGAGAATAGACTAGTGACTTCATTGGAAGTTACATCATTCGACTTTGAAAGTCGGATAGAAATGCATTAGAAAGATATAGTTCAACTCTAGGAGTCGGATAGAATGATTTCGTCTTCTATGGAGATTTGACAAAAACAAGATAGAGAATTCGACTTTAGAAGTCAGATATAGAAGAATTCGACTTTTGAGGATTGAAGTCCAAAATGAAGTATCTGACTGTAGGAAGTCGGATTCAGAGGAGTTAGATTCTGAAGTATTCGACTGTATGAAGTCGGAGTTGACAGTCGGATATACTAGACTTAGAAAATTTTAGAGATGATCTAGTGTAGAACTTTTCAATTCTAAAGGAGTCGGAGTCGACAGTCGAATTGTGATGTCTGTGGACTTAGAAAATTTTTTCGAGATAGAGTTTTTCCAAACTATTTTTCCGTGATATGTATATTTAATTTGTAGAAAGTCTTTTAAAGGTTTTGTCATAGCAAAAACACAAAGTTATAATAATCTTAAATTATTTTCTTAGGGGTAGTTGCTCAACAATTCTCTCCCTTTTTGTTAATGGCAAAAAAAAACTTTAAATAGATAGTGAAAAACAAATTTTAACTTCAATCATGCTATTTTTTTGTTAGTGATTTGTTGCTTACTTCTTTCTCCCCCTTTATGGCATTAACATAAAAGGGTAATATAGTAAACGAAAGAGAAAGAGAGATACAAAGAATAAAATTGAGAAATCAAAGGATATTGCATTCCGAAATTGAAATATTCAGATACAAAAGAGTATCTAAGACCGGGATAAAGAGCTTGGTAAATACAATGAACGGGGGATCTGATCTAGATAAGGCTAGATAAGGTCCCACAACTTCTTCTCATTGTCAAGGAAGAAGTTCTCAAATAGACTAGCATCAATTTTATAGTTGGGACCTATAAAAGGAAGTTTCCTATGAGATTTGATATGACGCTTGTGGTACCAATCAAGCTTGGTATAATAGTGACTTCGACGAAGAAGATTCTTGAGAGGAACAAATTTCCTAGAGGCTGCTAGATGGAGAAAGTCATGCACTGTAATATTCCAGTGCAAGCCTTGGGAGATAGCTACTTCCTTAGCCTGATAGTACACCAAGTACCTCTTCTCCCACCTATGAGAAAGGGACTTCCAAAGGTCGTTATAGGCTTTACAAAGATACTCAGTGACAAAAATCTTCACCTTCTCACAATCTTCATGATCCTCAGGATAAGCTGCTGCCCATTGATCTTCTATGAACCGCTCAGACTCAGCAAAACAAAGCTGGAAATCAATCAAATGCTGGGAATTCTTTGGAGCTTGCATAAGCACAAACATATGGAAAGACAGTTTTAATTTGTACTTGATTCTGAATCTGGAGGCTAGTCGGATGTGCCTGTTAAAGATTAGCTGAGCAAAGTCCTTTCTTGATGAAATGGCACCAACTAAAGATGGATACAAACCAGATGGTAATCCAACTGTCACAGAGGGGGTGATTTCTCTCTGACCTCTGATAAGATGTTCCCATTGGCCTTTAGTGACATCAGACAGCCCCAATTTAAATCTGGCAAAATTGAATTCTTTCATCCTTGAATACTTAGCCTGGGAGTCTCTAATGAAGGTTCCAAATATGTCATAGAACCTAAGATTCAGGTGGAGACTAACATCCATAAATTGGTTCTTGGACAAGGTTTGCTGGTACCTGGTGGCTTCACTAGGATAGAGTTCAAGAAACTCTTTGAATTTAAGAGTATGGCATTTCTAAGAAATGAGCTGGAGATCAGATAATACAATTTGGGTAGAATGAATAAGAGTAGGAAGCCAGTCTTCAAACATGAAACCTGACATTTCATGAACTTCAAGGAATGTCCTGATGGACAAAAATTCCCTGAATAGGTTCATATGGTGTTCTGAGTGGTAAATAAAGGCATACCAAAATGGAGGAAGAAGTTTGGCAGGGTTGTCTTTTAGCATGCGCCCACCTTTTGATGAGAGTTGAATACTATGAAGTATTTTTGAAAGGGAAAGGGTGGATTTGCCTGCTAAGGATGAGGAGGCAGTAGGAAGACAAGAAAAGAAATTTGGAGGTTGTGTGTGGAGAGGAGGAATGGTTACCTTGGATTGCTTGAATTGGTATTTCAAAGGATAAATTTTGAAATTTGTATTGTGAGAGGAAATTGGTTGATCCTCTAGAATAAATGAAGAGGGAGGAGGATCAAATGATGTAGGAGGTGGAGGTTGTTCAGTAATGGAAGGAGTGGGAGCAGTGGGTGCAGTAGGAAGAGATGAGGAAGTAGGGGGTTGTTCTGGTTCAGGAGGAGTAGGATCAGTGGTAGTGGTGTGAGCAGAAAGAGTTGGTTCAGGAGAAGGAGGAGGAGGAGAGGACACAGGTTTACCATTTTTATGGAGTCTTCTCTTCACCTTCCTCTTAAAGGTCTTGACCTTGGACCTGGCATCAATAACTGGATCCTAAGACTCTAGGGGCCTCTAAGCCTAGACTTATGCTGATGCTGTTGAATAATAGGCTCAACCACAACTGAAATCTGCTGCTGCTGAATTTCTTCTTCTACTGCTAAGGACTGCTCTGGCACTGATTGCTCCTTCTCTTGTTGCTGCTCTTGCTGCTGCTTTTGCTGCTGGATAGGTTGCTCTTCATGCTGCTCTTCATGCTGCTGGACATGCTGCTCTTCATGCTGCTGCACATCCTCTTGTTGTTCCTTATGCTACTGCTACTATTGCTCTTGCTCTTCTTGAACAATTTGCTGCTGATCTAGGGCTTCTTGATGTTGTTGTACTGGTTGCTGCTCTTCTTGATGGGTGGATGAAGGTGCAAATGGTTGATGAGTGCCCTGTTGGCACACTAACTAAAGTAAGAGGTCCTTCATTTGCTTGACCTCATCTGCCAAACCATCAAACTTGGCATCTACAAATTCCACTTGCAACTGAAGCACTGGCAAGCTTTCTTATTGCTTGGTCAGTAAATCTAATATTGAATTCAAACTGTTGCTACTCTCCCTCTGAGACCTTGGTCGGGTCTCAAACTGAGAAGGGGAGGAATGGTGCTGCCTTTCTTCAAATTCTTGTACTAATGGAGCAGTCCTGGGTATATCATCTTGATCTTGTGCTACTCCTTTTCCTCTTAAATCTCTTAGAACTTGATTGATTGTTTCTTCTGGTGCATCTTGTTTTGGAGGGGAGACAGGAACTTGACTTTGCTGAAATGGCTCTTCTTCTTGAACATTTGTTTCTATTCTCTCTTCTTCTTCTCTGGCTTCTTCTTCTTGTTGCCTTGCTGGAACAGATGATAGACCCAATGCTTCATCAGGAAATACTTCATGGGTGCACTGAGGTACAGATTCCTTAACCCATAAGTTCTGGGCATTGTCTTCCAAGATGTAGTGGCTTCTCCTCAATGTGGATAGGCCAATCTTCTCTTTTATGCCTGATGGAATTTCTTCACTGAAATCCACTGAAAAGCTTTTGAAAATCAAAGATAGCAGTGGTCCATATGGGAGGGACTCCTGCAAATTCTTTGATGCTATCATTTTCTCCAAAATAACTGCTGGTAGGTTGACCTTATGCCATTGAATAGCCCAAAACAATAAACTACCATCTCTAGCTATAATGGATGAGTGGGTACCAGCCTTGGGTGTGACAATGTTGGTGATCACTGAATGGATGAGTCTCTTTTCTGCAAACAACTCATTGACCAAAAGTCCTTTCTTGCTAACAGTCCCCAGGCTTCCAATAATTCCCATTTTTTGCTTATCCAAAGGGACTATCTCACTAACCTTGTGCCCAGAGTTGGAATAGCCCAAAATTTCTATCAAAAGTTCTTTAGAAGTAGTAACCTTGGTCCCTTTCACATATCTAGTGACTGAACTTTCTGAGGAGACTTGAAGGGTGACAAAGAATGCCTTAAGGGCACCTTCAAAGGTGGGTTCAGAAATCCTGCACAGTCTAGCCCAGCCCATCTCCTCTAGGGTTTCTGCTACCCATCCTAAGTTGCCATGCAACTGAGAAAAGTCTACAACCTTCCCTAGACAGATGAAAAACTTTGCAAGGGAAAGGCACTGGAACTGCTCAGGGGTGAGCATGGTTCCCTCAGAAGCCTTGGAGGATGCCATCTAGACAGAAAAGAGATAGAGAAGATTTAGAGAACTATCGAAGGAGTGAAAGAAATGTAGTTTAGAGAACAAAGAGCCTACCTTTCTTCAGAGGAGATGAGGAAAACCGCAGAAGCTCTGAAGAGGGTTCTGGAGATGAACAGTGTGTGCGGGAAGAGGAGGAAGACGACTGGAGAGTCGGAGAGAGAGTTTGAAAGGGTGCTTTTCAGACAGAAAGGGGTCTTCCTCATATAGAGGTTGAAAAGAAACTGACCAGAGATTTTAGGGTGAACGGATGCGATTGATTAATTTAACCGTTGCGTAATAAATGTGTCTTAATTTCATTTATTATTATAAATTAATATGCACCTTTTCAGACTTCGACTCTAGGAAGTCGGATTGTGTCTTTGACTACAAGAGTCAAATACATTATTTTAACATGATTCGGATTATGTCTTCGACTGCAGGAGTCGTAGTTCTGGGACTTTGAAAAAATTTCACAGAGAAAGCTTATCATACAATTTAGACACGAAATTTTTCACATTACTTTGATCTCAGGATTACACATATCTATTTCTCTTCTAATAGATGTAAATCTATCTTCAGGAAGAGGTTTGGTAAAAATATCAGCAAGTTGATTTTCTGTAGAAACAAAATCAAGTAAAATGTCACCATTACTTACATGGTCTCTGATGAAGTGATGTCTAACCTCAATATGTTTTGTTCTTGAGTGCTTGATAGGATTTTTGGTAAAATTAATTGTGCTTGTATTGTCACACAGCATTGGAATTTCTTGAAGTATGTGACCATAGTCTTCCAAGTTGAGTACAGCAACTTCCAGCTGCAATGTATTCAGCTTCTGCTGTAGATAATGCCACTGAATTTTACTTTCTGGAAGACCAAGATATCAAGCAACCTGCAAGTAATTGACAAGTACCACTGGTGCTTTTTCTATCTATTTTGCATCCAGCATAGTCAGCATCACTATATCCAATTAATTTGAAATCTGAACATCTGGGATACCATAATCCTAATTTACTAGTATTTATAAGATATCTAAAAATTCTTTTAACAGCATGAACATGAGATTCTTTAGGATCAGCTTAAAATCTTGCACACAAACATACACTGAACACTATATCTGGTCTACTAGCAGTAAGATAGAGTAGTGATCCTATCATGCCTCTATAGACCTTTTGATCTACTTTCTTTCCAAGTGGATCACTATCTAACTTAATTCCTGAGCTCATGGGTGTTCCTAAGGGCTTACACTTGTCAAAGCCATATTTAGAAAGTAAATCTGAAATGTATTTGGTTTGACAAATGTGAGTACCTTCCTTGGTCTGCTTAATTTGCAATCCAATAAAATAATTAAGCTCACCCATCATGCTCATTTCAAACTCACTTTGCATAAGGTTTTCAAAGAATTTACAAAGTGATTCATTAGCAGAACCAAATATGATATCATCAACATATATTTGCACTATTAAGATTCCATCTAAAAATTTCTTGATAAATAGTGTGCTATCAACTTTACCTCTTATAAAATCATGTGATATAAGATAAGCACTTAATCTTTCATACCAAGCTCTTGGAGCTTATTTCAGACCATATAGTGCTTTCTTTAAACGGAAAACATCATTTGGATATTTAGTATCTTCAAAACCAGGTGGTTGCTCAACAAAAACTTCTTCTTTTATAAAACCATTCAGAAAAGCACTTTTAACATCCATTTGAAATAAATTGATGTTTAGAGAGCATGCATATGCTAACAAAATTCTAATTGCCTCTAATCCAGCTATTGGGGCATAAGTTTCATCCAAAACAATGCCTTCCTCTTGGGAATACCCTTATGCTACAAGTCTGGCTTTGTTCCTGGTGATTACTCCTGATTCATCCATTTTGTTTCTGAAGACCCATCTGGTCCCAATAATTGGATGGTCAGAAGGTCTAGGGACAAGAGTCCAAACTTGGCTGTGTTGGAACTGGTTAAGTTCCTCTTGCATAGCAAGGATCCAAGATTCATCAGCCAGTGCATCATCAATTGTCCTAAGCTCAATTTGAGAAACTAAGGCAGAAAAATCACAAGGAGTGTGCATACCTCTTGTTCTTATTCTATTTTGAGGACCACCTATTATATTTTCTCTTGGATGATCTCTATGATACCTCAATTCTCTAGGCAGTCCTTCTTGTTGTTCTTCTTGCTGTTGAAGTTCTTCTAGTGGAGGATCTTCCTTTTCTTCTTCTTTTTCTTCATCTTCATGAGATGTTTTCTCTAGATCCCTGCACAAATCTTCAACACAATCTTCGTCTTCTTCTATTCTTTTGATAGAAGGGTTAGTTTCATCAAATAATATATGCACAGTTTGTTCTATGGTTAAAGTTCTCCTATTAAAAACTTTATATCCCCTAGGTTTTGAAATATATCCTAATAAAAATCCTTCATCACTTTTAGCATCTAACTTTCCTAAATTATCTTTACCATTATTCAAGATAAAACACTTACAGCCAAAAGGTCGAAGATGACTGATACTGGGCTTCTTTTCTTTGTAAAGTTCATATGGGGTCTTCTTTAGAATTGGTCTGATCATGCACCTATTGATGATGTAGCAGGCTGTGTTGACTACTTCTACCAAGAAATATCTTGGTAAATTGTATTCTGTGAGCATAGTTCTGGCCATGTCTAGCAGTGTTCTATTCTTTCTTTCTGCTACTCTATTCTGTTGGGGTGTTCTTGGTGCTTAAAAGTTTTGTTCAATTCCATTCTCTTCACTAAACTTTATGAACTCTTCATTCTTGAATTCTCCACCATGATCAGATATGATGTTGACAATCTGAAATTTCTAATTCTTTTGTACTAATTTGCTGAACTTCAGAAAAGCTGAAAAGGTTTCTGATTTGGCTTCCAAGAAGGATACCCAAGTATATCTTGAGTAGTCATCTACTATTACATAGCCATATACCTTTCCTCCAAGACTGACTGTTCTTATAGGTTCAAATAAATCCATATGAATTAGCTCCAAAGGCTTGGAAGTTGTGACAATTGTTTTGGACTGAAATGAAGTCTTGGTCTGCCTCCCTTTTGCACAAGCTGAACATATTCCAGATTTCTTCATCTTCATCTTTGGAAGACCTTCAACTAGGTCATGCTTAATCAATTTCTTGATCACTGAAGTGCTTGCATGCCCCAATCTTCTATGCCACAAATCAAGTTCTTCATTCTTGGTAGTTGCAAGAAATAGATTCACTTTTTTAATTCTGCTAACTGTAATGTGTACAGATTCTTCACTCTTTGAGCTTCAAACACAGTTTTTCCATCTTTTTGAATAATACATCTATCATTCTGAAATTTTACTAAGTGACCCTTATCACATAGCTGACTGATGCTTATGAGGTTATGCTTCAACCCTTCTACATACATGACATCTTCAATCAAATTCTTTTCTTTAGTTCCAATTGTCCCACATCCTAAGACTTTTACTTTACCATTATCTCCATAAGTGACTTGACCACATTCATCTCTAAAGCTTGTAAACAACTTCCTATCACCTGGCATATGCCTCGAGCACCCACTATCCAAATACCATTTGGATGCTCTCAGCCGACCCTGCAAATAAAAGTAAGTTGTAACTTTTGGTACCCAAATTTTCTTGGGTCCTTGATGGTTAGTCTTAGGAATCCAGTGCAAATATTTGGTAGTGCATGTGCTGACAGTGTGTCCTTGTTGATTGCAGTGACTACAGCATAAATCAAAAGCATTCTTAATGTGTGCAGTGTTGTGAAACTTCTGTTTTGTTTATAAACATGCTGATTAACCTTTTTGGGGTTTTTAATTCCTTTTTCTGCTACAAATTTAGGAGTTGGATAAATTTTAGGATGCACAATATCTTCTTCATTTAGTGATGGTGTGTATTCTACTCCATATTTTTTCTTACCTGTCCTAGAGCCTTTTAATCTAACAAATAAGAAAGTTTTACAATTAGAAATTTTCTCTATAGTAGCTCTTAGGTAATTGTTTTCTTCTTGTAGTTTTTCTTCATCCTTAAGTTCTTTTAAGTTTGATTCTATTTCCATGATTTTACTATTTTTATTTTTTAAGTCTTCACATAATAATTCATTTGCTCTTTTGGTTTCACTTAGATTTTGTCCTAACCTCTCTGCTTCATTTTTCAGAAAGGTGTTAGCCTTTTCTTGGTTTAACAAATTTAATTTAACAATTTTCATTTGCTTAACTACTGTTTTATATTTTTCATATAATTCATTGAAGGCATCTTCAAGGCTATCAGAATCAGATTCAGAACAAGAAGTAAAAGAGGTTTCAGAATTTACCTGATCCAATCCTGCCATGAGGGCTAGATTTGCCTTTTCTTCTTCTTCAGATTCTGAGCTTGAGGAGTCTGAACTGGTGGCCTCTTCATTATCCCATGCTGCTGCCATTACCTTTTTCTTGTATTTTCTGAACTTCTTCTCTTTACCTTTCTTCTTGTTGGATCTTTCTGCTTGATCCTTCTTCTTCAGCTTAGGACATTCAGATTTGTAATGTCTATGTTGGTTGCATTCATAGCAGGTTGGCTCCTTCTTTTTATCTTTCTTGAAAAATCTCTTGGAGCCGAACTTCTTCTTCTTTACAAGGATTCTTTGCAATTTTCTTAATAGTATTGCCTCATCATCACTGTCATCTGATTTCTCCTTGGAATCTTCAGATGAAGAGGAATCTGCAACCTTCAAAGCATTTGGCATTTTCTTTTTTGAGGAATTTTCAAAAAATCTCTCCATGTTAATTTCATGGGCCATGAGGGATCCAATTAGTTTATCAATAGATAATTGAGTTAAATCATGTGCTTCCTCAATGGCAGTTACCTTAGGAGTCCAAACGTTAGTTAAAGATCTTAGGATTTTCCTTAATGTTTCTTCATTAGTAAGATCTTTTCCTAGAGAACATAATCCTACTATTATGTTGGAAAAGCGATTATACACTTGAGTAATGTTTTCATTAGGAAGCATTTTAAATTGTTCATATTGAGATACAAGAATGTCTATTCTAGTTTTTTGACTCTATGGGTTCCTTCATATGTAACTTGTAATTTATCCCACATTTCTTTTACAGTTTTACAAGTAGATAATCTATTAAATTCTCTTTTAGAGAGAGCACATCAAAGATAATTTTTAGCCTTATAGTTTATTGACATATTTCTTTTATCGAGGAGGACTCACCAAGAATTTGGAAATCACCTTGTTCTATTACCTGCCATAGATCAAAATCTGTACCTCTAATGAAGCACTCCATTAGCATCTTCCAATACTGATAATCCTCACCATCAAAGAATGGTGGCCTTGTAACAGACTGGCCTTCATAGTTGTGTGCTTCAGCTGTCATTTCTTTTCAAATCTTTAGATTCTTCTGAGAAGACCTCGCTCTGATACCACTTGTTGGATCAAAATGGCACTAATGATGTCCTAGAGGGGGGTGAATAGGACTTCTTGTGCTTTTAAAATTTTATCTGAAATTAAACAGCACTAAATAAATCTGTTAGTATTTAGTGTAGTGTGTGATTCAAGTGTAAATTGGCAGAAACAATCACACAAATACACAAGGAGATTTATCTTGGTTCGGCCCTTCCCACATGGAAGTCCTACATCTAGTCCTCAAGCCAACCCCTTCAGATTTCACTAACTGCCAATAAATTTGGCCTTCTCTCACCCTTGAGAGGAATTACAAGCCCACTTGCTCCCAAGCAAGTCTTCCCTTACTAGGGGTACAAAACACTACCTTCAGCAAGGACTTCCCTACACAAGGGGGGAAATGCAGGAACAAACTTCCCTCACAATTACGCAAAATAAAAACTAGAGACACTTGTGTGTTTGCCTTAAACAATGAGTAAACACACTTAGTCCATAAAGGAGAAAACAGAAGAATTGCAATCAAACTCCTTTCTGAACAGGAAGGGTGGACTAACAAATAATCAATTACAGTTGCCACCCGAACAGCAAGACTTCTGTGAATAATGAGAGCTAAGGAACTTTCTGAAGAATGAAGCTCTCTAACTTGCAGCTTGGAGAAGGCTTGGGAATGCTCTCTTGCTAGCAGAAGGCAAAGGAGAGTTGAAGAGAATGCTAGCACATCTCTTCGTGTTCAGTTCTCTGAATTCAGTTGTCTCCTTTCAAACTTCGGCTTCTTTTATAATCTTCATGAAGAATGTAGCCGTTTGAAAATGGTCGTTAGAGATCTGACCGTTTGAGGAGAGACCTTGCATCTTTTGGAAGCTTGCAGAGTTTGTTATCCATAGGTCCTTCTATCTTTGCTTCTTTCCAATGTTTCTTGGACGAGGCTTGCAACTTCACAGCTAAGAGGTCAACTTCCAATTAAATAGACTGTGAAAGCTCCATGCTGAAAACGTGCTTCATTAAATATCATGCAGCAAAGACATGATAAAAAGGACAGGGTACCTCCATACTTTCTGAGGTAGGTAAGTCATAGACAAATAAAAAGTATGGAAACCTCGGACAGATAGCTTTTTAGACTAATAAAAGATGGACAGACAGTTTGCAAACAAAGGTATGGACAAGTTTTGACAATGGTAGGTGAGCCTCTATCAGTTGCCATGCGCTTGAAAACAATAATTGCAACATATCTTCTGTATTGGAAGAAAATCTGGATTACTATCATGAAGTAAGAGACCAATTTGAATAAATGTTTCAGATATAATCATAAACAACTTTGGATGAATATTTTAAGTATAATATGTCTTATCATGTCAGAATAATTTAATAGATAGAGAAAATATTCAGTTAATGTAGGTTTTAATCATATCAAGGAAGATAAAATAATATGTAATCAAAATATCATAAATTGATAAAATAGTATCTTCACAAAAAAAAAATACAAGTACAGGACTTGTCAGTGAAGTTAGATTCAGAAGAGAGTGCAATTCGACTCTAGGAGTCGAAGACAGAAACATGAGAATATATTAGTCACTTCATTGGAAGTTACATCATTTGACTTTGAAAGTCGGATAGAAATGCATTAGAAAGATATAATTCAACTTTAGGAGTCGGATAGAATGATTTCGTCTTCTATGGAGATTTGATAGAAACAAGACAGAGAATTCGACTTTAGAAGTCGGATATAGAAGAATTCGACTTTTGAGGATTGAAGTCCAAAATGAAGTATCCGACTGTAGGAAGTCAGATTCAGAGGAGTTAGATTCTGAAGTATTCGATTGTATGAAGTCGGAGTTGACAGTTAGATAGACTGGACTTCGAAAATTTTAAAGATGATCTAGTGCAGAACTTTTCAATTCTAAAGGAGTCGGAGTCGACAGTCGGATTGTGATGTCTGTGGACTTAGAAAACTTTTTCGAGATAGAGTTTGTCCAAACTATTTTTCTATGATATGTATATTTAATTTGTAGAAAGTCTTTTAAAGGTTTTGTCATAGCAAAAACACAAAGTTATAATAATCTTAAATTATTATTTTGGGGGTAGTTGCTCAACAGATCATACTGATCCTTAAGAGTATTATAGGTATTGATGGTACAACCTGCTCATCGGTAATGGACGCCTCCCAAAGCCAAGGAGTCTTATAGAGGCCTTGAACAAGGATTACCTGGTTCAGTTAGTAGTATTTCCAATGGAGAGTCCATCAAAGTCAAGAAAAGTGTGTATAGAAATCATTTGCCCGTCTTGCCTTAAGTACTCGAAGGTAGAGGAGCGCGATAACGGTATCCAAATCGAGCAAATAAAATGAAGACAAGTCCATTTAAAATAATAGAAAAATTAACATGAATATTTATACTTAATTACCAGATATATTATGGGGGTGGATTCTGTAAGATCTCATGGCAAAATTCAATGTTTGGTGTATGCATGTGAGAGAGAATCAAAGATAGACTATGAGAGTCGTGAACATATCTTTTAAATAAGAAAATCATGTGGATATTATTAAAAGTTGACTAACATGATGTTACTATTCGTCATAGAGCATTACAAGGGTTTAACCAAGATTATAGAACATGGATTAGCAAGATTTAATGGAATTTTTGGGTTTCTCAAAATACACAGGCAGGTCATGACGTCGGCCAGTGGCGGGTTCAGGTCGTGGCACATTGGGCCGACACGACAGCCTTCATCTTATCACGATGGGTTGGGGAGACGTGATAAGGTCACGACCAATAAGCCGATGCGATCAACAAGTCGCGACGGGTTGGGTTGACGCATTCAAGAAGCGCCCGACAGGGCGGACACATTAGGGTTGCAATCTGATAGGCCGACGTGATCAGGTCGGGGGTTGACATGGCCGACGCGATTAGTAGGTCACAACAGACTGGGATACTGCGTTCAAATTGCCCGACATAGCCGACGTGATCTTCATGTCGCGTCACGCCACATCGTGTGTTATAGGTGCCCTGCAAGCCAATTCACATGAGTGATGGCACTTGTAATTATGTACAACCTCTTTTGGTAATATTAGAACGGTATTTTCTCACTGTATATTCCATGCGTATGTATATTTTGATGTCCATGGGTCTGTGCAATGGGAATTGGATCATGATGAGATCATGATAATGAGGCCGATTCTCTTTAAACACAGATCATAAATATTCCTAGTCATAGGTTACTCAAGAAGGACATTGAGATGACCGACAGACCGGTGTGCCATATACTCATCCATGTGATGGAGGCAGCTGGTCTCATAGCTGCTTGTGTGGAGACACTAGGGATATGGTGCAGGTGCTCATTGGAGAATGAGTTCACTAAATGATCCGCTCTCGGAATGTTGTATGGTTAATGATACCTGATTGTAAGATAGTGATTTTGTAGTCTTAGTTCTGTAACTGGTCTTTAAACTTGAGACACAAGATGTCTTGTTTGAGTGCTCTATTCTTTGATACTAGATTTATAGGTCTGGATGTTCCAGGTCTAGTATAGCCAGTCATTGGGAATGGTAGCCAACCTTACGAAGGCAATTGTGTGTCAATAGAGGATCATCCACTCTCGGTATCGTGAGAGGAATATCCCATATTGTCTTACTCAGGCAAATCACTGGCCAGGGTCAATCGGATTTAGAGAGAAGGAGTTCTCCGGGAGAATCTGATAAGAGTTTGACTTTAACAGAATCTGTATAGGCCTGACAACACCATGCCCAATATACGGTCTCTAGGATAATAGATGGATGAGGGACTATAGGTACATGGTAACTATGGGCAGACAGGTCAAATGGATTTAATCACTCATATCGTCTGGGGATTATGGCATAGTGCCCTAGTATGTTCATAATCGATAAGTTGAGTGAATTATTATGGAGATAATAATTCACTAAGTCGGAAGGAGTTCTGACAGATGCAACTCACGGCCAGCTCGATATTGGGCCTAGAGGGTCACATACATAAGGTGGATAACGTGATGAATAGAGGATTGGATAAAAGTTATCCAATAAGCCTTATTTAACACATTATGGATCTATCAGGTAAGACCCAATAAGCCTTGATAATGATCCATTAAGGGAGCATACCAGGATCATGCCACCTCACCCCTTCTAGAAGAAGGACACCTCATCATCTTGTATGATGACAACTGTCACCCCTTCTAGAAGAGGACACCTCATCATCATTAGCCATGATGACATTGTGAGGTGTCCCTACGAGGTGTCCTTAGTCTTGATGGCATCATGAGGTGTCCTGACGAGGTGTCCCTTGTCATGATTACCTAACGAGATGTATTTGCGAGATGTCTCTTGTCATGATTACATGATGAGGTGTCTCTCTTGTCATCATGACATGACGATGTGTCCATGCGAGGTGTCCCTCTTGTCATCATGATAGGACGAGGTGTCCCTCTTGTCATCATGATAGGATGAGGTGTCCCTGATGAGGTGTCCTTTAGGCTCTCTATAAATAGAAGGGGTTCTCCTTAAAGTTCATCGGCTAGATATTGAGAGGAGAAGCCACCTTCTTCATCCTCCTTCCCATCTCTCCCTTCTGTGCTCTCCCTAGGCAAGAGGAGAACTAGGAGGGCCGAGCCCTCTTCTTGTTGCTGCTACTTACTATTGTTGGCCGTTGTGTGGCATTGCACGACGTGGAGGAGTGGCACCACCGGCGAAAGAGGGGTCATCAACATCACCGATCATCCACTGTGTGGATACTTCTAGAGGGAGCCTCGCGAGAGCTCTTTCAAACAAGGACTAGTTCTACGCTTCAGGAGATATACGATCTCCCCTAAGTGAAATGGTCTCACGCCTTATTTGTATGTATGTTTACATGCACCGTACATCATAGCCCGATCAAGTACATGGATGGAAATCGATTTTTGTTTTGTTTTACTTCTGCTACGCATGTGATACCCCAAGTCAATTTCCAACAGTGGTATGAGAGGAAAGGTTAGGCTATGATGTTTGGGTTTTGATATTTTGATCAATTAAGAGTTAATCCATGTATTAGATTAAGAGTGAATCTAATAGTTTTATTAGTTAAAGTGTTTAATTAATTTCTAGTAGCTTATATATAAGCATGTGATGTGTATGTAGTAGGCGGATGATCATGGACCTATGTGTGATGCTTATGTGTGTGGATGGTGATTCATTATGGTCTGCGAGCCCCCTTCTCTTCTCAATAAAATCATTGTGTATTTCTACCTCTCCCAATGATGTAATTCCCCTTGATATGATCAAGGTTTCTTAATTGATTAAATATACATTTTTGGGCCTACGTGCCTATAGTCATTTGTAATTATTTGAAATTACTCTCAGAGGCACGACGGAAGCGTGGAATTACCGACGGAGCTAATAATGAAGAGGTGGATGAATACCGTGCATGGGATGCGTTCAGAACACACATAGGGTTTAGTGATCAAGTCTTTTGGCTCAGGCTTGATCACACTAAAATTTGGTCCATGATCATCTGGTGTGGTTATATATATGATTTATATTCATTTCCACACCTACTAGGTACATATTTTCATGCGATGTAAGTATATGCTAAATATATGTGTGGGACGTGTATTATTTAGCTATGAGACCACTCAAATTAAAAAAAAACTCTCTCTGTTACTAATATATTAAGTCGGTAAGCGTGAGGCAATAAGATTGACTCACGTGGCCTTCCATCATTATAGGGCAGACGTCTTCTCTTGATATAGAATGGGTTGGTGGAGTCACTCTGGGCTCACCTATATTGGGGCTTGATATCTGGCCTACGACATGGAGATGTCACCGGTCACTTGAGGATAGCGTATGCTTGGCTGAGTCCCTCGATAGCATATCACCGAATCAAACTCATCTAGTAATGATGGTGTTGACTTAACCACACATCGTGGTTGGCGGAGTCCCTCTGGGCCATGGTGATTTAGAGGCCAAATTATGACGGGAATCACAAGAGTTGTGATTGACAAGAGTTGCCTACCATTTGGGCTTGGTATAATTGGTCGAGTCCCTCGAGGTCATGCCAAGATGCTAATTGGATCCCGATCCTCACTAGGAGTTTTCCGAAACCTTCCACATGCTAGAAGGTGTCATGTGTCTTGCGAGAAAATAGTGGGATAAAATTGAGATAAAATTTCATGTCTTAATTTTCTACGAATCCAAAAGTCTATATGTTGTTTATTTTTGCTACATCTTTATTTTTCAGAAAAATGTTGCTTGCAAACCCACTCCGTAGCATATTAGATGCCAATCGTCTCACTAGTCCTAACTATGCTAATTGGCTTCAAAACCTGAGAATTGTTCTTACGGCAGAGAAAATTGTGTATGTCCTCGATGAGATTGTGTCCGAGCCAGTGGAAGGGGCTAGTGAGGAAGATGTTTCTCACTATAAGTATAAGGAGGACTCAGTTCTTACTCAATGTTGTATGTTAGCCACCATGACTCTGGAGCTGCAAAGACAACATGAAAAGATGGATGCTCAATCCATCATGTTGCATCTCCGCACCTTGTTCGACGAACTCAAAGATACGAGATATCAAAAAATCTGTTCAGGATGAGGATGGCAGAAGGCGCATCGGTTCAAAACCATGTCCTGAAGATGATTGAGTGGATCGAGAGACTCATAGGTCTAGGACTTGTCCTAGAGGATGACCTATGTGTAGATCTAATACTTCAATCCCTTCCAGATTCCTTTTCACAGTTCATTATGAATCTCAATATGAACAAGATAGTGGCAATCCTACTTGAGCTCCTAAATATGTTGAGGGAAGTTGAGGGTTCCATCAAGAAGGAGAAGCCAGTTCTCCATGTTGATGAGATCAACATGAAGAGGAAGTCACGAAAAAACCTTAGGATGGGCAAAAGCAAAGGCAACAAAGCGGGCAAGGCAAAGGTTGCCAAGAAAGACCTGACCAAAGACAAAGAAAAGTGCTTCCAGTGCGGCAAGGATGGACATTGGAAGAGGAACTGCAAGGAATACCTTGCAGAAAAGGCAAAGCAGAAGCTTGGAGAAGCTTCAGATATATTCATGATTGATCTCCATTTGTTAGAAAATTATGATAATGCATCGGTATTAGATACCCCGTGTAAATCTCATATTTGCAATTTGTTGCAGGTTCTAACAAAGTGTAGGAGATTGGCAAAGGGAGAGGTTGACTTAAGAATGGGGAATGGCACAAAAGTTGTTGTTGTTGCTGTCGGAGAAGTCAACCTTCTACTACCTCATGGAGCCGCACTTGTATTGGATAAATGTTACTTTTTTCCTACTATCATCGAAAACATCATTTCTATTTCATGTTTGACTAAAAATGGATATAAGTTTGTTTTTGAGAACAAAGGTTGTTCACTAATTTTGGATGATGAGATCATTAGTAAAGGAACATTGATCAATGGTTTGTTCACATTAGATGTTGCTTCGCATGTCATGAATGTTGGTATGTCTAAAAGAAAGAGAAATGAGGTGAACGAGGCTTACCTATGGCATTGTAGGCTAGGTCATATCCATGAAGGTAGAATTCAAATGTTATTAAAGGATGGATTCTTAGATCCATTTGATTATGAATCATATGCAACCTGTGAATCTTGCCTTCAAGGAAAATTGACCAACTCTTCATTTAGTGGAACTGGAGAGAGAGCTTCTGAGTTACTAGAACTCATAAATATTGATGTATGTGGACCTATGTCCATATAAGCCAGAGGCAGATACTCTTACTTCATTACATTCACTGATGACTTATTAAGGTACGGATATGTGTACTTAATGAAGTACAAGTCTGAGGCCTTTGAAAAATTCAAAGAATATAAGAATGAAGTAGAAAATCAGACTGGAAAGAGTATTAAGATTCTTCATTCAGATCGAGGAGGAGAGTACTTGAGTATACAGTTCACCCAATTTCTAAAGGACCATGGGATTCTATCCCAATGGACTCCTCCTTTTACACCTCACCTCAATGGTGTATTAGAAAGGAGGAATCGCACACTATTGGATATGGTGTGATCTATGATGATTTTTGCCAACCTACCCATGTCATTCTGGGATTATGCCCTAGAGACCACAGCTTACCTTCTGAACAGAGTCCCAACTAAGACGGTAGTGTCTACTCCATATGAGATATGGAAATGGAAGAAGTCCGATCTTAAAGTTATTAAGATTTGGGGCTGCCCTGCCCACGTTAAGAGACACAATCCCGATAAGTTGGAATCAAGATCAAAACGGTGCATATTCGTGGGATACCCTAAGGAAACTCATGGGCATTACTTCTATCACCTCGACGACCAAAAGGTCTTTGTTGCCAAGAGAGCAGTGTTTCTTGAGAAGGAATACATTCTTGGTGGAAATAGTGGGAGCATGACATAATTGAGCGAGGTTAGAGTACCTTTCTCAAGCGCCATTCTGCAAGAAGAGTCTGTTCAGGTACCCATCACACAAAATCCAATTTTGCGTAGGTCAAGTAGAGTTCCTATCCTTCTTGAAAGATATGTGGGACATATCAAGGGACAGAACTCCGAGGATATTGATCCTCAAACCTATGAGGAGGCTATTACGAGCATAGACTCTAGGAAATGGCAAGAGGCCATGAATTCTGAGATGGATTCCATGTACTCCAATTAGGTTTGGAACCTAGTTGATGCACCTGAGGGTATTGTACCCATTGGGTGCAAATGGATATTCAAGAAGAAGATTGGAGTAGATGGAAAGGTAGATACCTTTAAGGCAAGGCTTGTGGAAAAATGATGTCGTTAAAGGCAAGGTGTTGACTATGACGAAACCTCCTCGCCCATCGCCATGCTAAAATCTATCAGAATTTTATTGGCCATTGCAGCATACCATGACTATGAGATCTGGCAAATGGATGTAAAAACCACATTCCTCAATGGCAACCTTAAAGAAGAGGTGTATATGATACAGTCTGAGGGATTCATTTTCAAGAAAAGTCCAGATAAGGTGTGCAGGTTGCTTAAATCCATTTATGGACTAAAGCAAGCTTCCCGAAGTTGGAACATAAGGTTTGATGAGGTAATCAGATCTTATGACTTCGTTAAGAACAAAGATGAACCTTGTGTATACAGGATGGTAAGTGGGAGTGTTATCATTTTCTTCGTGTTGTATATGGATGACATCCTCATCATTGGGAATGATGTTGGAATGCTATTCATAGTTAAGACTTGGTTATCAAATAACTTCTCCACGAAGGACTTAGGGGAAGCATCTTACATTTTGGGGATTCAGATCTATAGAGATAGATCTAAGAGGATGCTTGGCTTTTCCCAGTCCATGTATATAGACACCATAGTCAAAAGATTTGGCATGGAAAATTCCAAAAGAGGTCTCATACCACTGAGACATGGAATTTCTCTTTCTAAGAGTATGTCCCCAAAGACTCTAGAAGAAAGGGCATACATGGATAAAATACCCTATGTGTCGGCTATAGGATCTATCATGTATGCAATGTTATGTATTATACCTGATATAGCACATGCTCTAAGTGTTACAAGCAGGTATCAGGTAGATCCAGGTTTGGAACACTGGAAGGCAGTAAAGTATATCTTTAAGTACTTGAGAAGGACTAAGGGTAGTTTACTAGTATATGGAGGAGGTAGCCTCAAGGTTGAAGGCTACACAGACTCAAGTTTCCAATCTAATATCGATGATAGCAAGTCTAACTCAGGGTATGTTTTTACCCTAAACGGAGCAGTAGTAAGTTGGAAGAGTTCCACGTAAGAGACTACTGCTGACTCGACTACCGAGGCGGAGTACATTGCTGCTTCAGAAGCAGCAAAGGAAGATGTATGGATGAAAAAGTTCATCGCAGATTTAGGAGCGGTGTTTGGCCATGGAGAGTGGATTTCATTGTTTTGCGACAATAATGGGGTGATTGCTTAAGCAAGAGAACCCAAGTCTCACTAGAAATAGAAGTATGTTCTAAGGAGGTTCCACTTGATAAGAGAGATCGTGACTCGTGGTGATGTAGTTGTAAAAGGAACTTCATTTGATGATAACATTGTGGATCCACTAAAAAAGCCAATCGTAAATATTCCTAGTCATAGGTTACTCAAGAAGGACATTGAGATGACCGGACAGACTGGTGTGCCATATACTCGTCTATGTGATGGAGGCAGCTGGTCTCATAGCTGCTTGTGTGGAGACAATAGGGATATGGTGCAGATGCTCATTGGAGAATGAGTTCACTGAATGATCCGCTCTTGGAATGTTGTATGGTTAATGATACCTTATTGTAATATAGTGATTTTGTAGTCTCAGTTGTGTAACTGGTCCTTAGACTTGAGACATCAAAGATGTCTTGTTTAAGTACACTATTCTTTGATACTGGATTTATAGGTCTGGATGTTCTAGGTCTAGTATAGTCAGTCATTGGGAGTGGTAGCCAACCTTACGAAGGCAATTGTGTGTTAATAGAGGATCATCCACTCTCGGTATCGTAGAGGAATATCCTATATTGTCTTACTCAGACAAATCACTGGCCAGGGTCAATCGGATTTAGAGAGAAGGAGTTCTCCGGGAGAATCTGATAAGAGTTTGACTTTAACAGATTCCATATAGGCCTGACAACACCATGCCTAATATATGGTCTCTGGGATAATAGATGGATGAGGGACTACAGGTACACAGTAACTGTGGGCAGATAGGTCCAACGGATTTGATCACTCATATCGTCTGGGGATTATTGCATAGTGGCATAGTATGTTCATAATCGATGAGTTGAGTGAATTATTATGGAGAAATAATTCACTAAGTCAGAAGGAGTTCTGGCGGGTGCAACTCACGGCCAGCTCGATATTGGGCCTAGAGGGTCACACACATAAGTTGGATAACGTGAAGAATAAAGGATTGGATAAAAATTATCCAATAAGCCTTATTTAACCCACTATGGATCTATTGGGTAAGACCCAATAAATCTTGACAAGGATCCATTAAGGGAGTATACCATGATTATGCCACCTCGCTCCTTCTAGAAGGAGGACACCTCATCATCATTAGCCATGATGACATTGTGAGGTGTCCCTGCGAGGTGTCCTTAGTCATGATGGCATAACGAGGTGTCCTGACGAGGTGTCCCTATGAGGTGTCCCTTGTCATGATTACCTGACGAGGTGTCCTTGCGAGATGTCCCTTGTCAAGATTACATGACGAGGTGTATAACGGCCCTGGATATTCATGCCCAATAAGGCTCCATATCCAAATCCGTCTCCCGCGAACGGACCGAACTCTCGCAAGGGATAGCTCACACAAGTGTCCAGTAAGAATATAAAAGACAAACAACAACAGTACAAGTAAAGCACATGTGCTCATATCTATTCACATATTTATAAAACTGTCCCATTACATAATTACATGTCCAGTTAAAAAGTACAACTACCTGGGGCATACCCTGAGGGAGCACAAGCTCACACAAACAAACTACTACACTATTGCTGGTGGTACAAGTCTGCCACAATGCCATTGCAATCCGAACACATGGCAAACCCTGAAAAGAACTGGAGGGGAGTGAGCCTCAACAAGTCACAGGCTCAGTAGGGGCTACCCAAAACAACAACAAAACTACGGACACCTCAACCCCAGAGGGTCTCATTGGTAACACCAATAGCCAAACCATTTCATGCTCACAACAATTGAATTTAAACTACAATTAAATATAAACACCTTAATCAAACATAACCTCGAAGGTAAGAAGAAACAACAGGACCAGTTTCGCACCACTAGTCCACACAACAAATGAAACGCCTAAGCCTTAAGCCTTACAGGTAAATCATAATAACAACTGGTCGTCTACGCTTTAAGCCACATTGGCAAGTCACTGCCTAGGCTGCAAGCTTCCCAGCGAACCTCAACCTCGTGGGTACTAGGACAGCCAACTAAGTGCTGGTCCGTTAAACCCCAAACCACGATATATCAGAAACTACACACACAAGGTAACATGATCGGCTACAGCGGGCCAATCCATCACATACTAAAACCATAATCGAAAGCTTACCTAAAGAAAGGTGAAACACCACAAGTGGAAGGTCCCATCACATGACCTCTACGGAGCATAGCTCCACCAAACCATAGTACGCCAAGGCCATAAGCCTCATCGGAAAATTACCCACAAAGGGTAACAGGATTGGCAACCACAAACCAATTCATTTCACAATAAACCATAAACGGAGACTACTTAAAACAGATAAAATACAACAGGTGGCAGATCAATCCATAAGACCTCCATAAAAACAAGAGTATTACCTTAATACCTAAAAAGGTTGTGTACACTTTAAAACTGTAAAGCAACCCACAAAAGGGTACAGGTACCTACTACCCTGAGGTACTACAATACAAACACCCGTACGAAGGGTACAAGTAGGTGATAAACACCACACAGAACCACAACTTTACTGGGCCATCACTTAGGCACAACATTACAAGTGAAACCTTAACCGGCAAGTAACACAAGCCACAACTAGAGCCAACAAAGCACGAGTCGGAAAGAACGACGCCACCACACGGGAATGAACTACTGGCTGATCAGGCCAGTATCCAACCCGGACAACACAACACAAGAACAACCTCTCAGTCTCGCAGTCACAGACAAAAGGTCCAACTGCCGCTCCATGAGAACAAGTCAAAAAACTGTGGAGACCAACCAACACCACACCTGCAGACACATAGCTACAAGTCTATGCCTGGCACCTCTAGGGTCTCTGGCCGGAGCACCCTAAAGTGAGGCACTGGAAAACATGACTATCTGGGGACCAGTGACGTCTACGGGTGTCCGTACCCCCAACTACGAGCGCGCTACAAGCGACTGCACACCCACAAACACAAGCCGCTGCCCTACTGTCGTCTTTCCCTCAACCGGACGTACAACTCAAACACAGGAGTGAGGGTGTCCAGGACAGACGACATAGACCTCGACGGTGCAACACAAGTACCGGGACAAACTCTGAGCACAACAAACACACGTACCTGGCTCACAAAGAACCTAGGGTAACTGACTAGAGAGGCATTCCGGAACAGGCACCGGACCACCACACTCAGCAAGCTCAAACCACGATATATACGCAAACACTTTCTATTACCAATCACGGTACATATGTTAGGAATAGCTCGTCCCAGTCACCCTATGACTTACAAGCTATCCTACATAATCACACACATAAACCATATTAATAATAACACCACAGCCTGTCATCGGTCACCTTGTGACCTCCACTGCCACAATAAACACAGTACATGATAATCACGTAATAACCATACTTATACTTTACTAATTATCCATCGAGGATAACTTATAAAAGATTCTAAAGGATCAAGGCTAGGTTCAAACGTGAACCTCACCGCCACAACACCATGGACTAACACAATAATTAAGATACAATAAACACAATGACGTACGATGTGCCATACACACACAAACCACATGCACGACATCCAAACCACGTAAACACCACGTGTATAATACACCAGTCAGGTGCACCACACGTCATTCAAGTAAACAACATGTCCAATACATGGACAGCACGCTCTAAGAGCGCCACGGGTGCCAACGCACCACACATACAACGTAAACACTAAGCCGATTACGTACAAAACACATTAACCATGTAAAACATGTCCACCTCGTGAGCAATACACTCCATGAGCGTAACAAGTGCAATGGCTCTACCTATCATTGCCATGCACAACAAATACCGATAACCGGATATACAAAACACCAAAAGCATGCATAACCAGACCTCTCAACTGAGGCCGCGACAAGGGGCTAGGTCACCTTCAGAACGCGACCCATCGACTTGTCACGCTCATAACACGAACGCGACGGGTCGGGCTGTCGCATTCACAACGCGACACCCAGAGTTGTCGCCTTCGCAGGCGAAAACCCCAATCCGGGAGGAACTCCATGGATCTCCATTCCAGACCATTCAAATCACAATTAATTCCCACGCGACGTTCTCGTGGCAAGAACACACCCCACACATCTCCAGAACCTCGAGCTGCCTGAAGGAACCCCGCAGCAGCTCCCCCTTGGTCGAGCAGAGCCTATGAAAGCTCTGTTTGGCCAGGGTTCCTTAAAAACGCATTGCAGTTGAGAACACGACATAGCCCTACGTCGCAACCTGAACGCGACGTAGGCGGTTGTCGCCTTCTCAAGCCCGACGTCAGCAGGCCGCCCAACGCACGATGCATGGCACGAATGCAGACGTCGACCGCTCAACAACGGTAACAAGGACATGACCCCTAGGGCCGTCGCATTCAGAACGTGACACATACCCCTGTCGCGTTCACAAGAAGAAAACCTGTGAGCACTTTGGGCCCAATCTGGCGGTCCACCAAGCCTCACAACGCGCGTAAACACCTGAAACACGCACTAATGGGCCACACATTGGCCACCAAACCTACTAAGCAGGGATCTGCAAAGATCCGAAAAATACGCGATGTTACATTATTATCACCTAAAAAAGAATGTCGTCCTCGACATGCAAAGCAAATCACAACAAACCGGATTATCACCTAAAAAGAAACAAAACCGTATATACAGCAAATAGGATACGCTTCCTTTGTATCTTTCTCTTCAATCATCTGTGATGACTGATCCATCTGTTCATTCCCATGTTTGTTCTGCCTTTCCTTTCTTTTCAATTCATTCCATAACTACCTTATTTTGTAATTTCAATCTGCTATTTCCTTACCTTTTATCCGTAGGCGATTCTACCTTACTGGTGGCGCTTTATCTCCTTCAACTGAACCTACTTTCACTTTTTTTTTCAGATGTGTTTGTAACATTTCTTTCGGGACCGCTTTACCTTTCTTGAGTATCTTACACTGTAATACTTTACCATGCTATAATCTTTCCAAATTCTTGAATTTTTCTGGTGCCATTTTCCTTTTTTATTTATCATTGCCTGCTGTTACCCTGCCTTATCTGCATTTACATTCGCAACTGTCATTTTTTTTCAAAGAAAACCAATCACCATCTTTGAATTTCATGCCCATTTCATATTATTCTGCCCATACCGCTTTAAATCATTTCTAATTAAAAACTATAATAACCTCTGTTCCTTTATTCGCTACATAAAACTTTATACTTTCTCCTTATTTAAGCAAACCTTGAACAATCTGTGAATATTAAATCTTTCTTGCTTCCGCTTCCGCTGCGCTACTCTGATCGCACTGAACACTTTTGCAAAATATTCCACAATTTCTGTTCTCATTATTAC
Source organism: Colocasia esculenta (assembly GCA_014218235.1). Lineage (NCBI taxonomy): Eukaryota > Viridiplantae > Streptophyta > Magnoliopsida > Alismatales > Araceae > Colocasia > Colocasia esculenta. The sequence continues at coordinate 125,316,787 of CM024754.1, forward strand.
TTTCAATTACTTTCTTCTGGCTTCAACTGTATTCATTTCTAACTTTAACTGCTTCTCAAATTATCTTATTCAATTAATTCATGCTAAAAATATTACTGCAATTTCTGATCTGCCAAACCGCTACTGACATGTTGTACTCTTCATATATCTTTCTTGCTTTACTGACATTCTCTGGCTAATCTCATAATTTTATTGCATAACTTTTCCAAATATTCTTTAATTAGTATGTTCCTGCTCCTGCATCAAACTCTGGAATATCTTAATAACAGTCCATTTCTGCTCAATTGAATCATTTCATTGCACCAATATACAAACTCTAACTCATATTTCCTGACTCATCTAATTTTATTCACTTCATCATTTGCTAAATTCTTCTTTTCTCTGGTCCATATTTCTTTTTTATCTAAACTGTCAATCATTCTAATCATAACAACTTTTCCGCAAAATACTTCTCTTATTCATTCTGCTGCCTGGCTAATCTTGTTGTACCGTTCATACTATAAATCTTTCTGGTATCTAATCATCCTTCTTTAAAATACAGCAAAAACTCAAATTTGAATACCAATTTCTTTAAATATATCAACTTGCTCTTATCTTTAGCACAGCAATCTATAATAACCCTCTCTGAAGAATTACCCATAACCTACCATTCATCAACTAAATATTTCTCTTATGCGATTCTTAGAAAATCTCTTTGCACACTGATTCTTCTTTTGTCTCTCTCTTTATTCAACTGATCCTTTCTATACATATTTATACAAATACTCATATCAAACTTCATATTACCATCATTATTCATAACAACATTTTTTTTCAAATTTCTAATCTCAGACATATTTAATCTATCTGCCATAAACCACTGCTCCCTTCTGTACCAGTACTTTTTTTTAAAGCTGATCTGCCGTACTTAATCATGCCAAATTTTTCATAACACAAATCACATTCTCAGTCATACTATTTCTTGATATCATCTGACTCAAATCTCTGATGCCACAATATCTCTGTTAAGGTTCTCAACTATATTTTACATATTTAATCACTTCTAACACACACACACTGACTTGTTCCTCATCACCTTGTTACCATATACCTATCTCTTCTAACTCTGTATCTCATTATAACTTACTTACTGAATTCCATATCCAAACTTGTTAATCTCTTCAATTCCTTTAACTGTGAATCTTTAACAACCAAACTGGTCTATCACAAACCAGCACGCTGGTATAATCACATAGATTATACCACCTCTAATCACATCAACTTTCAATAACTGCTAATAACTAAATTTCTCAACACAAAAACACGTTTTATAGAATAAAAACTCAGATAAATACTACCTTAACCAACACAAAACCGCAGACTTACTACCAGTAGTGGACATTAATCCATGAATTAGGACATTGTACTCTCAATGTTTTTTCATATTCTAACTGGACATTGCTCTGATACCAACTGTGACGGCCCTGGATATTCATGCTAAATAAAGCTCCATATCCAGATCCGTATCCCACGAACGGACCGAAGTCTCACAAGGGATAGCTCACACAAGTGTCCAGTAAGAATATAAAAGACAAACCACAACAGTACAAGTCACAAGAAAGCACATGTGCTCATATCTGTTCACATATTTGTACAATTGTCCCATTACATAATTACATGTCTAGTAAAAAAGTACAACTACCTGGGGCATACCCCGAGAGAGCACAAGCTCACACAAACAAACTACTACACTACTGCTAGTGGTACAAGTCTACCACAACGCCGTTGCAAGCCGAACACACGGCAAACCCTGAAAAGAACTGTAGGGGAGTGAGCCTCAACAAGTCACAGGCTCAGTAGGGGCTACCCAAAATAACAACAAAACTACGGACACCTCAACCCCAGAGGGTCTCATTGGTAACACCAATAGCCAAACCATTTCATGCTCACAACAATTGAATTTAAACTACAATTAAATATAAACACCTTAATCAAACATAACCTCGAAAGGTAAGAAGAAACAACAGGACCAGTTTCGCACCACTAGTCCACACAACAAATTAAATGCCTAAGCCTTAAGCCTCACAGGCAAATCATAATAACAACTAGTCGCCTACGCTTTAAGCCACATAGGCAAGTCACTGCCTAGGCTGCAAGCTTCCCAGGCGAACCTCAACCTCGTGGGTACTAGGACAGCCAACTAAGTGCTGGTCCGTTAAACCCCAAACCACGATATATCAGAAGCTACACACACAAGGTAACATGATCGGCTACAGCGGGCCAATCCATCACATACTAAAACCATAATCAAAAGCTTACCTAAAGAAAGGTGAAACACCACAAGTGGAAGGTCCCATCACATGACCTCTACGGAGCATAGCTCCACCAAACCATAGTACGCCTAGGCCACAAGCCTCATCGGAAAATTACCCACAAAGGGTAACAGGATTAGTAACCACAAGTCAATTCATTTCATAATAAACCATAAACGGAGACTTACTTAAAACGGATAAAATACAACAGGTGGCAGGTCAATCCATAAGACCTCCACAGAAACAAGAGTATTACCTCAATACCTAAAAAGGTTGTGTACACTTTAAAACTGCAAAGCAACCCACAAAAGGGTACAGGTACCTACTACCCTGAGGTACTACAACACAAACACTCATACGAAGGTTACAACTAGGTGATAAACGCCACACAGAACCACAACTTTACTGTGCCATCACTTAGGCACAACATTACTGGTGAAACCTTAACCGGTGAGTCACACAAGCCACAACCAGAGCCAGCAAAGCACGAGTCAGAAAGAACGACGCCACCACACGGGAACGAACTATTGGCTGATCAGGCCAGTATCCAACCTGGACAACACAACACAAGAACAACCTCTCAGTCTCGCAGTCATGGATGAAAGGTCCAACTGCCGCTCCGCGAGAACAAGTCAAACAACTGTGGAGACCAACCAACACCACACCTGCAGACACACAGCTGTAGGTCCATGCCTGGCACCTCTAGGGTCTCTGGCCGGAGCACCCTAAAGTGAGGCACTAGAAAACAGGACTATCTGGGAACTAGTGACATCTACTGGTGTCCGTACCCGCAACTACGAGCGCGCTACAAGCGACTGCACACCCACAAACACAAGCTGCTGCCCTACTGTCGTCTTTCCCTCAGCCGGACGTACAACTCAAACACAGGAGTGAGGGTGTCCAGGAAAGATGACACAGACCTCGACGGTACAACTCAAGTACCGGGACAAACCCCGAGCACAACAAACACACGTGCCTGGCTCACAAAGAACCTGGGGTACCAGACTAGAGAGGCATTTCAGAACAGGCGTCGGACCACCACACTCGGAAAGCTCAAACCACGATATATACACAAACACTTTCTATTACCAATCATGGAACATATGTTAGGAATAGCTCGTCCCAGTCACCCTGTGACTTACAAGCTAACCTACATAATCACACACAAAAACCATATTAATAATAACACCACAGCCTGTCATCGGTCACCTTGTGACCTCCATTGCCACACTAAACACAGTACATGATAATCACGTAATAACCATACTTATACTTTACTAATTATCCATCGAGGATAACTTATAAAAGATCCTAAAGGATCAAGGCTAGGTTCGATATGTCACCCCCAAGCCGACCTAAACTTAGCTCCTTGTGCAACGGTAAGTTCTAGCAACATAGTGCATGAAGAGCAGTAGCAACTCCAATTTTGAGACAAGATACCCTAGTCTCTGGCACAAAGTGGTGGGCTCATGATAGGCCCTATAGGCCCACCCCATTAGCCCTAAATAGGTCCAACCCAGGTTTAATGGGCTCAGCCTAGGCCTAGCCTCTTGAAGAGAGAGCAGAGTGGAGAAGAAGGCAAGACTCTAAAAGGGGACTCATCCCATATATATTAGATGTCACACTTCTCCCTACCTCCCAGTTACTTTCAAGAGAAGGCCAATAATCGTATGTGAGGCCAAAGAGGACATGTGTTAAAAAAGACACTAATTTACACTTCTCTCACCCAAACTTTTTATCTCCACCCTTGGAGCAAGTTCCACAAAGCATTGAATTGACCATCGAAGGGTCGACCTCGAGAACACCTTCTTTGGATTAACTTCTTTGCAAGTCTAAGTAGCATCGACAGTTGGCAGGCCTCTCATCTCCATCATTTGAAGTCCTAGATCGAGTCCACTAGAGGTCAGCCACTCCTTGAGATCCTCTAGATCAAGATTGGCCTCATCAAAAATTGATAGCCTTATCTATAAAGGATAAGTAGCCTAATGTTTATTCTATCCCTCTTTAATAAATGTAGTTAAGATGTGTTGGATATTGGATAGTTTATATCCCACTTTAATATGCAAGAGAAGTTGAAATAATGACAAAACACCTCTAAACAATGCGTGGATAGTGTATCTGAGCCCCGACCTTAAATTAGCTATCTACATAGAACATTATCCCAAATAATCATTAATTTTTCTACCTACGTTGTCAAATTAAATTTGATAGGAGCTATTTGGTGATAGGGGTCTATTCAATGCCAGATGGTTTAGTTACTAAAGGATGCTTAAAGAGTTTGTATGTTAGGTTGAAGATTTATTTTTGGGTTTTTGTATATATACTCCTGTTAAAAGTATAATTGGACCGAAATTCATCTTAGGTTTGCATTGTTAATAGAAAACCTATTCATGAAATATTTGCACCAAAAATCCTACCATAATATGCTTGGAATATGAAATATGAGATATTCATTTACGATCTATTTTAGTGATAGTTAAGGTCTCTTTGGACAATTTTACCCTTAAATAAAAAATTAATGCATAACTTTAGGTCTCTCATTTTCTCTCTCTTTCTATCTCTCTACAATAGTGGCCTATGCTCTTACTAATGCACAGAGAGAGAAGAGAGAGAATTTGGGAATGGGAGAGGGAGTCATGCTAGTCATAGAGAAGAGAGAAAGCGAGGATGGGGGTGGGGGTTCTAAAGGGGGTGGCCTCCCTCCCATGCCAATAGAGAGAGAGAGGTAGATAGAGAGAGACTGAGAGAGGATAGGAGCGGGGTGGGGCATTGAAGGAGGCAGCCTGCCCCTCTAGCGCTGACCATACCACTTGTTCATAGGCACAAAGAGAGAGAGAGAGAGAGAGAGCAAGTATGGGAGTGGGCTAAAGGCACGGGAGGGGAAGCCTTCCCTCCAGAGTGGGTGGCCTCCCCCTCTAGCATTGACCATGCTAGTCACGCACACTTGAGAGAGAGAGAGAGAGAGTTTATGATTGTGAGTTCAAACCACACGATGAATATTAATATACATATTTATTTTATATTCAAAAGGCGGCTAGTGGTAGTCCTTCATGTATATTAATTAAGAAGTTACTCTCATTGAGAGTATGTTTATAAGAAAACTTCAAGGAATTTTGTAATAATAATGTAATAGATTAGTGGGCTGGTGGGGGAGGCCACCCCCACCAAAAGAGAGCAAGGATGGGAGTGGTCTATGTAATGACAAAGGGGGAAGCCAATAGAGAGAGAGAGAGAGAGAGAGAGAGAGAGAAGGCTGGTACGTGGCCTCCCCCTTCGGCACAACTATGCCACTCGATTGAGAGAGCAGGGACGAATCTAGTTCAGTGCCAGTGGGGTCACGTGACCCCACTGGAAAAAAAAAACCTTCAAATGACCATCTAATCGGCCATTGGACAGGTTTTAAACAAGGGGGGTGACCCCACTGGGCTGGCGGTGACCCGACCTCCCCCCAAAAATTCCTAACCCTCGCGCAGAGTCGTGGACCCTAGTTTCGCTCGCCCCAGCCCTCGACGCCTCGCCACGCTAGTCGCCAGCCCGCCTCACCGGCCTCCTCGCGCAGACACGGCCACGGGACACGCCTCGCCAGCCCGCCACGCCAGTGGCCAGCCGGCCCAGCCTGCCTCGCCAGTCGCCAGCGGCCATCCGGCCCAGCCCCCCTCCAGGGACGGACGTAGAAATTTTGTCTAGTGGGGTCACTCGAATTATATTTTAATATTTATATAATTATATATAATAAATAATATAAAAAATATTTAAAATAAAAAAATATTTCAATAACAATGAGACAATTCATTACAATCAATTCATTTCAATAACTAAAGACTATTAACTAATTAGCTATAAAAAAACATTCACAATTTCACATCAATTTTTATCAACCCACTAGATCATGTTCACATATAGCAAATTACAACAAAAAAATATAAATACACATCATATATGGGAGCCACCACCCAGGCTCGCTGGGAGCCACCACCCAGACTCACTGGGAGCCACCACCCAGACTCACTGGATTACATACCTACTTATGTCTATTCAAGAGATTTGGATGAACAAGTCGAATCCCTAATCGACAGCAATGTGTAGGGCGTCAGTCGAGATAGAAGTTGATTATCTAAAATTTTTAGGAAATACACAAAATTATTCTCTATTCAGTCAAACTATAGAAGGTCTACGACAATGCCCCAATGTCCAATCATAACCTCCTTACCTTGATCCGGTGGGGATTGATTGATCACTGATGGGGGCGTGTATGAGTCTGAGATCCGGCACCGGCGACAATGTGCAATGCAGAATATGAATACCTAAAGAAACAAAAGAAGAAAATGAGGAGCAGATATAGAAGAGGCCGAAGGGTAGGAGGGTGTGATGGGGATCGGATTTTCACCTCGTTCTGGGAGATTGGAAAGATTTGCGAGAGGGGAGGCGAGACTGCGGAGGTCGGGGCGGGGCACACGGGTCGACGGCGAGGCGAATGGAGGAGGGTGCCAGGGCGGTGTCGCAGAGAGCCAACGATTGGGCGAAGGGTGGGGCCCTTGCTTCTTCTGGGACAGTGGGACTGCCGACTGGAGACTACAATGTCTGTGTTTAGAGTTGGAGGAAGAGGGGGTAGGGCAGAGGCGAAATTGGGTGAGTGTTTAGAGCTTTAAAAAAATGGAAATTTGGGGTTTGTTAATTGTTACCTCGATCTGGAAGGGGCCGAAGGGCGAACCGTCCACGGCGAAGGAAGGGCGACACAGGCATAGCAGTGCAGGCGCACCGCGTGTAGGAAGGGCGAAGTGGCGAACCGTCCGCCGTCTGCGGCTGCAAGGGCGACGGTTCATGGCTGCACAACAGGGCAGCTACGCAGGCGCACAGGCGGCAGGTGAGGTGAGGTGAGGTGGGCTGGGCCGGATGGCCGCTGGCGACTGGAGAGGCAAGCTGGGCTGGCTAGCCACTGGCGAGGCATGTCCCGTGGTCGTGTCCGCGCGAGGAGGCCGGTGAGGCGGGCTGGCGACTGGCGTGGTGAGGCATCAGGGGCTGGGGCGAGCGAAACTGGGGTCCGCGACTCCGCGCGAGGGTTAGGAGTTTTTGGGGGGAGGTCGGGTCACCGCCAGCCCCAGTGGGGTCACCCCCCCTTGTTTAAAACCTGTCCAATGGCTGATTAGATGGTCATTTGAAGTTTTTTTTTTTCTAGTGGGGTCACGTGGCCCCACTGGCACTGAGCTAGATCCGTCCCTGCCCGCCTCACCTCACTTGCCACCTGTGAGCCTGTGCAGCTGTGCTGCTGTGCAGCCGTGAGCCGTCGCTCTTCCAGCCGCGGACGGCGGACGGTTCGCCACTTCGCCCTTCCTGCGCGTGGCGTGCCTGCGCTGCTGTGCCTGTGTCGCCCTTCCTTCGTCGTGGACGGTTCGCCCTTCAGCCCCTTCCAGATCGAGGTAACAATTAACAAACCCCAAATTTCCATTTTTTAAGCTCTAAACACTCACCCAATTTCGCCTCTACCTTGCCCCCTCTTCCTCCAACTCCAAATGCAGACATTGTAGTCTCCAGTCGGCAGTCCCACTGTCCCAGAAGAAGCAGCGGCCCCGCCCTTCGCCCAATCATTGGCTCGCTGCGACACCGCCCTGGCACCCTCCTCCGTTCGCCTCGTCGTCGGCCCGTGACGCCCGCCCCGACCTCCGCAGTCTCGCCTCCCCTCTCGTAAATCTTCCCAGTCTCCTAGAACGAGGTGAAAATCCGATCCCCATCACACCCTCCTACCCTTCGGCCTCTTCTATATCTGCTCCTCATTTTCTTCTTTTGTTTCTTTAGGTATTCATATTCCGCATTGCACATTGTCGCCGGTGCCGGATCTCAGACTCATACACGCCCTCATCAGTGATCAATCAATCCCCACCGGATCAAGGTAAGGAGGTTATGATTGGACATTGGGGCATTGTCGTAGACCTTCTATAGTTTGACTGAATAGCGAATAATTTTGTATATTTCCTAAAATTTTCAGATAATCAACTTCTATCTCGATTGATGCCCTGCAAATTGTCGTCGATTAGGGATTCAACGTGTTCATCCAAATCTCTTGAATAGACACAAGTAGGTATGTAATCCAATGAGTTTGGGTGGTGGCTCCCAGTGAGTCTGGGTGGTGGCTCTCAGCGAGCCTGGGTGGTGGCTCCCATATATGATGTGTATTTATATTTTTTTTGTTGTAATTTTCTATATGTGAACATGATCTAGTGGGTTGATAAAAATTGATGTGAAATTGTGAATGTTTTTTATAGCTAATTAGTTAATAGTCTTTAGTTATTGAAATGAATTGATTGTAATGAATTGTCTCATTGTTATTGAAATATTTTTTTATTTTAAATATTTATTTGTATTATTTATTATATATAATTATATAAATATTAAAATATAATTCGAGTGACCCCATTGGACAAAATTTCTACGTCCGTCCCTGAGAGAGAGAGAGAGAGGTGGGGGTGGCCTCTCCCATAGATGCTGGGCTTACTATAGTCAAGAGAGAGAGAGAGAGAGAGAGAGAGAGAGAGAGAGATCTAGCTAGAGAGAGAAGGTGATGGGGCATGAGAAAGACTTACTGCACTTTAGGAAAGTGCAGTAAGTGCAATCCACCTAGGATGGCAGCCCATGTGGCGCCACATGGGCTGTCAGGTGGGTTTTTTTTTCTTTTTTTTTTTGAAATCTAGTTTTTTTTTTTGAAGCCTAACCCATCTATTTTGGAGCCCAACTCATCTATTTTGGAGCCTAACTTTTTATTTTGGAGCCTAAAAAATAGTTTGGCTCCAAAACAAAAGGTAAGTTGGGCTCCAAAATAAAAAGTTGGGCTCCAAAATAGATGAGTTGGGCTCCAAAATAGATGGGTTAGGCTCCAAAAAAAAGTTAAATTAAAAAAAAAAAAAACCATCTGATAGCCCATGTGGCGTCACATGGGCTGTCATCCTAGGTAGATTACACTTACTGTATTTTTCTAAAGTGTAGTAAATCATTCTCGATGGGGCATATGGTCATCCAATACAAAGGTGTTATGGAGATTTCCTGTGTCTCTTAGCCCCGAGTACAATCTTTATCACCAATTTATCATTTTATGGTCTATTGTGTAAATATTTTCGTGGAACAAGATTTTTGGCGACAAAACAAAATTAAAATAAAATTTCACCCAGATATACTTTAAGCAAAGGCATATGTTCACAAAAACTTTAGGAAAAGGTCAAACACCCACGGGGAGATACCGATCTTAAAAAGTTATGTGGCAAACCTTGCACAAGACTTTTCCATATCTATATAGAAGACTTTTTAGGTAGTCAGCGATGCCCAATACCCGGTCAATCCCTTTCTTGCAGCCTCCTTGCGATCGGGGTGGTGGTCAAAAGTAGGAAGACAAGGAGAGAATATTTGAAGAATAAAGACGAAATCCATCACATGAGGCTTCTTCCTACGTAGAATCTGCAAATATATGCTTCGAGGGCGTGGCGAGAGCTGAGAATAGTCCTGCTGTCGACCAGTGAGAAGAGCGCAGATTGGTGGTGCTAACCGTATATATCAAAGGAACAAATATTTGTGGAAGAAAAAAAGTTAATGCAAAAGGATGAAAACAACATATATATATATATATACGGTTAGAATATATACGGTTAGAATATATATATATATATATATATATATGCCTTCACTAGCTGCATGCACACTGCCCGGGGCATGTTTAGTGGAAAGGCAGCTGCACTAGCTACGGCAGGCCCTTCAATATGGTAAAGTGTTACCAGCTACTTGAACTCAAAAGGCCAGCTGCCTCCTGACGATTACTAACTAAGTAGTGCATGCATGCAGATCCTCCCTGGCTGAAGAAGTATATATATTTGGAATGGCGTACTGGGGGGGTGGAGATTCCCTGCCATCTCGGCTATATATTCAAATCATTACCATATAGAACTTGATTTCCTGCTTATCCTTGCGGCTCTTTCACAACAAGAAAAGAGGTTATTGGGGACGGCCGTCGGCAATATTCAAAACACCGTCTCTAATTATTATTGGAGATGGCTTCAAGGCCGTCGCTAGACCGTCCTTAATAAATCTGTCGTCGATAGTATTGGAGACGGCTAACCAACATCCATCCCCAATAGCGTTATTGGGGACGGATAAATATCCATCTCCAAAAACCTTAATTGAGACGGGTAATATATCCCCGTCTCAATTAATTTATTAGCAACGGCGTCCAAGCCGTCTCAAAAACGTATATTAGCGACGGACATGAAGCCATCTTCGATAATATTATTGGAGATAGATCAAACGCCGTCGCTAATAATATTATTGAAGACGGACAAGAAACCGTCGCCGATATCATTATTATAGACGGCTTTGAAGCCGTCTTTTAAAAACTTATTAGCGATGGCTATAAAGCTGTCTTGAATTAGATTATTGGCGACAATGCTGAAGCCGCCACCAATACATCTATTAGAGTCGGTTTAGAGTCGTCACAAAAAATGTATTAGCAACGGGTTACACGTCGTCGGGAATAACATTATTGGCGACAACAAAGGCGACGTCGCTAATATATGTATTAGAGTCAGTTTAGAGCCGTCACAAAAAACGTATTAGCGACAGCTTTGGCACCGTCGGGAATAACATTATTGGAGACAAGAAGGAAGCCGCCGCCAATAATTTTATTGGAGATGGCAGAAACCGTCTTCAAAAGTTTTATTAGAGACGGTTGCAGCCGTCCATAATAGTCTATCACAAATTTTAAAAAACGTAAAGATAATATTTTTTCACAAAGTTACAACCTGTTATACAAAAATTACATTAACAAAACACATTTCAAAAAACTAAAAAACTCTAAATTTAAATGTATTACATGAAAAGTTACATACATAAACCATTCATAATCCTCTTTCTAAAACAATTATAGTACTTCAAATTGAAATCCATCATATCACATTTATTTCAATTTTTAATGTATTAAATCATAAAATCATGATCATAAATGAATGGTCAATTCTCACTCATCCTCACCAAAAGTACCCTCATCCTCTCCATCTCCCTCATCTCCCTCTGTCTCATCCTCAGGTAGCACAGCTGGTGCACCACTTCCAGAAATATGAGTATGTAAATACTCTTGAAATAGTTTATCCATGCTTTCGAGCATCTGTGTCTATAGCGCAGCAAGTCGAGCTTCCACTCGAGCCTCCAGTTGAGCCTCCACTTGAGCTTCCACTCGAACATCTATATCTATGCTCTGTGCTGCTATTCTCTACTCCTGATCTTCAATGATTTTTTTCATTCTTTCAATCTCAGACTTATGTTGAGATATCTCAGACTTCTGCTGAGATTGCTCCTCTAGGAGACGCTGATATGCAGTGCTGCTACTGCTACCACCCTCAGATGGCCCGTACCAACTCCTCAAAGTCTGTCCTCGACCACCGCATCGGATCCGTCCAGGCCTATCCCTCCTAAACACTTGACAGAAGGCCTCCTCTGGAGTAAGTACGGGAAGATGAGTTGTGCCATCTGATTCCTCTGAGGGAGTGGGATTCATCAACTGAGTCATCCGATCCTGTAATTAATATAAGGTAATTAGTACATAAATAAGTTGAATGTATGAATTAATATTATGATTTATAATCATCATTACCATCACTTGACGACTTTGTTGATTGCTCCACATGAAACTGCCATCAGGTGCTGTCCTAGCTTGCATCATTTGAAACATTTTCGGACACATGGGATGACGAACTTCCTTTTGCATCTATTTAACATTTAAAAATATAATTAGATTATAATAATGTGAAATCAATAAATCAAATTAATAATTAAAATGAAAACTTACAAAATCATGACTTAATTGATGAATATTTGTCCGCCTTCTTCGATAAGGCATTGATAAATGAGATCGATTAGACTTATTTCTTTCACTAACTCGTTGCATATTCATAAGGAAAAAAATTAGTGATATCCTAAATAATTGAATCCATCAAATAATAGGATTTGACAAAATAATACCTTACTATCTTCTCGATCCCATATCTCACACATGTGCCGCCATTGACTAGAATCATAACTTGGTGGCAAATTATTATATGCATCCTCTAATGGTCGTCCTGCAAAATACTATCATACACAAGCACAAGTTACATAAGAATGTGTGTGCAATAATACTACATAGTAGTAAAAAATCTTACTTTTCTTTTCAAGTGGGACCTTTGCTTCCTTTGCATTTCTCCCATATGGCGAAGAATGTCAGCATCTATGGCTGGAGACGGCAGAAAATTGAAATGTTGCTGCATAATCATCATATATGATCAATGTCATTATAACTGTGGAAATGAACAATTATATAACCTAAATAATTAAATTATTTTTACCTGCAGATCTCTCAAAATAGTCTCCTTCTTTTTAGGAGGAAGGGTCATGTAGTCTTGCTGCCATAGGTTGCAATGTACTCTATTACAAACTCCAAGGTATGTAGTAAATTGCTGACCATATGGACCAACTGAAGATCCCCCTTCTAGATCTATAGAAACGGTCTGGCCTGGAGGTAGTATCCTGATGCTGGTCACCCTAGAAGGAACTCTCCCACGTCTAGTGGTACCAACTAAATGAAAATAAAAAAGATGAAGTGAATGCAATTATATAAATTAAATTCAAGAAATAAAAAACATTGTAAACCTGAAGCAACTGAAGATGCACTCCCAGGAGTCTGAGGACTGATGGTTGCATGCTCAGAGATGTTTGCAGCATCTAGTAAGGAACGAGGTGTGTGTAGCCCTCCTGATTGTGAAGCCCCTGCTTGTGAATGTACAGACTGTGAGACTGATGCTCCTGCATGTGATGCTGATGCCTGTGAATGTACATTTACAGACTGAGGCTGAAGCCCCTGCCTGTGTCTGGAGCCCCCCTTGCTGTGAAGTCGATACGTGTGAATGGGAGGCCAGCCCATACGCATGGGATGATTCCCCTAGAGTGGTCTGCTGGGCTGACCGACAGGTCTTGCTCAACTTCTTAAACATCTGTTGAATGAAGGATATTTAACAAAAATAATAATAAATAGGGAGAATTAATTAGGGGTCCCTGATAGAGTGTTGACTTAATTTATAGTCCCTGTCAGAAAATCAGAAGTCATATAATCCTTACTTTTTGTGTTAGTTTAATTTCTAGTCCCTGCTTTTAGTTTCTAGTCCATGCTTTTTGTTGCTCAGCATTTAATGCGTCTTGAAACACGAGTCGTCCTTTTAATATCAACTTTTTCCTATTTTGCCCTTCTTTATTATGCTCTTTTCCTATTTACGTTCGTTACAGTTGCCTTTGTATCAATTACAGTAAGTTTTTATGTAAGTTACAGTAAGCATTTATATCTGTTACAGTAAGTCTTTTTTTCCTTATGCACTCTTACAGTTGCCTTTGTATCAGTTACAGTAAGTCTTTATATCTGTTACAGTAAGCCTTTGTAGCTGTTACAGACTACAACTATAAGCTCTTACTAATAAAAAAAAAACTTTATTTGTTTGCAAGTCCCAGGATTCGAACCCAGGTCTTCACAAAGAAGACATGAGATACCCTTACCACTAAGCTACAACTACATTTGTGTTACAAGAGAACATATAATATATTTAATTAAGTATTGTAGTAAACATAATACTCTATTACAACTTATGTTAAGTCTTGTTACAGTCAATATCATTCCCTGTTACAATATACATTAAGTTCTGTTACAGTAAACATTAACATCTATTATAACTCATGTATATTATAATCTTTTTTACAATATACATTAACCTTTGTTACAATATGTATTAAGCTCTATTACAACTTATGTTAAGTCTTGTTACAGAATACATTAAGCTCTATTACAATGTACATTAACCTTTGTTACAATATACATTATCCTTTGTTACAATATACATTAACCTTTGTTACAATATGTATTAAACTCTATTACAACTTATGTTAAGTCTTGTTACAGAATATATTAAGCTCTATTACAATGTACATTAAGTTTTGTTACAATATACATTAACCTTTGTTACAATATAGATTAACCTTTGTTACAATATGTATTAAGCTCCATTACAACTTATGTTAAGTATTGTTACAGTATACATTAAGCTCTATTACAATATATATTAAACTTTGTTACAATATACATTAACCTTTGTTACAATATACATTAAGTACCTCTGTTACAACTTATGTTAAGTCTTGTTACATAAAGGATATGTAGGCTTAGTGTAAATGATATAAAGACTTACTGTAAACGATACGAATGCTTTCTGTAAGAGATATAAAAGCTTACTGTAAACGACATGTACACTAACTGTAACGAATGTAACATAGCTTAATGTAAGTGATATAAATACTTACTTTTTCCTATTTTGCCCTTCCTTCTTCTGCTCTTTCTCTATGCACACTTATATTCGTTACAGTTAATGTATACGTTCGTTACAGTTAATGTATATATCGTTTACAGTAAGCCTTTATATCAGTTACAGCAAGCCTTTGTATCAGTTACATATTACATTCGTTACAGTTAGTGTATATATCGTTTACAGTAAGCCTTTGTATCAGTTACAGCAAGCCTTTGTATCAGTTACATACTACATTCGTTACAGTTAGTGTATATATCGTTTACAGTAAGCCTTTGTATCAGTTACAGTAAGTCTTTGTATCAGTTACATACTACACTTAAAAGTTCTTACAAAAGAAAAAAAAAACTTTATTTGTTTGCAAGAGTTAGGATTCAAACTCAGGTCTTCACAAACACCACAAGGGATACCCTTACCACTAAGCTACAACTACACATGTGTAAGTGATATAAAGACTTACTGTAAGTGATACGAATGCTTTCTGTAAGAGATATAAAAAATTACTGTAAACGACATGTACACTAACTGTAACGAATGTAACATAGCTTACTTAAGATTTGTTACAGTTAATGTTCTCCTTCATGTGAAATTTGGGGAGAGAGAGAGATGGGCTGTGATATTGTGAGCATTCGTATCACTTACAGTAAGTCTTTATATCACTTACACTAAGCCTACATATCTTTTATGTAACAAGACTTAACATAAGTTGTAACAGAGATACTTAATGTATATTGTAACAAAGGTTAATGTATATTGTAACAAAGCTTAATGTACATTGTAATAGAGCTTAATGTATACTGTAACAATACTTAACATAAGTTGTAATAGAGCTTAATACATATTGTAACAAAGGTTAATGTATATTGTAACAAAGGTTAATGTATATTGTAACAAAGCTTAATGTACATTGTAATAGAGCTTAATGTATTCTGTAACAAGACTTAACATAAGTTGTAATAGAGCTTAATACATATTGTAATAAAGGTTAATGTATATTGTAACAAAGGATAATGTATATTGTAACAAAGGTTAATGTACATTGTAATAGAGCTTAATGTATTCTGTAACAAGACTTAACATAAGTTGTAATAGAGCTTAATACATATTGTAACAAAGGTTAATGTATATTGTAACAAAGGTTATAATATACATGAGTTATAATAGATGATAATGTTTACTGTAACAGAACTTAATGTATATTGTAACAGAAAATGATATTGACTGTAACAAGGCTTAACATAAGTTGTAATAGAGTATTATGTTTACTACAATACTTAATTAAATATATTATATATTCTCTTGTAACACAAATGTAGTTGTAGCTTAGTGGTAAGGGTATCTCATGTCTTCTTTGTGAAGACCTGGGTTCGAATCCTGAGACTTGCAAACAAATAAAGTTTTTTTTTTATTAGTAAGAGCTTATAGTTGTAGTCTGTAACAGCTACAAAGGCTTACTGTAACAGATATAAAGATTTACTGTAACTGATACAAAGGCAACTGTAAGAGTGCATAAGGAAAAAAAGACTTACTGTAACAGATATAAAGGCTTACTGTAACTGACATAAAAGCTTACTGTAATTGATACAAAGGCAACTGTAACGAACGTAAATAGGAAAAGAGCATAATAAAGAAGGGCAAAATAGGAAAAAGTTGATATTAAAAAGACGACTCGTCTTCCAAGACGCATTAAATGCTGAGCAACAAAAAGCAGGGACTAGAAACAAAAAGCAGGGACTAGAAGTTAAACTAACACAAAAAGTAAGGACTTTAGGATTTCTGATCTTCTGACAGGGACTACAAATTAAGTCTAACCCTCTGACAGGGACCCCTAATTAATTTTCCCTAATAAATATATATGAGATCTGTGAAATCATCTTTAATGTACAAAAATGAAACTGTACTAGCAAAGTGAAGAAGCGAAAAAGAAATGAGGCCTGTGAAAAAGTGAAAAAGAAATGAGATAGATAGACATGCATTTAAGAACAATCCCCTTGCCATGACCATGTTTTCTTCTGAGGTCCACCTCAGTTGAAACATGAGGTCGACCCCATTTCCCAGAAGCAAAACTGAGGAATGGAGGGTCGACCCATGAGGAACCATGGGGTCGACCCCACCAGACCATGTTCTCTTCTGAGGTCGACCGCAATTGAAACGTGAGGTCGACCCCATTTCCCAGAACCAAAACTGAGGATTGGAGGATCGACCCATGAGGAACCATGGGGTCGACCCCACTACACCCATGAGGAACCATGATCTCAGTTGAAAAAATTGAATACTTACAGAATATCAAAAATTCACGTGTATATATTCTTCACTTTGAAGTTGTACATGGATATCTACATCATTTAACATCACAAGCACATCAACAAGGCCTTCTTGATAGGGCTCTTCATCATCATCACTTGCACCGCTAAACATATTATAATAACTTCTAGGTGATGGCTTAACAGCTATCACCCACCCTGCAGCATTGTTGTCATCTACATAGAACACTTGCTCAACTTGACTTGCAAGTGCAAATGGTTCATTAGTCCCTAATTTGTGATGTGTATTTAAAGATACAAGTCCATGTTCATCAACTTTGAAACCTCGGTCCTTATTATACACATCCCACCATTCACATTCAAATAAGACGATTTGTTTATTTCTCTCAAAAGATATTTTAATAATATCATTTATATTTCCATAATAACTATCGCATCCAGATTGAAGCTCAGCATTGACAATAACACCGTAAAGTTGTGTGGATTTGGTAGAGTCAGTTAAGCTTGTGCGGAATCTGAAGCCATTTGTAATATACCCAGAAAATGATGTTGCCAATCTTGATGGACTGAGTGATAAAATCTCGAATTCCTCATTGTAGCTTGGGTCATTTAAATTCTTCAGTTCTTGGACACATGATGAAAACCACATGAGGAAATTATCATTTATATTCCTTCCACTTGCAAGTGCATCTTCATGTTCCCGCCGAAAATGTACAATATCGTCAACTTGATTTAACACATATGCATGTGCTAAATCTGTTTTGGCTTCTGACAATGTTCTGGGTACTCGTCTGCACTTTATTGGATGACCAACTGCTGTAAACATAGACACTTCTCAATTAAGAGTGCCAAATGGACCACCATCATAATTTCTATCTTTAGTATTGTGATCATCCATTTCTTGCATGTACATCGAAAAAAATAAACTACATTCTTCCACAAGATATCCTTGTGCAATTGAACCTTCCACTCGAGCTTTATTACCTACATAATCTTTCAATTTCTTCAAATATCTTTCAATTGGATACATCCATCGATATTGAACTGGACCACACATCCTTGCTTCGTATGCCAAGTGCACTGTTAGATGTATCATAACATCAAAGAACGACGGTGGAAAAATCTGCTCCAACTTGCATAAGATAATTACAATATCGGCCTCCCATCTCAACAAACTTGCTTCGTCCAAGACTTTTGAACAAATAGCTTTAAAATATTGACTAAGCTGAATAATTGGATATGCCACTTCTTTAGGAATGATACCACGAAGCACTAAAGGAAGCAAAACTTGCATGTAGACATGACAATCATGACTTTTCAGTTCTACGATTGTTTTGCTACCCATATCAACACATCTGGAGAGATTTGAAGAATAGCCATCTGGAACTTTAATATTGTTGATGAAGTTTCATATAAGAGACTTTTGTGCATTGTTCAACTTATAAATAGCATCTGGAAAGTGCACTGAATTCTCGTATGGATGTAGTTCTAGACGAATTTTCAACACTTGTAAATCTTTTCTTGAGTTAAGGTTGTCTTTCTCTGTCCCCGACAAATTGAACATGTCAAGAATATTGTCACAAACATTTTTTTCAATATGCATGACATCTAAATGATGACGAATGATCAGAGATTGCCAATACGGCAGAAATCTGAAGAAAATGCTCTTCTTCTTCCAGATTTTGTTCTTTTCTAAATTTTTTCTTAACTTCTCCAACTCTTTTTTAAAAGGCTTTCCAAACCTTACTACGTCCATCTCTTGTTGTTGTCTCCACAATTTATAACCTGTCTTCATTATTAACTTTCCTTTATCACAATGTCGACCATCAAATTTATCTTTGTACTGATGCTTTCTCCATCGGTGTGTTATTGGAAGAAAACGATGATGCCCTAAATAACTTTATTTTTTGCTGTGAGGAAGATGGAGAGAATACGTTTGATCATTGTAAATTGGACATGCAAGCTTCCCTTTAGTACTCCATCCAGACAAGTTTGCATAACCTGGAAAATCATTTATGGTCCACAGCAAGGTAGCTCGCAAAGTAAAGTTATGATTATTTGCAGCATCATATGTCTCAATCCCATTATCCCACAAGTCCTTTAACTCTTCTACTAATGGTTGTAAATAGACATCAATGTCATTTCCTGGAGCTTTCGGACCGGGAATCAATAATGACATCATCATGTAAGCTGACTTCATGCACATCCATGGTGGCAAATTATAAGTCATCAGTACAACTGGCCATACACTGTACTTTGAAGACATATTCCCAAAGGGATTAAACCCATCACTAGCTAAGCCAAGACGAACATTACGGCTTTTAGAAGCAAAATCTGGGTACAGCTGATTAAAGTCCTTCCATGCCGGAGAATCTGCAGGATGATGCATCTCACCCTCACATTGGTAAGGACGACTGCCATTATGCCATGTCATCCATTGAGCTATCTTTGATGAGATAAATAGGCGTTGCAATCTATCCTTTAAAGGAAAATAGTGCAACACTTTTCTTGCCACCTTCTTACTACTTTTTGAGGTATTATCTTTATATCTTGAAGTACCACACTCTGGACATTGAAATTTATCTTTATTTTCTTTCCAAAATAACACACAATCATTTTTACATGCATCAATCTTTTCATAACTAAGTCTCAATTCTTTGACAATCTTCTTTGCTTCATACCAATTTTCAGGTACAAATGCATCACTAGGCAAAACTTGTTTAAACAACACAAGTATCATATTCATACATTTGGTTGTAAGACCATTCAAAGATTTCATTTATATCAACTTCAAAATAAACTTCAACTTAGATATAGCTTTGCACCCAGCATACAAAAGAGTTTCTGCGTCTTCTAATAACTTATAATTTTTTTGTGCTTTTGGATTCGGTTCTTCCTCATCTTTTCCAACAGGCACATTGTCCCTTTGAAAATCATGTAGCATGTCAATGACTTCATCGAATTCTAACTCATTTTCTTATTCGACAAGTTGTGTCTCTTGTGTCGGGGCATCATCGTGTACTTGCTCACCGTGTGACACCCAAGTCCGATAATTTAACCACATTCTGTCACATATTAGGTGCTCGTGCACACGGTCCCTTCTAAATATGAAGCCATTGAAACATCTTCGACACGGACATTGAATCAACTCTTCGTCTTCTCCATGTCTAAATCCTATTCTGTCATCATGATATGCAAACTGTAAAAATTCTTCAACTCCATTGACATACCTAGGGTCTAGCCTATTAGGAATATCCATCCAACTCTTATCCAATTCAGCCATTCTGTGACACAAACATATTTTGCACACAAAGCAAACTGTCAAGTAAGAAATAGACATCATTTCCATATAATCATACACAATCACAATACATAATATTTAACATACATGTACACACATACATGTCACTGAAAAATCCGGCAACATTCACATAACCACACAACATTTCGGTCTATATGCATTATACAAGTGAGCCACTACCCAGGCTCGTTGGATCACATTCGCATAACCACACCGATTATAATGTCAATATGCATTACAAAAGTGAGCCACCATCTAGGCTCGCTGGATCACATACCTTTCTTCCCAACGGTGAAGACAGTGGCCAATAATAAGTCCAGTTATGTGGGAGAAGGTCAAGCTGCATGCAGAGAAAATAAAATCATAATGTGAGACATTATAATTTAAACATAAATTTAGAATGAAGTTACAAAGGGAAGGGGTACTTAAGAGCTAACTGTTATAAGACCTCTATGTTGAGCAACAACCCCTAAGAAAAACATTTAAGATTTTAAATTAATATAATATCATGATTTTGCTATGACAAAACCTTTAAAAGACTTTCTACAAATTAAATATATATTATACATATCATAGTAAAATTGTTTGAACCATGTCTATCTCGAAAATTTTCCATACTACTCTGTATCCGACTATACAGTCCGACTTATACAGTCGAATACTTCATTCTGGACTTCAACTCTCAGAAGTCGAATTCTTCACCTAAAGTCGAATTCTCTGTTTTGTTTCTGTCTTCGTTATGAAAAATTTATTGCGTATCATTTTGTCTCTCTTGATATACTTTCTGTTACTTTGACTGAATATTTTCTCAGTCTATCAGATTATCATTATTTAATATTTTCTGATAAGTATTATGGCCTATTTAAGATCTGCATTATTGATGGGAAATGAAGGATGGACCGTGCAAAGTCAAGTATTATGGCCTATTAAAAGACCCAATGGTTGTAATCTTGTTTGACTTTACAAATTCCTATGGTCATTAAAATAAGTTTAAGTCCTTTGAGTTTCCTAAGTCTTGAGTAAGGTCTTTATTAAGTGTCTTATGAAAAGAGTCTCTTTGTTTTAAAGTCTATATAAATGATGGGAAATGAAGGATGGTTAAATCAAAGTCAAGTATTATGGCCTATTAAGAGACCCAATGGTTGTAATCTTCTTTGGCTTTACAAATTCCTAGGGTCATTAAAATAAGTTTAAGTCCTTTGAGTTTCCTAAGTCTTAAGTAAGGTCTTCATTAAGTGTCAGTCTCTTTGTTTTAAAGTCTATATATAGAGTTTTGTAACCAAAGATGAGGAATAGAGAAGAAGAAAAATTTAAGTTCTTATGAGTGCCTCTGAAAATGGAGTTTATGCTTGGGTGTGAAGCCCTGGATGAGAATCCCCAAGGTGGTCCCTGCAAAGGTGTGAAGCCTACACCCCCACCTCTTATCCCTCTTTCAGTCTTTCCAGTGTGAGTCCGGCGACCCCCTTTCTCTCTCTTCCTAAACCCCTTTGTTCTCTCTGTCCCGCATCAATTACTAATCAAGAAAAAAACTTTAATAGTAAAAAAAAAATTTGCAAGGCATTGAACAACTTCAAAGGAAAAAAAAAGGGTGCACTGGCCCTATGTTCCTGAATTTCACCTACTTACACGGCAACCAGTAGCTGACAGGAAAAGATTTGGGGGAGTAAGATTCAGAGAAATGGAGAAGGACAGCCTACTTGCCCATGGGGCCGCTGTGAACCTTCACGAATGCCTATTCACACTCAGTGACTCCTCACAAACATGCTCGGAGGCGCGAATGTGAAGGTTCATTCGTGAAGGTTCGCAGCGGCCCCATGGGCAAGTAGGCATTCCCTCTCCATTTCTCCGAATCTTCCTCCCCCAAATTTTTTCCTGTCGGCTATTGGTTGCTGTGTAAGTAGGTGAAATTCAGGAACACAGGGCCAGTGCACCCTTTTTTTTTTCCTTTGAAGTTGTTCAACACCTTGCCAACTCTGCAACACAATAGCAAAATGCCATAGTTTTACACAGTTCTCAACCAAAAGCAGATTTGGATTGGAACGGTTATATAGGGGCGGACGGGAGTCACATACCTACGGAGGGGAAGGGGGAGCAGAGAAAGAATAGACATGAGGAGGAGGGGGAGGAGGAAGAGGAGGAGGAGGAGGAGGCAGCGCCGAAGGGAGTCACATACCTACGGAGGCGGCGGTGGAAGGCTCCCAGTGGCCGCGCTCTGGCGGTGTGGGCTCAGCAACAGCTCGGAGGCGATGGCGGGGGTGTTTGAAGGGGGGAAGGGAAGACGGGGGTTGAGAATGCCCGGGAGATTTGGAACCAGGTAGAGAGAGAGAGATAGAGAGATGGATATATCTATGCTGTGGTGCGGTTGAGAATGCCCGGGAGATTATGACAAAAATATAAATATAATAATTTTTAAAAATAAATTTTTATTACTATTTTATTCACAGGTACTTACCCAGGGGTAAGGGGTACTTACCCAGGCCCGGGTAAGTACCCCTTACCCTTGGCCAGGGTAACCCTGAGAAGAGGGTAGACTACCCCTCGTAGGGTTGCAAACGAACCTGTCAGAGCTCGACAAGGAAGTTCAAACTCGATAAAAACTCAACTCGGCTCGTTTATTGGATAAACGACCCGAGCTTGAACAAAATTAAATATAGCTTGATTCATGAACAAGTGGAGCTTGAACAGATACATGCTCGACTCGAATACATTCGCGAATAGCTCGTTAAGATATGCTCAACTCGGAGAACGGCTCGAACTCGAGAGTATTTAAATGAACCAATGCTTCAGAACGATCATTATCAATACTCGATAAAGCTCAAGCTCGACTCAAGGTCGATTACACATTAAACATAGTTTGAGCAGCATAATACTCGACTCAACTCGTTTACACCCCTGGTATTGACTTGGGGTTTACCCCTGGGTAACCCTGGTATAAATATTAATTTATTATATATGTCTAAACATTATCTCATTTTTTTAAAGAAGATAAGTGTTTAGTTGACTAACAAAAAAAAAGTGGGTACTCTACCCTTGGTTAGTGGGGTAAGATAGAGCCACATGTCAAAGTGGGGAGCCAGATATAGTCTACCCTTCTGTCAACGTGGTAGGTAAGTTTTTTTTTAGTAAAACAATTTTAAAAATTAGTAAAAAATTATAAATAATATTTTATTATATATCTTTTTGATGAAGATAAATAGAGTCAAAGTAGCCAAGGCCTATGTGAAGTGAGGTCGACCCCAAAAGACTTGTGATGTCGACCTCGTCATAAACGGGGTCGACCACACCTTTGTGCAGTCGACCCCGCAACCCTAGGGGGATTTAAAGGGTCGGCCTTCCCCCTTTTTGTTCCCATTGGAACTGCCGCCGCGATCTCCCTTCTCCTCTCTTCTCTTCTCCCTTGCGCCGGTGGACCCCTTCTGTTCCTCCCTCGAGTGCAGACAACCTCCTCCAATTCTCCTTCCTCTTTGCATTGGCCGACCCTCCTTCCTCTTTGCACTCCTCTGTTTCCTCTTCCCCTGTTTCTGCTTCTTTCAAACTCTCCCACCGGTCCATATCAGATGGTTCCTCCCTGGTGTGGTGACAAGGGAAAGGCAGTGGTAGTGGGTGGTGATGATCAGACTCCCTCGAAGAGATCTCGAGGCAACAGTGGAGCCCCAAATCGAAGCTTTGACGGTAATAATTTTTATAGTCTCAAGTCATTTGATCTCTTCACCACCGATATATCATGTAGGAAGGTGCATTTTGGGAAAAGGATTAATTTTGACTTCTTTCAAAGTCATGGGGTTGATCTTGCATGCATCTTTGAGACATTGGGATGGGGACATTATGTCACCTTGAATGAAGTGGTATACCCTCACTTGGTTAGACTCTTTTATGCAAATTTGGAGGAGGATGAGGACAAGAAAATGAGTACTTATGTGAAAGGGATCCATATCCCTCTTAGAGTTTCAATGCTTTCGAAAGTGATGCGTATTCCATATAAGTGCAGGGTTAAATATGCTGATCGGTTAGACAATCGTGGGGAAGCTTACGAAAGAGTATTGGGGACTGAGATTGGGAACCAACTATTTGAGCATGTGAATGCCAACTCTTTTCTGGCCTACCATCGGTTCCTTCACAAGATTATTTGCTCTATTCTCATTCCAAGGACTGGTAGCATGGATGGAGTCACCGATGACCATATCCTTTTAATTCAAGGACTTCTAGATGGCACTCCTGTGGACCTACCAAATATCACATTGAACACCATGCGGAATGTAGTAGGTACGGCGAAGCGTATACTTCTTTTTGGTATTCTTATTACCCGCATCTTGAAGAAGTTCAAAGTCAGTTTTGCTGGTGAAGAGTACCAAACATTTACAATGTTTGATATGATTGATGGGAGTACTCTCGCACGTATGAGGATGACTATTGAAAATGGATCTTTTGTCCGCACGGGTACTCGGTCTCCTTACAAAGTGCAGGACCTCCAACATGATGAAGATGGTGATGAATTCAATCTATCTACTCCAGGCTCCTCCAGACCCCCTGCTCCTCCCATAGACCAGCTAACTCATTTGTTTGATATGCTCAATACCAATATGAATGTTCGTTTTGACTCTTTGGACAATCGGTTTGTATCCTTGGACAATCGCTTACAATCCTTGGAAACTCATGTTGAAGAGCTTCAGTCTGATGTTTCTATTTGCAAGCAACAGGAAGACCGCAATGATATGCTTCTTCAAGCTATTGCCAAACAACAGGATTTTATACGGGGCAATCATAATGAGATGCAAAAGAACTTGCAGGACTTGGCCAGCGCTGGAAATTTCTTATGGGATTCTCTATCTCGCCAACCACCACCACCTTAGTGTTCATCATTTTATGGTTTATTGTGCCCTTACATGTATGGTTTATTGTTGGAGAACATTTAAATGATTTATGAATAGATTTTGGCTTGCTTACACTTTCTTCATGCATATTAATAATGTTAATGTAAATACATGATTGTTCAAGGATAATTTAAATATCCCTATATAATTTCATAACAAAACATACATCTTTGTTAGCTAAGAAGTGGCAAAGTTATGTGCAGCAACCAAAACAATTTTCAAGTGATACTTGATCTCAAAAACACTATTCAAATAATCGTGTTGTGGAGTCAATCCTATATTTCTTCATGGGTCGACCCCATATTTCTTCATGGGTCGACCCATTATAACCACATTTCAACATTGGAAAATGGGTCGACGTCTTCTTTTAACTGAGGTCGACCTCAATTGAAAAAAAGATCTCCTGTATTTTGAGGTCGACTTATTACTTCTTCTTGGGTCGACCCCTCTGTGTTGCTTTTTGGCGAAATAGGGTCGACTCTACAGTTCTTCTGGGGTCGACCTCACCTTTTCAATTGATTTGTGCCATTATATTTTCTATTTTTATATTGATAATAATACAAAATTGATGCTTTTGCATTAACACTGTAAGCAAAGCATGTAGTAGACCTATGTAAAATTATAATTTGTGGAGTTTGCTTTAGTCATGTACCAAATCATATTTTCAATGTCTACAGTTTGTGATGTTTCGTTGACTCGATCCCTCACGGCGTCATATGTATGACTTAACTCATATGAAATTAACGCATACAAAACGTTCGGTACCCACTTTGTTTGATGGTTAAGTAATTTATGATAGATTAATTAAGTATTTGCTAACTTAAAAATTAATTTATTTTAATTTGAAAATAAAAATAAAGTTGTATAGAGAATCTCTGTCATCCAAATTCATTTTTTTATAAAAAATTAAAAAATACACATTTTATGAGATAGATAGTGAAATACATATAAGGTAGTGGAATGTGTAAAAAAATATTAAAAAAAATTACCTACCAAGGGTAATTTTCATGTGCCACCTTTTCAGGATGGATAAAGTTACCTCCCACGAATTGGGAAAATCTGATTATTTCAAATTAGCCAATATCCTTCAACCAAACCCAAGTGTTAACTACTAATAAAAAATTTACCCCATTTACTTATAGATAATCTACTTACTAAAGTGGCTAGTGCTTTCATCCTTTTTGCTCTCTTTCTTCAGAAGATACCATGATCATCTGGGTCGAAAGAAAATATAAGAAAAAGTACATTTCATTACTAACAAGCATAAGATATATAGTTTGTCAAGGTAAATTATAACAAAAAGTAGGCCCCGAAATCTGTCTTTGTTTTGTGAAATCAGTCTCAAGACGCGCAGTGCCAAAAATCACAAGCTTGACAGCCGGAGGAAGAAGAGTGGGGGACGCCTGGTTAAACTACCCAGAGGCAGAGGGTAGTCTAACCTACACGGGCAAAGTACTTTGACAAAAAGTACAATGGCCCTCCAATCTGTCTGTGTTTTGTGAAATCAGTCCCATGGGAATCTATCTATCTATATATCTATCTTACAATACTAAAACAGAGTTCCCTGCCGCCACGTGGCGAGCAGGGAACTCTGTTGCTTTTTTTATTTATTTTTTCTAAACTTGGCAGGAAGGGGAGTGTTATTTTTATTTTTTATTTATCAAATTTTAAATAGAGGCGGCCCACAGGCAAACCGCCCGAAGTGCCGAGGCGGCTTGCCTGCGGTGGGCCGCCCCTCTTTTTAAATTTATTATTTTTTAAATTTTTAAACTTTGTAATATTCTTTTAAAAAAAAATTATTTTTTAATTCATATCTCGTGCAATGCACGGGAATAGAACTAGTTATAATAAAAAGTACAGTTGTGATTTGACTGGGCGACATCACTGCTCACGGGCTGCAGAGAAGGGTGCACCACATGGATCCACCTACACCTCTAGATGGTTAAACTCATGGGTTTAACCAGAGGTCCAAATTTTCAAGGTCAAACGGTAGCGGTTTCGAAGAGACGCGCCGAAGCGTTCACCATTAAAACTCTCTTTTGCATCAGTCTTTTTGAATCTTTTGCTTCTATCCGTTCGAAGGCCCATAGCAATGACATCACAACCGGTTCTTCACAACAATAAAAGAAACCAGAGGGAAGGCAAGGCATACCACAAACTTGTGAGTCTTCTTCTTCTATCTATCAAGGCTCGTCTTCTTCCTCTGTATTTGCAAATGTCTTCATCTCACGGTGCTCCGCAGAGGGAGGGCAAGGCACCTGTGGCACCGGTGCCACCGTTGCCCCTGGTGCCACAGTCTCCACCGTCACCGACCTTCAGCCCCGACTACTGGGACGCCTACTACATCGGCTGGAGGATGGCTTTACAGAAAGCCGCACGCCTGTACGGCCACAAGGGCCAACATCCTCCCTGACATTGACCCTAGGGAAGAACCTCTTTGTTCTTCCTCCCCTCCCTCCTCTGGCCGTTCCTCCTCCCCTCCCTCCACAGAGTCGTCGGGTTAGGGAGTTTAGAGAGTTAGTAATTGTAACTGGGCTTCTTCATGCAATATATATATTATCGTTTTATGCAATCTTCTGTGCGCTTGTATGTGCTCTCTATCATGTAAACTCTACTGGAGATGACCAAAAGACACTGCCACAATATGGTTTCTGTAACAGCAGAAAACACAAGATGGCGCAAGATGGAAGGGAAAAAATAGAGAACTTCACTAGTAAACCATCACACAGATATATGTAACGTAAGTAGATAAAAATTGTGAAACAGAAACATTTTGGAGGCACTGATCAGTGCGTGACCAGCGCACATCTCTTATAAACTAGGAAGACTCAAACCATAAAGACCAAGTCTTAATAGACAAAGACCACAGAACATGGAGGGCTAGATTTGCATCATTATTAATCTTCAACATTCCCCCTTGATGTAAATTCTCCAATGCCAAGTGCATCTCAAAATTTGAAGAATTTTGAGAATGGAAGAGTCTCTGTAAAACCATCTGCAATTTGAACATTAGTGGGGCAATATTTCATATCAATTTCTCCTTTTGAAACGGGAAACCATATCTCGCTGGCGAACATAAAGTGGGTGATAAAAGATGTTGAACAACTACCCCTCTTCAATCATTTAAGAACTTAAAAAGTCTAGACTACTACTCTGTATCCGACTGTGAACTCCGACTGATACAGTCGAATACTTCATTCTGGACTTCAACTCTCAAAATTCGAATGCTTCTGTATCCGACTTACAAAGTCGAATTCTCTATTTTGTTTCTGTCGAACTCCATGGACTTCTTTCTCTGTTTTGTTTTGGATTGCATATCCTTTATCTTCCTTCATATGATTTCTGGTAGAACTTGCATTGACTGAATATTTTCTCAGACTATCAGATTATCATTATTTAATATTTCTGTCAATACATTAACTAAATTGCATTCTGTTGTATATTCTCATAAATATTTTAACATTTTTAAAGGTTAAACTAAGGTTTAATTATAATTTTCAAACCATTAATCTCACTAATAATGAGAAGAGGAGAGAAAAGAGTATCAATGTTGTTCACACTCTCAAGATTGCTCCCATTTCAAAAATTTTACTAAGTTCTGCCTTGATCTGAAGTTCTTGAGTCGACACTCTTCATAATAGAGTCGACTCTACTCTGTCACTTGTCATTGGAACATGATATGACTCATTGCTCAGCAGTTTTCTGCATCCTAGGGCAGGTCGACGCATCAAGCATCGCGTCTCTTCGGTAAACTCAACTCTACTCAAAGCCGTTTGAACACACCTATGATCTTCATCCTTCTCACACATTCTCCAAAACCCCTTTCTGCAACTGCAACTTCTTCTTTGTCTGATACCCTGTCCATCTCCAAAGATGCAACCCCGTCGTGGAGGAAAGAGGAAGGAGGTTGATGATGATCAGGTCATCTCTATATAATTTCATTATATACATATTTTGGTTGATTAACAAAGTATTATTGATATGTTATAACGATTTCATTAGAATCATAATGATTCCCTCACTCCTATCGATTTCTGTTTTACAAGGATTTCGTAAGTATCATATCGATTTCAGTTCTATAACAATTTCATAAAGTGTTGCATTGTTTTTCGATCTCACAACGATTCGTTAAGTGAGCATAACGATTTCGATCTCACAACGATTAGCTAAGTGAGCATAACGATTTCAATCTCACAATGATTCGCTAAGTGAGCATAACAATTTGGATCTCACAACGATTCGCTAAGTGAGCATAACGATTTCGATGTCACAACGATTTGATAAGTGAAAACAAATATTTGCTCTCTCAACGATTTAGTTCTCGTAACGATTTGATAAGTGAGAACAACGATTTGCTCTCACAACGATTTTCACATCGATTTGGTCTTCACAACGATTCGATAAGTTACATAACGACTTGGTCACTGCAACAATTCAATAAGTTACACAACGACTTGGTCGTTGTAATGATTCGATATAACAAACAACGATTTGCTCACTACATCATTTTGATAAGTGAAACAACGATTCGTTCACAACAATTTGGTCACAACGATTTGCTCGTAACAATTATTATCTCCCCTAAAATTAAGAAAATTCCTTAAAAATTGTTTGCTTCATATATATGTATGACAGTTCATTAATTTAATATGTGTTTAATTCCTCTCGAACCTGTCTCTTTTGTCGATTTCTGCATTTATGGCGCTATCCTTTCAAAAAGTCTCTTTATGTCTATCTTTAAAATCCCGCAATCTGTGTCATAACGATTCACCTCCCTCTCTCTCTTTCCGTTCGACTTGTTGGAACGAAAAAACCCTATCGTCTCCGACATCGACTCTGTGAGATTTCAAAGCATCCATCCCTTCCCGCGAAAAATCTCTTGAAGGCTTTTGCTCCAATCTTCTTCGCGATGCCTCAGAACCTTCTCCTGTTCAATTCCATAGCCGTTTCTGGAGTTTCCGGCACCGTCGGGGGCTATGGCGCTGTGTTTCTCACAACAGAGTAGAAAGAAAGGTTTACAGCAATGAAGACAACGCTTTGCGGAAATAAGGTAGTGGACGTGGCTGATTTGGAAAAGAATGGAATGCACAGTGTTGTGGCATCTATTCAGAGGATGAAGTGATCGAAGATGGTAACTTTTTCTGAAGTAAGTTATCTAGATCTTGTTAAAGCCTTCTATGTGTGTTTGAAATCCGAAGTAGATGGGTCCTTGACCTCCACTGTCAAAGGAACTCATATTCATATCACCTATGAGTTGTTAGAATCTCTGTTTGGTGTGTCTACTGCCGGTCACATAGGGGTAAACATAGTAGACATTCACGCCAAGGGTTTGGGGATTATTGGTTTTGAGTACAAGCTAAAGGACGGTAAGATTGACATCAACCAGTTAAATGCTTTCAATTGAATTCTTCATTTCATAGTTTGCCAGATTCTAGTTCCCAGGAGTGATACCTTCTCCTCATGTCCGAAAGTAGACTCGGATATGATGTTCTGGGCGATTCAGAACCAAGAAATCAACATGGCCGAAGTCATTATTGAGAGGATGAAGCTTGCATCAGCTGTAATATGGGACAAGAAGAACAAGCTCAAAGTGTCCATTCCTTATGCTCATCTTTTGACAAAGATTTTCCAGCACTATAACATAAGTCTGAATGGTGAAGTATCCGAAAAGATGGGGCAGTACATCAGAGGCAAAAATTTAAAGAAAAGTGGCTTCTCTTTGGTTGCTGGAGTGTGGACCAAGACTTCAGTAGCTGAGGGCGAAGCTAACATTGGTGAAGCTCTAGATGTACAAGTGCCTGAAGCAGAAGAAGTAGCTCAGGCAGCAGCACCAGCAGTTCAAGATCAGTAGGAAGTTGTCAGAGAAGAATTGCCAACAGTACAAGAAGAGCAAGCAGCAGCAATAGCAGATGTTCAGGAAATAGCAGTAGAGGTCAGAGTTGACTCAGTGGTCAGTGATAGCAGAATTAAGGATATTTCTTCAGAACATATTGAGACAGTTGGGCAGTTGTCAGAGAATGGCACTCCCACCACAATTGTGGCGTCTGTTATTAGAAGTGTGTTAGATTCCATTCCCAGCACTCAGGGGGAGCAAGAGCAGATTTCTGTGGAAGTTAGTCCAGTGGTTGTGGCACCAGGCCACAGTGTAGAAGTTGAATTGGAAGAAGCTCCCATTCAGGGGGAGCAAGTAGTTGTTTCTGAAGATGTGGCATCAGGCCACGATAAGGATGTTCTGATGGTGGATGCTCCTAGTCAGGGGGAGCATAGTGTTGAGAAGGAAGCAGATACTCAGGGGGAGCACACTGCTAGTGCCCCTATTGATGAATTTCAAGAAGGTATTGTGGAAAGCACCTCTGATGAAGAAGATGTTGAAATGTGGAGCCCGTTGCAAGGGCAAGTGACAAAGGGAAAGAGGTAGCTCCTGAGATTCCTCTACTCACAAGGAAGCCACATCGGAGGCTGAGGCTGAAGAAATTAAAGATCAATATGAAGCCCATTATTGACAGACTGGATGAACAAGGTAAAATTCTTTGCTCTGTGCAATCTGATATTGCCTCTATATTCATAAGCCAGAGCACTGCAACTAAGGAAATGGGCATGGTCAGAAATGCCTTCAGGTGGGTAAGAAGTGAGCTTAGCAGCATCAAGGATTTAGTGGCTGCTATTTTAGACCTATTGAGGGTGCAATCCACTCCTGCCCCTCTAGCTCCTTCTCTTGCACCTCCTGCCAGCAGCTCAGGGCCATCAGGGCCAAGGCAATAGGAAGTTGGGCCAGCAGTGCCATCTATTGAGGAAGTTCGGCCATCAAGGCCATGTTATGAAGAACCAACAGGGCCATTTGGACCAAAAGTTGTTGAAGAAGCGGCAGTTTCAGGGCCAGATGATGCAGAGAAGTCTGGGCCATCAAGGCGAGTTGAGGATGCATCTGGGCCACCCGGGCCAGTGGATTCAGAGGTTGTACCAGCTAGAGCAGATGAAGACCAGGTTGTAGCTCCAGAGCCTCCTGCTTCTTCTCCTCTTCCAACTCCAGCACCTCCTTCTCCACCAACATCCTCCACTGCACCACCAGCACCTACTACCTCCAAACAACCCCGTCCTAGAACCATTTCCTCTTCGACATCATTTCCTTCCCAGTCCTCCTCTCCTCCTGTTTCCTCCACACACATTCCACCTCCTCCTTCTGTTGAGTTTCCTCCAGCCTCCTCATCAGCTGGAGCCTCCTCTTCTGGTCCTTCTTCCTTTGGACCTTCTGATATTCCTCCTTCTATAGGAAATTCCTTCCTTCATCCTCCTACTCCTCCCTTCTTTATAACTATTATTCCAGAAAGTGCTTAAATTGATGCCCCTTTCCTCAGGGTTATCAAAGATGAATTTGAAGAAGCTATTCTCCAGTCAATTTTGAAAGCTAATACTCATATTCATCGAACAGGCTCCTCTAGCCCTGTCCCTAAGAAAAGAAGACTTACCTTCACTCATTCTATTGTAGGATCGAGAAATGATGTGGACAAGATCTAGAAGGGGGGTTGAATAGATCTAGGTCAACTATTGCGGAAGCTTAGCCAATTTTGAAAAACTCTTTGAATCAGAGACAATTTGAAAACGAATTTCATAGATCTAAAGGGAAATTAAGTGAGTTATGCAATAGGAGTGTGTGAACAAGTTAATTAGATGTGAATTCGAAAGATCCTATGCATGCATCTAATGCAAGGTAAATTCAAACCACAATCAGACCACTGCACAGAGATTTTTAGGTGGTTTGGAAATCACACCATGTGATTCCTACATCCACCCCTCACACAGTGAGGATCCACTATCAACTTGGATACACACACACTGGAGCCAGACAACTCCACCACAAAGAGTTCTACAACTCAACACAAAACCTAGAGCAAGACTACTCTAGACACTTGAGCACAATTGCTCAACCAAACTTGAGTACGACGACTCAACCCTGAGCACATAGGCTCACAAACCACTGAGTACAATGACTCAAAAACACTTTGCTAGACAACAACACAAGATTCAGATCCTCTAGCTAAGATCTGATCTCAAAAGGTTCATTCAAGAGAATTGATGCAATAGACACTGCACAATCTCTAGAACAACCAAGAAGACACAAGGGGAAATGAGAAATGGATTGAAAAGTCCTTGTTCTTCAGAAGACTCCCTTGTAGATGTCGAATTGTGAAGAGGCTTGATCTCTGGAAGTTCCTAGGCGATGCTCTGTAATTTGATCTTCAGGATCTTCCTCGAATTCTTCACAAAAGTTGGCTTCTACTTGATCTGCACCTCGGAAGTTGATCCTACTGCTCCAGCTTGGATCAGATCTCCCTTCTTGTGCTTGGAGATGATGGAATTGGAAAGAAGAAGCACAAGAGGATGCACGAACAGAGAGGAGAACAACCTTGCTATGATGGAACACCTCGACCAAGCCCGTTAAACCGATAACGTACTTGATCTGAGTCTGCCCCCCGCGAACGGGCTGAAGCCTCGCAAGGGATACCAAACCACAGTCCGTGTAAACACAAAGGAACACACCATTTCACATATATATTTCACAAGTTTACATAGCCATATTTCCACAAAACTGAAAGAAAATACAAGAGCCTAGGGCATACCTCGAGATACAAATGAAGAAAGTAAATAACAAACTACACTACTACTGCTACACTACTGCTACTACACTGCTGCTACTACACTGCTGGAGGTACTGACCCTGCACCGCTACGACGCGGCTCTGAACTGGAGGACGGTCGAGAAACGTCCTCCTCGCTCTCACCTGTGGGGGTAGGGGTGAGCCTCGCTAGTCACTGGCTCAGTAGGGAACTCCCCCAAAACCGAGCAAACCAAAAACACAGGTACAAAAGTAGTAAACAGTACCAACAATTTATAGAACAGCTAAGCAGGATATGAAAGCTGTAAAAGTACTCACCGTCTGCCGACTACGAGAAACAACTGTAATAATTAAACGGAAAATCAGTACAGGTGTACGAGCTAAAGTAGAGACAGCCAAACACGAGCCACGTAAACTGGTTCGCGACACCAGAGACTGACTCAGACAAGCTAACACAGGTCTACCTCTCAGTCTCGCAGCCACAGACGAAAGGTCCAGCTGCCGCTCCACGTGAAAAGGTCAAGCAACTGTGGAGACCAACTAAACACCACCACCTGTGGACCACACGGTCGCAGGCCCATGCCTGACACCTCTAGAGACCCTGGCCTGGGCTCACTAGAGTGAGGCACTGGAAAAGGACTGGCTGGGGACCAGTGTCGACTACTGGTGTCCGTACCCCCAACTATGAGCACGCTACAAGTGACTAAAAGACAAGTACGGCAGTCACTGTCCCACTGTCGTCTTTCCCTCAGTCGGACGTACAACTCAAACACAGGAGTGAGGGTGTCCTGGTCAGACGACACAGACCTCGACGGTACAACACAAGTACCGGGACAAAGCCCCGAGCTAACAGCCTGGCTCACAGAGAACCTGGGGCACCCAACTAGAGAGGTAACCATGGTAGGCGTCGTACTACTTGCCATGTACACAAAACCACGTGCACGTCACACACAAACCACTTGAAGACTCATGTAAACCACGTGCACTAGCAGTCCACTACACGTGAACACCACACAAACACGTAAAGAACTAGCCAACTGCGTACCCAGTACGCTAGTCTCAGAAACCACGAGCACTAGGTGCACCACAATTATCGTTGCACCGCTCGATAACATTAAATATCTGATATAACAATATTTTCATAAAAACATGATGGCGGCAACATCGACTGCCATCAATGGGATATAAACGGTAAGGTATCTGGCCGTTAAGCTCCCAGCTGAAGAACCTGGCGTCAATCGATGTTGACGCCAAGATCTTCAGCCATCAACTTCACAGAAACCCTGGGCTGATACCTCAGGTATTCTCAGCCTTAAAACCAATAGAAAAACATGAGGAATACTTCCTCTAACATGCATGAATCCTAATCAACTCGAAACAACATGTTTCCATTGTTAAATTACTCAAAGCACTCATGTACCCCGCATGGATACCATTACCCAAAAACACAATTATCATGCAGATTCATGCTTTCCAATTGCATTATCACAACCTATAGGAACTAAAGGGATCATTCCCTACCTCAATACGCACTTAAACCTCCTAAATTCTTCCGATTCACACCAAATCCTCCGCGACCTCCTACGGTAATTACACCACTCTCCGGCGTTTCCTTGGCCAATTCGTCACCACCTCACGTTCCATGATCCTCCAACTAACCTTTCACAACTGTTGGAAGTAGTGGGGAAGCAAGGGGCATGAAAATAGGGCAAGGGAAAGGGAGAATGAGCTGAGGAAACTGTCCTCGGGCAGACCTATATTCTGCAGGTCGCACAGGTTGGCGTCAAC
Source organism: Colocasia esculenta (assembly GCA_014218235.1). Classification (NCBI taxonomy): domain Eukaryota; kingdom Viridiplantae; phylum Streptophyta; class Magnoliopsida; order Alismatales; family Araceae; genus Colocasia; species Colocasia esculenta. The sequence goes on from CM024754.1 coordinate 125,352,269, forward strand.
CCTAATGCCGTTTAGGGAAACCACCACCATGAACGTCCACATAGCCTGCCGTTAAGTTCATAGGGTTGGCGTCACCTTCGATGGACGCCAAGACAGTCAACGTCCTCACCTGGCCGTCAACTCCCTATCAACTGCAGTAGGTTCTATCTTATCTCAGGACCAAACCTGTACCACACTTGCACACACCACACGTCCAAACCACATTGGCCTCACAATGGCCACCACAACCAATACACACATGATCCATAAGGATCCGAAAAGCACGCGACATTACATTACTATCATCTAAAAATGAAATTTTGACCTCGAAATTCATAACACAACTCAAACTTAAACAACTTAAACATGCTCATTTTTACAAATATTATCATCTAAAAAGGAATACAAAAGCTTATTCAAACAAATAGGGATACCCTTTAGCCATCTCCTCGGCTAACTCTCAGGTATCCTCACCACCTAACCTATTTTCCCATCTCACTTTAACTAATTCAATTTCTTTATTTCTCAACTTCTTTATCTTTCGATCCGTGATCTGTACCGAATACTCTAGCATGGTCATATCCGGCCTCAGGTCACCACCTTGATAACTGATTATCTGAGCTGGATCTTCAATACACTTTCTTAACATAGAAACATGAAATATATCATGGACATTCGCAAAATCTGCTGGCAAATCCAGCCTATAAGTTGTTTCCCCAATCCTTTCAATTATCTGGAAAGGTCCCACATACCTTGGACTCAATTTTTCAGTCTTACCAAACCTCATAATACCTTTACTCGGGGAAACTCTCAAGAAAACAAAATCTCCCACTTCAAACTGGAGTGGTCTCCTCCGGTTATCAGCATAACTCTTTTGTCTGCTTTGGGCTGCTTGCAATTTTTCCTTAATAAGCTTCACCACTTCGGTGGTTTGCTGAATCAATTCAGGACCCACTAATTACCTTTCTCCCACTTCATGCCAGTTCAATGGGGTTCTACATGGCCTTCCATATAAAGCTTCATACGGTGCCATCCCAAGACTGGTATGATAACTATTATTATAGGCAAACTCAACCATTCCCAAATGATGCTCCCAGCTACCTCCCCAAACTAAACAACAGGCTCGCAACATATCTTCAATCGTCTGGACAGTCCTCTCTGTCTGACCATCTGTCTGGGGATAATAAGCGGAGCTATATCTCAGCTCAGTACCAATTACTTTTTGCAGACTTCTCCAAAAACCAGAAGTAAATCTTGGATCTCTGTCAGACACAATAGTCTTCGGAATACCATGCAATGGAACAATCCTTTCAACATAAACCTTTGCTAATCTGTCCACTGTCCAAGACATACTTAATGCTACTAATCTGCACACCTTAGTTAATCTGTCAACAAATACCCATATTCCATTATGCCCGGAACCCGATCTTGGTAAACCTGCCACAAAGTCCATGGCAATATCATCCCATTTCCACTGTGGAATGGGCAACGGTTGCAATAGACCCCCGGGCTTCTGATGTTCTACTTTAATCTGTTGACAGATAGCACACCTTGCAACAAACTCTACTATTTCCTTTTTCATATGAGGCCACCAAAAATGCTTCCTCAAATCGTGGTACATTTTAGTACTACCTGAATGGATAGTGTACCTAGATTTATGAGCCTCTTCCAACACTCGCTGCTTCACCTCTCTTTCTGCTGGAACAAATAACCTGCCTCTGAGCCTAATCACACAATTATCATCAATGGTAAGTCCTTCCATTTTTACAAGTTTAGCTAAACATGCATCTGCCCTCTGAGCTTCCACAATTTGCCAATATAATGACGGCTCTATAGCACTAGCAGCTAGTACTGCCCGTCGCTGACTACTGGGCACATACAAGGAGTTCTCCACTATCTCTTCATACAGCTTCCACTCTTTGATCATCATCAGATTTATATATGCCTTTCTGCTCAAGGCATCTGCTACAACATTGGCCTTACCCGGATGGTAAGCCAAACTAAAATCATAATCTTTCAAATATTCGATCCATCTGCGCTGACGAAGATTTAAATCCTTTTGCGAGAAGATATACTTCAAGCTTTTATGATCTGTAAAGATCTCAAATCTCTCGCCATACAGATAATGCCTCCATATTTTCAAAGCAAATACAACTGCTTCCAATTCCAAATCATGGGTGGGGTAATTCTCCTCTGCCGGCTTCAATTGCCTGGACGCATAAGCTATCACTTTGCCATGCTGCATAAGCACTGCGCCAAGTCCTCTCCTTGAAGCATCCGCTTATACCACAAAACCACCACTTCCTACCGGTAATGTCAATATGGGTGATGTTGTAAGTCTTTTCTTCAATTCCATAAAACTTTTCTGACATTCACTAGACCACACAAATGGCACACCTTTCCTGGTCAACTTGGTCATAGGTGCCGCAATCTTAGAAAAATCTTGTATGATGCGCCTATAATAACCTGCCAATCCCAGAAAACTTCTAATCTCAGTAATTGTCTTAGGCACTTCCCATTTCATCACTGCTTCCACTTTACTCGGGTCCACTGCTACTCCTTTAGCTGAGATGACATGACCCAGAAATTGAATTTCTTTCAACCAAAATTCACACTTATTGAATTTAGAAAACAACTGGTTATCCCTTAACAACTGCAGGGTAAACCTCAAATGAGCTGCATGCTCCTCTTCAGATGCTGAATAAATCAAATATCATCAATAAAGACCATAATGAATTGGTCCAAATACGGATGAAAAATTCTATTCATTAGATCCATAAAACTTGCAGGAGCATTGGTCAACCCAAATGGCATAACCACAAATTCATAGTGACCATATCTGGTTCTGAATGCTGTTTTATCTATATCCTCCTCTTTAATTCTCAACTGGTGATACCCAGACCTCAAATCAATTTTAGAAAATACTTTTGCCGATTGCAACTGATCAAACAGATCATCTATTCTTGGTAACGGGTACTTATTCTTAATGGTCACATCATTCAATTTTCTATAATCAATACACATACGAAAACTTCCATCTTTCTTTTTCACAAATAACACCGGTGCTCCCCACGGGGAATGACTCTGTCTAATAAACCCTTTCTGCAACAGCTCTTATAATTGCTTTTTCAATTCTTTAAGTTCTGCTGGTGCCATCCGATACGGAGCTTTAGAGATCGGCATGGTACCTGGCAGAAACTCAATGGTAAAGTCCACCTCTCTATGTGGAGCTAAACCAGGCAAATCTTCAGGAAAAACATCGGCAAATTCCCTAACCACGGGAACTGCTTCCACTGACTGACTAGCTTCTACCAGACTTACCGAGGCTAAATAAGTCACACATCCAGCATTTATCAACTTTCTAGCTCTAATTGCAGAAATTAGAAACTTAGAGGTATAAAAAGACATACCTTGATATTCAAATACTGCACCATTAGGATGACAAAACCTGATCATTTTCTTTCTGCAATCTAGCATTGCTCCATAAGTCTCAAGCCAATCCATACCCAAAATAATATCATAATCTGTCAACTGCAGGGCATATAACTGACCCGGCATCTGGTTCCCTTCAATCATAACAGGAACTTCATCTATATAGCTCGAAGTGAGTAGGAATTCACCCGAGGGAACCTCCACTACTAACTCACAAGACTTTTCCTCTAAAGGATGAGCCATGCAATTCAGAAATTCTTCGGAAATGAAAGAATGAGAGGCACCCGAATCAAATAAGACTCTTGCTGAATAATCATAAAGAGGTAAAATACCTTCTATCATATTTGATGCCTTCACCTGGGCTCAGGTGATAGCCATAACCTGGCCTCTTCCTCGCTGCTGCGGTGCTCCTCTGCCACGACCTGCCTGCGGCTGCTGAGATTGCTGAGGCTGCTGCTGCTGCACACCTCTTCCATACCCATACTCTCTCGGATAGGGGCAATTACGAATCAAATGCCCCGGCTGATTGCAATTATAACATCTATACCCTAGTGGAATAATGGGCTGCCTGGTAGTACTCTGCTGCGATTCTTCCACCTCTGGCCTACCACGACCTTGCTGAAATTGCTGACGACCTCCCCATCCTCTTCCTTTACCTTTAAATGCTTGCTTTAATTTCTAGCCCCATTTACCAAAGCCTGATGAAGAAGGTCATGCTGGTGCTTTACCCTTACTCGTACCCACTGACTGCTGCGATAGCCGAAAACTACCTGAGCCTGACTCGCCCACCTGACGAGTCTGAATAGACCTCTCCAACGTAGCTACCCTTTGAGCTGCTTCTTCCACTGTCTTACACATGAGAGGCACCATTGCATCCTGCAACTCCACTCTTAAACCTCTAATGAAATACTCAACCATCATATTATTATCTGATACTACATAAGGTGCATATCGGCTAAGCGCCATAAACCGCATCTGGTACTCTAAAACTAAAGAGTTACCTTGGTGGAGTGTCCAAAACTGCTCTCTCTTCACTTGTTGCACTTGAATCAGGAAGAATGTATCGTTAAATACATCAAGAAATTCTGACCAAGTAATAGCCTCTTCTGTCCTGCCTGCGAAGGTGGTCTGCATCTTCAATCGCCACCATTCTAATGCAAAACCTCTCAACTGATAGGCAGCTAGCACAACTTTATCTGCTGCCGGACATCTCATGGTCACAAAGACTCTTTCAATCTCATGGACCAGTGTTCCGTTGTATCTGGATTCGGCCCTCCTGAGTAAGTAGGCGGCTGCAATCTCAGAAATTTCTCCACTTGCATCACTGGTTCCTCTGCTAATAACACTGGTGGTGGTGGTGGCACAGGTGCTACAAAAGGCACCTCCACTCCTGGCGGGACTGAAGCAATAGGTACAGTCTCTCCATCCCCAGGTGGCACTGCAACCGGTGGTACCGGCGCCTGCTGATCCATTCTCCTTTGGATATCAGTGAGGCTCTCCCAGATCCTCTCTATCATACGCTGAGTGCTCTCCTCTAGATCATCTCCTCCACCACCCCAATCTCTTCTATCAGCCATTTCAAATTTCTACATAAACAAAACATCAAACAAAAATCAAAACAACAAATTATCAGAAACCAGGGCCCCTACCAGCAATGTACAAAGACCGAAATAAGGCTATGTATCTTTCTAGTTCCCTTATATTAACACGGACCTTGCTATGATACCAACTGCAATGGAACACCTCGACCAAGCATGTTAAACCGATAACATACTTGATCTGAGTCTGCCTCCCGCGAACGGGCCGAAGCCTCGCAATGGATACCAAACCACAGTCCGTGTAAACACAAAGGAACACACCATTTCACATATATATTTCACAAGTTTACATAGCCATATTTCCACAAAACTGAAAGAAAATACAAGAGCATGGGGCATACCCCGAGATACAAATGAAGAAAGTAAATAACTAACTACACTACTACTGCTACACTGCTGCTACTACACTGCTGGAGGTACTGACCCTGCACCTCTATGATGCGGCTCTGAACTGGACGACGGTCGAGAAATGTCCTCCTCGCTCTCACCTGTGGGGGTAGGGGTGAGCCTCACTAGTCACTGGCTCAGTAGGGAACTCCCCCAAAATCGAGCAAACCAAAAACACAGGTACAAAAGCAGTAAACAGTACCAACAATTTATGGAACAGCTAAGTAGGATATGAAAGCTGTAAAAGTACTCACCGTCTGTCGACTACGAGAAACAACTGTAATAATTAAACGGCAAATCAGTACAGGTGTACGAGCTAAAGTAGAGACAGCCAAACACGAGCCACGTAAACTGGTTCGCGACACCAGAGACTGACTCGGACAAGCTAACACAGGTCTACCTCTCAGTCTCGCAACCACGGACGAAAGGTCCAGCTGCCGCTCCACGTGAAAAGGTCAAGCAACTGTGGAGACCAAATAAACACCACCACCTGTGGACCACACGGTCGTAGGCCCATGCCTGACACCTCTAGAGACCCTGGCCTGGGCTCGCTAGAGTGAGGCACTGGAAAAGGACTAGCTGGGGACCAGTGTCGACTACTAGTGTCCGTACCCCCAACTACGAGCACGCTACAAGTGACTAAAAGACAAGTACGGCAGTCACTGTCCCACTGTCATCTTTCCCGCAGCCGGACGTACAACTCAAACACAGGAGTGAGGGTGTCCAGGTCAGACGATACAGACCTCGACGGTACAACACAAGTACCGAGACAAAGCCCCGAGCTAATAGCCTGGCTTACAGAGAACCTGGGGCACCCAACTAGAGAGGTAACCACGGTAGGCGTCGTACTACTTGCCACGTACACAAAACCACGTGCACATCACACACAAACCACGTGAAGACTCACGTAAACTACGTGCACTAGCAGTCCACTACACGTGAACACCACACAAACACGTAAAGAACTAGCCAACTACGTACCCAGTACGCTAGTCTCAGAAACCACGAGCACTAGGTGCACCACAATTATCGTTGCACTACTCGATAACATTAAATATCTGATATAACAATATTTTCATAAAAACATGCTGGCGGCAACATCGACTGTCGTCGATGGGATATAAACGGCAAGGTATCTGGCCGTTAAGCTCCCAGCTGAAGAACCTGGCGTCAATCGATGTTGACGCCAAGATCTTCAGCCATCAACTTCACAGAAACCCTGGGCTGATACCTCAGGTATTCTCAGCCCTAAAACCAATAGAAAAACACGAGGAAACACTTCCTCTAACATGCATGAATCCTAATCAACTCGAAACAACATGTTTTCATTGTTAAATTGCTCAAACCACCCATGTACCCCGCATGGATACCATTACCCAAAAACACAATTATCATGCAGATTCATGCTTTCCAATTGCATTATCACAACCTATAGGAACTAAAGGGATCATTCCCTACCTCAATACGCACTTAAACCTCCTAAATTCTCCCGATTCAAACAAAATCCTCCGCGAACTCCTACGGAAATTACACCATGCTCCGGCGTTTCCTTGGCTGATTCGTCACCACCTCACGTTCCACGATCCTCCAACTAACCTTTCACAACTGTTGGAAGTAGTAGGGAAGCAAGGGGCATGAAAACAAGGCAAGGGAGAGGGAGAATGAGCTGAGGAAACTGTCCTTGGGCAGACCTATATTCTGCAGGTCGCACAGGTTGGCGTCAACCCCAATGCCGTTTAGGGAAACCGCCACCATGAACGTCCACATAGCCTGCCGTTATGTTCATAGGGTTGGCGTCACCTTCGATGGACGCCAAGACAGTCAACGTCCTCACCTGGCCGTCAACTCCCTATCAACTGCAGCAGGTTCTATCTTATCTCAGGACCAAACCTGTACCACACTTGCACACACCACACGTCCAAACCACATTGGCCTCACAATGGCCACCACAACCAATACACACATGATCCATAAGGATCCGAAAAGCACGCGACATTACACTTGCCGCCAAAAAGCTTCTTGAAAAATCTTGGAGGCTCTCTTCTGCTCTCTTGTTGGTTGGATGGCCAATTGGGGACTATTTATAGTCCAAGATACCCAAAAGTACCCTTAGGGGTCGTGGGCACATGATCCAAGGCCGATCCACCAAATCCCTAGGGTGCCACGTGTCCAGGAGAAACTTTAAGTCACAAGCTTTTCGAAGTGTGTTGACCTGACTTGGTCTAGTGTCGACACACTATCCCATACTAGCAGAAACACTTCCCTGGGAGAGGTCTCTAGTGTCGACACCACTTCATCTCGTGTCGACACACTGGAGAGAACTGCAAAACAGGCCTTCTGGGAGAGGTCTCTAGTGTCGACACCATCTGGTTTAGTGTCGACACACTATCCAGGCCTGTTGACAGGGCTCATTGGGAATTGGGTCTAGTGTTGACCTGACTTGATCTTGTGTCGACACTACTTGACCATTTCTTCATCTTTTGGCTTAGGGCTTGGATCATTGTGTCGACACCAGTATGGGGTGTGTCGACACTACCCTTGAAGGAATTGTGTGTCCATGAGAAATAAACAAATAAATCATTAGTCCATTGATTTATCATGAATATAAGTGATAAATGTGTTTGGAAACATACTTTTTAAATGTGGTCATAACATGTGTGGTGCATCTAACATGTTCCAATTATTTTGCATTAAAATCACACCTTGTCATCATCAAAATACGAGGGGAAATGAATTGTATTCACACTCAACCCAACAATCTCCCCCTTTTTGATGATGGCAACATTAAGTTCATAGGAAAATTCAAAGTTTCAATGAAATGTGATTTTAAGCTTTTATTTACACAATCACTCAATTTGAAAAGCATTGATAGACACTTAGATATGTTTCATTTCCTTTTTATTCACACTTGTCAAGGACCTTTGAAAATATTTTAGTAACATTTGAAATTTGCACACATTAGAGACACAATGTTACTAGTGATGAACTATTTTCACAAAAGGTCAAGCAGCTTGACAAGCATCCATTCATTCATGACACTTATTCAAAAATTCAATCATATTCAAGAAAAAGATGTTTCTTTTCATTTCAACCAACAAGTGTCATTGCATTCATAAGGATATGTGCATTACAATCTTTCAAAAGGAAATATTTCAGAAAAACTTTACAATCATCCAAAGAGAAAAACATCATTCCAAAAGAAACTTTCTTGCTTTCTATCTTTCTCCCCCTTTGACATCATCAAAATAAGATACATTAAGTAGGAGGAGGAGGAGGAATTGGAAGGAGAATGGCTTCGATGGACTTAAGTCTGGAATCCATAGCATGAAGATTTGTATGAAGTTGCTTCTGCATGGTGGATAGTCTAGTGTGGACAATCTCTTCCAGCCGTTGACTATTATCAGACATGGTATACTGAAGTGATGACAAGTCAACTGAAGAAGGTTGTGCACTAGAAGATGAACTGCCAAGTCCATACTTGTTGATGTTCTTCAGCTCCTTCTTGAGGCCAGTCATTTCACTGTCAATGTGAGCTGACAGATTTTTCATGCTTTCCAGGTCATCAACCAGATGAGCAAAGGATAATCTTGTCTTGGAAATTTGGGTCAGTGTTTCCTTGGTGTTGAACACATCAGCCTGGGAATTTGCCAAAATTCCCTGAAGAACCCTTTCCAACTTATCTTGATGTTCTTTCAGCTCAATAGAAGCATCTGCCAAGGTTCCAATCAACCTATTAAACCTTTGTACTGCATGGTCTGAAGCTGCTTTTTGCTCAATGAATTTTGCAGACATTGTATTCTCCAGCCTCTGGACCTTCAATTCAAAACTCTCTGTCATGTGCTGAATGGAAGTGTTGAAGGCATCAAATTTTTCATTCAGAAAGGAGTATAATTCTGGTGGTATAGAAGGTCCGCCAAAAGCATAGGAGGTTTGAGCTTGAGGTTGGGGAGTGAAGGTAGGAGTATCCTTGGCAAGATGAGTGGGTGAAGAGTTGTGAAATGGAGGAGTGGGAGGTGCATCCTGGGGTAGTTGAAGTTCAGGTTCAATCTGAGGCTGATCCTCAGGAGCAAGAGGCTGTTCCTCTGGAATGGGAGGCTGGTCCTCATTAGCTTGAGGCTGGTCCTCATTAGCTGGAGGCTGGTCCTCAGGAGGTGGTATCACTGCCTCTGGAGCCTCAGGAACTGGGGCCTCAACAACTACGGGCCCTCTCCTCACTTGGTCACCCTCAAGCCTGAATCCCATAAACTTTTGAACATGCTTGAAGCAGTAGATGTTGGATTTGGGAATCGACTGAGATTTCTCATTATCTAGAGACACACCGAAATGCTTAAAGACTGGAGTCAAGTGAGCTGCATAAGGAAGAGACCTATGGAGGTCTTTCCTGGTTGTCTTAGAAATTATGTGGTACATGATTACATGGATGTTAACTTTGATGTTCTTCTTCATGCAGTAAAGCACACATCTCTGGATGTCAATGAGTCTGTCCCTTCCACCACCTTGGGGTGTGATAATAGTGGTGAGGATGTGGTGAGTGAGTCTCAACACTGGAGGAAAGGTATTAGTGTTGAATTTTGTAACATGAGTTTGTTTAGGGTCAGACTCATTAGAAGGAAGACCAGTCAAAAGAGAGTAAGCTTCATGAAGATTGAACTCAAAATTGTGATAATCTGTACTGACATCAGGAACTTTGAATAAAGTAGCAGCCAAAGAAATAGGCATGTCTATCTGAACACCTTTAACTTCTGACTTATACCCCTCATCATTGCATTCCAAATTAGAGTAAAACTCTTGGACAAGTCTGGGGTATATGGTTAGAAATTCAGAGATGAATGACATCCAAGACTGAAACTTGAAGAAATTGATGACTTCAGAGAATGCAGCAATTAGTGCACTATCGGTTAAATCCACTGCCCTAGGTTTCAGAATGGTCTTCCCTTCATTGACTGATTTGGAAGGAGTTGCGTCAGATGGATGGGAAGACCCAGAAGATGACGAGGATGACGCCTCAGATGCTTCAGGAGAAGAAACCAGAATTCGTCTCCTAGGGTTTGTAGACCCCCTACCTCGAACAGAGGATGTCCTACCTCTCTTGGCAGAAGAAGGAGATGCAGAGGAAGGCCCTGGCTGCTCCACAGGGTCATGGCGTCTCTTGCTTCTCCTCTCAGTAGGTGGTGCTTCTTCTGTCGGAATGGGCCTAGCTGTTGCCCTGGACCTTGCTCCACGGCGAGGGGCTTGCTTGGGTTCCATGGAAGCAAGAGAGAGTGGAAGAGCAGAGGATGGAGAGGAAGGAATGAAGGGAAGAAGAACAAGGATGGGTTGGAGGAGGGAAGAAGGTGGAATGGTTGCCGTTTTCAAAGGTGGAAGACGGCCATGGGGTCGACCTGCATATAAAAAGGGGTTTCAGAGGTGCAATGCTCCACAGGAAAAAGAAGACCCTAACCGGTGCCCACGACTGGAATCACCCTGGCAGGGGTATGTGTCGACACTAAAAGAGGTTAGTGTCGACCTGGGCTGAAGTGTGTCGACACTAGATGGAGGTAGTGTCGACCTGGCCTGATGAAAAGTTGAGATGTGAGAATGGGAAAAATTGGTGAGCTTTGGGACATCTTTAAAATGATAAACAATGGGTGGAATTAACATTTCAAGGATTTTTAAGAGGCTTAAAAATTCATTTGTCATATTTTGCAGAAATTCAACACAATTCAAGTTTTACACAACATCCAACAAGATATGATCATTCAGTGACTTGAGCCAATAAAATGATAATTTGAGGGATATAATACATCCAACAATCAACTACAAACTACCATATTCTTCAAATTTAAAGAAATAAAAAATCTTTTAGAATGAAATCAAGTGTGTTGAAAGTAAACAGGTTTTTGTAAAAAACAACTTGATGATGGATAGGGATGATTCTTGTAAACAATTCTCCTTTGATAGACATTTTTGTTTTTGAATCAAACTATCAAATATGATCAATCTTGTTCACTCAAGAACTAATGCTTTTTACACACCATAGTCCCTAGATACTAAAGATTTACCTATTATCAAGTCTCAAGGGGTAAATGATGACCTTTTGACATGAAAATATATGTTTATCAAATGCCAATATTTCCAGTTACTCAGTCATCATCAAAAAGTATAGAGCAAAATTTTTTTTTAAATGTATTTTTGTTTTGAACCCCTTCGAACAGAGATAGCAGTAATGCCTCATGACATACATGGCACTTCATTCATTGTGAAGGTGTGTAGTTTATCAGCATATGTGCCATTGCTCTGTTGAATTATCAGTTTTTTTTTTTGAGAGTTTTGTAAGATGGAAATCATTTATATCCAACATCAGTTGCAAACAAAGAAATGTTTAAATTCAAGGTACACATTATCTTTCAGTCTTTGAAAGAGATTTGAATTTCTGTAGTTTTGAAGAATATAGGTGAGAGTTGACAAGAAAATATAGTAGATCACTCAAAGAATCATTTTGAGACTCTAGACACTTAAATGAGGACATCATGCAAGGAAATTGATGTAATTCAAGAAGAGTTTTGAATTTTTTCAAAAGAAATGACTTGTGAATTCTCCCTCTGAGATGAGGATTCCAACCACTTTTATCAAAATAAAGATATGCAAGTATTTTGAAATCAGAAATGATTCTCTTTGAACAACAAAAGCTCCCCCTCAACAATTGCATATTCATTTCTTAGTACTTGGCGGAGACACATACTCTCGCATAGTGAAAGTGTCCAGACAAGCATAACTTGTCCTTCTCCAAGTCACCATTTGATATACCAAGAAATTCAACACAATGTGAGTTGAAAAATCCATTGTCAAAAAGAAATGGAAGTGAAATGGAGAGAGATATGAGCAATATGAATCAAGGAAGCAAAGGATAATTATGATACAAATAACTCCCCCTCAGAAAATGCCTAACACTCAACCCAAACCCAATGAGAGAGATCAAGAAAATGGACATTTGCAAAGGCCAAGCTCTCTCCTCAAAGATGAGAATCTACTGTCAGGAAGAGGTTTGGTGAAGATGTCAGCAATTTGTTTTTCAGTTTCTATGAAATGGAGTTCAAAGGATTTCTTTACTACCTCATCTCTCAAGAAATGATGCATAATTTCAATATGTTTTGTTCTGGAATGCTGAATGGGGTTTTTAGATAGGTTTATGGCACTTGTGTTGTCACAAAGAATGGGAACACAACCTAACTCTTGGTTATAATCAAGAAGTTGATGTTTCACCTAAAGAATTTGAGTTCCACATCTACCTGCTGCAACATACTCAGCCTCTGCAGTTGATAGAGCAACTGAGTGTTGCTTCTTAGAAGCCCAAGAGATTAGGCACCCACCTAAGTATACACACAAGCCACTTGTGCTTTTTCTATCTAATTTACATCCAGCATAATCAGCATCACAATAGGCAATCAAATCTAACTTGCAACCAACAGGATAACAAATTCCAATATCACATGTTCCAACAAGATACTTGAAAATTCTTTTAACAGCTAACATGTGACTTTCCTTAGGATTTGATTGAAATCTAGCACACAAACACACACTAAACTGAATATCAGGTCTAGAAGTTGTAAGATAGAGTAGAGAGCCAATCATACCTCTGTATGTCTTTGGGTCTACTGACTTACCAAGTGAGTCTTCTTCTAGCTTAGCATTAATTGCAATGGGTGTGCTTGAATGCTTGAGGTTCTGGAAATCAAATCTTTTAAGAAGTTTCTTGACATACTTGGTTTGCTTATGAAGATCCCTTCATTTGTTTGGTTAACCTGTAATCCCATGAAAAACTTTAAGTCTCCCATTAAACTCATTTCAAATTCATTTTTCATTTGATTTACAAATTCATTGCACAGGCTCTTATTGGTTGATCCAAATATTATGTAATCAACATAAATTTGGACTGCAATTATTTGTTTATTAACTATTTTTGTGAACAATGTTTGATCAACATTTCCTCTAGAATATTCTTTTTCAAGTAAAAAGGAACTCAAACGGTCATACCAAGCTCTTGGAGCTTGTTTAAGACCATAGAGAGCCTTATGAAGCTTGAAAACATGTTTAGGATGTCTTTCATTTTCAAATCCAGGAGGTTGTTCAACAAAAACATTTTCCTTTATGAATCCATTTAGAAATGCACTTTTGACATCCATTTGATAAACTTTAAATTTCATGAAGGATGCAAAAGCAAGGAAAATTCTAACAGCTTCTAGTCTAGCTACAAGGGCATATGATTCTTCAAAGTCAATTCCAAATTCTTGATTGTACCCCTTTGCAACTAGCCTAGCTTTATTTCTAATGACCTGACCATTTTCATTCAATTTATTTCTGAAAACCCATCTAGTGCCAATGACTGTTTGGTCACTAGGTCTAGGTACTAATTCCCATACTTGATTTCTTTCAAATTGATGAAGTTCATCATGCATTGCATTGATCCAATCAGAACTTAATAAGGCTTCATCAATTGACTTTGGTTCAATTTGGAAAATTAGAGCTAGTGGGTCTTCATCAATAACATGTAGGAATGATGATCTAGTCCTAACTCTATCATTTAAATTGCCAACGACATTTTCCAATGGGTGATCTCTCAAAAATCTATGCTTAGAAATTACCTGTTGAGGGGTACTTAAATCTGGAACAACATTACCTGATCAACTTAAAGATGGTGACTGGATGTTCAAGTTCTCACCAATGTCTTCAAGTTCCTCAACAGTTGGTGAAGAGTCCACAATGAAATCATCCTCTTCATTATCTTGACTTTCCCTGCAAGATTTAGAACTATTAGTTGAAAAGGAATTTTCATCAAAGATAACATGTGGAGACTCTTCAACAGTTTTGTTTTTTAGAATGTACACTCTGAAAGCTCTTGACACTTCAGAATAGCCAAGAAAGATGGCTTCCTGACTTTTAGCATCAAACTTGTCAAGATTTTCTTTATTATTGCTGTGTACAAAACATTTACACCCAAAGATTTTGAAGTAAGACACAATTGGCTTTTTTATCTTTCAACAATTCATAAGGGGTTTTTCTGATTTTTGGTCTGACCAATGATCTATTGAGAATGTAGTTTTCTGTATTTACAGCTTCAGCCCAGAAGGATTTGGGCAAATTATTTTCAAGGAACATGGTTCTAGCCATTTCCACAAGAGTTCTATTCTTTCTTTCCACACCTCCATTTTGTTCTGGAGTTCTTGGTGAAGAAAACTTGTGAAATATGTGAAGTTCAGCACATAAATCAAAAATGGATTTGTTTTCAAACTCACCCCTATGATCAGTCAAAATGTTTTTGATTTTATATGGAAAATTTGTTAAGGCAGTGGTACAGAAATTCCTGAACTCAAGGCAAGCATCACTTTTGTGGGACAAGAAGATAACCCATGTAAATCTGGTAAAATCATCAATGATCACAAACTCATATCTCTTGCCACTTAGACTTAGAATTCTTGTTGGGCCACATAGGTCCATGTGAAGTAATTTTAGTGGCCTAGATGTGAGTACCTCATTGAAGGTTTTAAAAGATTTCCTGGTTTGTTTTCCTTGGGCACAAATCCCACAAACTTGACTTTCAATATTAGAAAAAGATTCAGGAAGACCCTTAACCAAATTCAGTCTTAACAATTTATTCATTGTTCTGAAACTTGCATATCCAAGTCTTTTATGTCAAGTCCATGCAATTTCATCTTTATTGGCAACAAAGCAAAGATTTTCAGAAAAAAATTTATTGAGGTTGATCATGTAAACATTGTTTTCCCTTTTTCCAAAGAATTTTATTTTATCAGTTGATGAATCAATTATCTTACAGAAATTGGATTCAAACACAACTTTGTGACCTTTGTCACATAGTTGGCTAATACTCAGCAAATTGTAATTTAACCCATCAAGTAACAATACATTATCAACAGAGTTTGAGGAAGATTGACCAACCTTTCCAGATCCAATGATCTTTCCTTTATTTTTACCTCCAAAAATTACTGAACCTCCCTCCTTCTCAATCAGGAATGAAAATTTGGCTTTGTCTCCAGTCATGTGTCGTGAACACCCACTATCAAGAAACCATACGTTTGAATTGGGTGCACAACCTTCCTGCAAAATCAATCAGTGGAGAGAAGATTTTGGCACCCAAACAGCGTTGGGACCATCAGAATGTTTGAATACAGTCATCAAATCTTTTCTTACCCAAATCTGATTTGTTTTTTATTTTTGTGTTGTTTCAGTGGTGTTCTTTGTCTTTTTCAATTTATTCTTTCCCTTAGGAATGAAAACACCAGTGTTCTTGTTTTCAGTAGGAGGGAAATTTTTCATTTGGACATGAGAGTTTAGATGAGGAGGTGGAATCCAAGGATTTTGTTGGTACATCAAAAAATTTGGATAGAAGAATTAGGGATGATACCAAAATGGGTTGTGATACCATTGGTTCCAATCAGCTTGATATGCTATCTTGGAGGTCCAAGGTTTTTCATGAATGACTTCCTTTGAATTTTTCTTATTTTTCAAAATTTTATTTGAATTTTTGGTTTTGTGGTTTGTGTTTGTTGATGTTGAGCAGGTCGACCTTTCCTTGACCGGAGTCGACACAACAGTCACAGAATCCTTCTTCTTGTGGACTAGTGTCGACCTGGTTGACTTTTTTTTGTTCTGAGTTTTTGATATTTTTGTTGTTTTGCTTGATGTTTGCTTAATTTCAGTGTTCTCAAGACTAGGACCTTTGACAAATTTAATCAATGGTGCTTTATCCTTTTTCTCACCAGATTTGTTTTTCTTAGATTTTTGTTTATTGAATCCTAGTCTATGAGAAATTGATTTCATTTTAGCTCCCAGTAAGGCCTCCAAATTGCCTTTCCCTTTTGTGAAGGTTTCAATGACTTCATCTTTCTCTTTTAGCTGGTTTTCGAAGGTTTTGATTTCTTCAACCTTTTGTTGTTTATCTTTGTTTTCCATTTCCAGCTTTTCAGACAGTTCTTTAAATTCATGGGTGGCGTTTTGAGAGGCAAGCTTAAGCTCATCAATTAAGTTCAGGAGATTTTCCTTTTCTTCATTAAGTTCAGCTACCTCATTTTCTAATTCACAAATTCTTTTGTTTGAGGAATAATTATTCCTGATGTTTTCCATTTTCTTTTTGAGATGCTTGTTTTCTTTCCTTATTTCAGAGTATTTTTCAACAAGCTCAGCATATGCATCTTGTCAATCCTCAATTGAATAGTCTTCGAAGGATGTACTTACCTTTCCATCTGAACTATTCGCCATGAAGCAGATTTCCTCACTTTCAGAACTTGAGGATTTTTCTTCTTCTTCCTTTTCACGTGAGTCTTCATCAGACCAAGTGGCTACCATGGCCTTTGGCTTCTTGAACTTGTGAATCTTTTTGTGTTTTTCCTTCTTGTTTTCAAGACATTCTCCCTTCATATGTCCTGGCTTGTTGCACCTATAACAAATGACAATTTCGTCAGATTTTAGATTCTTATTGGAATTAGTATTAGAAAAGGAAGTGTTTCTTTTACCTGATAAAAATTTCTTTTTCCCAAAAAAATTTTCTTTTCTATATTTTAAGAATTTTCTGAATTGCCTGGTCATGAGGGCAATCTCATTCTCATTGGACTCAGACTCTTCAGAACTGGTTTTCTCCTGATTCTTGTCCTTGTTACTTGAAGAGGCCTTTAGTGCTACTGGCTTGGTTTTAATTATATGTTCTTCATTTCTTTTTAGATTGATTTCATAAGTCATTAAGGATCCTATCAATTCATCCAAAGAAATTTTGGACAAATCTTTAGAATCTTCAATTACTGTGGCCTTTGTGTGCCAAATTGAAGAGAGAGAGAGCGTAGAATTTTCCTTACCAAGTCAGCATCTGAATAATCCTTACCTAAGGCCTTCAGTCCATTCACTATGATCATAAACCTGGCAAACATTTCAGAAATTGTCTCATTAGATTTCATCATAAACAATTCATATTCAGAGACAAGAATGTTAGCTTTGGTTTCTTTCACTTGGGATGTTCCCTCATAGAGTAACTCAAGTTTATCCCACATCTCTTTGGCAGATTTGCACATTGAGATTCTTGAGTACTCCTTAGGGTGGACTGCACATTGGATCATGTTCATGGCACTATAATTCAAAGTGGCCCTCCTAATCTGTTCCCTAGTCTAGGTCTCTTCCTCCCCCTGATTCTCATAGGGACCTACTTCAACTACCTTCCATATTTCATAGTTTTGGGCTCTTAGGAAGACCTGCATTCTATTCTTCCAATAAGTGTAGTCAGTCCCATTGAAAAAGGGTGGCCTATTAATAGAGTGACCCTCAGCCATGAACCCTCTTGAATCCATTGAAGCAATTAAATGGTGCAAAGAAGAGATGCTCAACAAACAGACAAGCAAACAATCAAGACACACAAAACAATCGGAAAGTACTCAGATCAGATCAGATCAAGTGCAAACCCGCTTTGATACCAATTGTAGGATCGAGAAATGATGTGGACAAGATCTAGAAGGGGGGTTGAATAGATCTAGGCCAACTATTGCGGAAGCTTAGCCAATTTTGAAAAACTCTTTGAATCAGAGACAATTTGAAAATGAATTTCACAGATCTGAAGGGAAATTAAGTGAGTTATGCAATAGGAGTGTGTGAACAAGTTAATTAGATGTGAATTCGAAAGATCCTATGCATGCATCTAATGCAAGGTAAATTCAAACCACAATCAGACCACTGCACAAAGATTTTTAGGTGGTTCGGAAATCACACCATGTGATTCCTACATCCACCCCTCACACAGTGAGGATCCACTATCAACTTGGATACACACACACTGGAGCCAGACAACTCCACCACAAAGAGTTCTACAACTCAACACAAAACCTAGAGCAAGACTACTCTAGACACTTGAGCACAATTGCTCAACCAAACTTGAGTACGACGACTCAACCCTGAGCACACAGGCTCACAAACCACTGAGTACAACGACTCAAAAACACTTTCCTAAACAACAACACAAGATCCAGATCCTCTAGCTAAGATCTGATCTCAAAAGGTTCATTCAAGAGAATTGATGCAATAGACACTGCACAATCTCTAGAACAACTAAGAAGACACAAGGGGAAATGAGAAATGGATTGAAAAGTCCTTGTTCTTCAGAAGACTCCCTTGTAGATGTCGAATTGTGAAGAGGCTTGATCTCTGGAAGTTCCTAGGCGATGCTCTGTAATTTGATCTTCATGATCTTCCTCGAATTCTTCACAAAAGTCGGCTTCTACTTGATCTGCACCTCGAACGTTGATCCTACTGCTCCAGCTTGGATCAGATCTCCCTTCTTGTTCTTGGAGATGATGGAATTGGAAAGAAGAAGCACAAGAGGATGCACGAACAGGGAGGAGAACAGCCTTGCCGCCAAAAAGCTTCTAGAAAAATCTTGGAGGCTCTCTTCTGCTCTCTTGTTGGTTGGATGGCCAATTGGGGACTATTTATAGTCCAAGATACCCAAAAGTACCCTTGGGGGTCGTGGGCACATGATCCAAGGCCGATCCACCAAATCCCTAGGGTGCCACGTGTCCAGGAGAAACTTTAAGTCACAAGCTTTCCGGAGTGTGTCGACCTGACTTGGTCTAGTGTCGACACACTATCCCAGACTGGCAGAAACACTTCCCTGGGAGAGGTCTCTAGTGTCGACACCACTTCATCTCGTGTCGACACACTAGAGAGAACTGCAAAACAGGCCTTCTGGGAGAGGTCTCTAGTGTTGACACCATCTGGTTTAGTGTCGACACACTATCCAGGCCTGTTGACAGGGCTCACTGGGAACTGGGTCTAGTGTCGACCTGACTTGATCTTGTGTCGACACTACTTGACCATTTCTTCATCTTTTGGCTTAGGGCTTGGATTGTGTGTCCCTGAGAAATAAACATATAAATCATTAGTCCATTGATTTATCATGAATATAAGTGATAAATGTGTTTGGAAACATGTTTTTTAAATGTGGTCATAACATGTGTGGTGCATCTAACATGTTCCAATTATTTTGCATTAAAATCACACCTTGTCATCATCAAAATATGAGGGGAAATGAATTGTATTCACACTCAACCCAACATCTATTTCCTCTGAACCTTGTCATCCACCCTTTTGGTTTTCTCTTACTGTCGAAAATAAAAACAAGCCCCTCTATCGTGAATTCCTTCTGAAAATCACCTTTGCCACTATTTTTGGTCTTCCACGTCTAAATCTAACCGACCATCTCAATGTCATTCTCCCTTTCACTTCTCTATCCAAAGCTGAAAATTCTAAAATCTTTTCCATGGCTGAAGCAAAATCCGAAGAGCAATGGGCTCGGGGCCACAAGACCCTATACAATAAATTTCTGCTCGCCAGGTCAGCCAGATTCCCTCCCCGAGATCACTCCTTGACTCTCTCTGAGTGGTTCCAGATTCTTCACAAGGACACCTGGGCTCCCTTTATTCAAAAGGAGATCAAGTTGATCAGAGACTTTCAGATGTTCAACGACTACCGCTATCTAAATAATCTGCCTGAAGTTCAGCTTGGCCAGTTTTGGCAAGCTATCTATAATCTTGGATCTTCTGTGGCTACCACCTCCTCCATTCAAGTGGATTTTGCCTCTTTGCTGTTGCCTGATGTAGTATTTCTCCCTCCTCTTCATTATCTGGTTATGGACTCCAATGTTGGCTCCATCATTTTTGAGTGCTTTGCCAGAGTCATGGGGAGAATACATGTGCAGAAGGGAAATCTAGTTGCCTTCCATAAATTTTTGTTCAGAGAGTACCATGAGGGCCATATAAACTCAGATGTTCTTGCCCCTCTCTTGTCCGAATGTGAGAGGTTGTCTCCAGCAGAATGGGCCAGATTTTACCCTCTGTCTGCTCAGCAACTTGAAGATCTCAACGCCTCTCAAACCAGAGCAAATAAGCTTCCTATTTCAGCTGCTGAATTTCTTGACATGAACTCCATTCACCTTGTTCATGATCCATTTGCTATCTGGGTAGAGAGATACAAGGTATTTGTTGCCATGCGAATCGAACTAAAGCAGAAGCAGATTTTTTATCCTGTCTCCATTGATCAGTTTCTCTCATGCGCCAGTTTTGGGAAAACTAGTTTCTATAAAGTTTCCTTTAATAGAGATCGGTATGACCTGTTTTTAGAAGAGCAGCGGGTTCTTCATATCCAGAGGATGGTTCCTGTCATGGGACCTTCCTACTCTGTCGCTTGTGGTGTCTTTAGGCAGTATTTTGAAGAGCAAGAACTTAAGGTTTGGGAGGTCGTTTCTCACCATGCCTCTCTTCTGTCTCCTGCCTTCTACCTTCATGTACTCTCTCAAGCGTAATACAAATACTTTCTCTTTGCTCTCTTATTTATCTTTTCTATTTCTGTCTTTGTCTCATTGCTTTATCTTTTTGCTTAATGACAAAAAGGGGGAGAAAAAGGATATTTTTGAAATACATAAAGGGGGAGAAAAATGAACTTCTTAAATTTTACCAGAAAATTTATTTAAGTTTATTTCAGAATTGTCTTTATCTATGTTATGTTTTGTCATCACCAAGAAGGGGGAGATTGATGATCAGGTCATCTCCATATAATTTCATTATATACTTATTTTGGTGATTAACAAAACATTATTGATGATTAAACAAGTTTTTCTAACAAGTGTTCTTGAAACTTAGTCACAGAAAATAAATCAGGCGAAATCAAGCAAAATATGTGAGTATTTCTTACACTGTAGTGTTAAAAGTTTAGAACATATAATTTTTCTAAGTACACAACGACTTCCTATATGTTATAACGATTTCAATAGAATCATAACGATCCCCTTTGTGGCATTAACATAAAAGGTAAGAGAAAGAAAGAGAGAGATATAAAACATAATAGAGAAAGCAAAGGAGATTGCATTCAGGAATTGAAATATGTAGATAATAGAGAAATTGTTTAAGATTTTGTCAAGGACCTAGGCAAATACACTGAACGAGGCACTTGGTCGAAGAAGGGTTGTAGAAGTTTCCACAACTTCTGCTCATTTTCACAAAAGAAGTTCTGAAAAAGTTCTGCAATGATGTTATAGTTGGGGCTTGTGGTAGAGAGTTTCCTGTAGGATTTGATATGCCTTTTGTGGAACCTGAGAATCTTCGTATAATATTGATCGTGACGTAGAAGGGATTTGAGAGGAACAAATTTCCTAGAAGCTGCTAGATGGAGGAATTCATGCACTGTAATGTTCCAGTGCAAGCCTTGAGAAAAAGCTGCTTCATTGGCCTGATAGTAGATCAAATACCTCTCTTTCCGTTTAGGAGCAATGGACTTCGCCAGATCATGATATCCTTTGCTGAGATACTCATTTACAGACATTTTCAATTTCTCACAATCGGCATTATCTTCGGGATAGGCTGCTGCCCATTGATCTAGTGAGAACCTCTTAGACTCGGCAATACAAAGCTGTAAATCTCAAAATTTCTGGGACATCTTAGGAGCTTGCAAGAGGATGAATCTATGGAAGGATAGTTTCAATTTGTACTTGATCTTGAACCTGGTGGCTAATCAGATATACCTGTTGAAGATGTGATCAGCAAATTCCTTCCTTGCAGAAATGGCACCGACCAAGGAGGGATACAAACCAGATGGTAAGGCAACTGACATGGAAGGGGAAATGGTCTCTGACCTCTGAAGAGCTTTTCCCATTGACCTTTACTGACATCAGGCAGTCCTAATTTGAATCTGGCAAAATTGAATTCTTTCATCTTGAAGTACTTGGCCTGAGAGTCTCTGAGGACGGTTCCAAATATGTCATAGAACCTAAGATTCAGGTGAATATGAATATCCATATATTGAGTCCTGGTTTGAGCTTGCTGGAAGTTGGCGGCTTCAAAAGGGTAGAGGTCAAGAAACTCTTTTGGAGAGAGATTGTGACATTTTTGGGAGATAAGCTGGAGATCAGACAGAACTACTTGAGTGGAATGGATGAGTGTAGGGAGCCAGTCTTCAAAGGTGAAACCTGGCATCTCATGAACTTCAAGGAAAGCCTTGATGGACAAGAATTCCCTGAAAAGGTTCATATGGTGTTCTGAATGATAGATGAATGCATACCAAAAGGGAGGAAGAAGTTTGGTAGGATTGTCTTTCAACATTTTCCCACAAACTGATGAGAGTTGTATGCTGGGAATGATATTTGATATGGTGTGAGTGGATCTGCCTGCTACAGATGTGGAGGCAGTAGGAAGACTAGAAAAGAAATGAGGAGGTTGGTTTTGGAGAACGGGTATGGATGCCTTGGATTGTTCAAATTTGTATTTCAAAGGATAAATTTTGAAATTCACATTTCCAAAATCAATTGGCTGATCCTCTATAATGGATGTAGAGGGAGGATGATCATATGAGATGGGAGGTGGAGGTTGTTCATCAGTAGAAGGAGTAGGAGTAGTAGGTTGAGATGAAGATGCAGGGGGTTGTGCTGGTTCAGGAGGAGCAATAGTGATAGGAGCTGGATCAGTGGTAGTGGTAGAGGCAGGAGCAGTTGGTTCAGGTGGAGGTGAGGAGAACACAGGATGACCATTTTTATGGAGTCTTCTCTTCACCTTCCTCTTAAAGGTCTTGATCTTGGACCTGTCATCATGAGAACCCTGAGACTCTAAGGATCTTTTAGGCCTAGATTCCTGAGGGGATGCCTACTTCTCTACTTCTACAGTTGGAAGTTGCTCAGTTATAGATGGTTGTTGCTGCTGATCCTTCTGCTGAACATCTTCAATTTCCACTAGGGGCAGAACTTCTACTGGCTCTTGCTCTTGTTGTTGCTGCTGCTTAGACTGTTGCTTTGGCTGTTGCCCCTTCTCTTGTTCTTGCTGTCGCTGCTCTTGCTTAAATAATTTTTGTACTGGGGCTTCTTGGTGTTGTGGTGCTGATGGTTGCTCTTCTAGAGGAGTGGATGAAGTAGCAGGTGACTGAGTAGTGCCCTGTTGGCATACTAACTGAAGTAAGAGGTCCTTCATCTGCTTCACTTCGTCTGCCAAACCATCAAACTTTGCATCAACAAATTCGACTTGCAAATGTAAAACTGACAAGCTCTCTTGTTGCTTGTTCAGTAAATCCAAAATGGTGCTCAAACTGTTACTACTCTCCCCCTGAGACCTTGGCCGGGTCCCAAATTGAGAAGGGGAAGAATGGTGCTGCCTCTCTACAAATTCTTGAACATCGGGAGTAGAACTGGGAATATTATCTTCATCTTGTGCTACTCCTTTTCCTCTTAGATCTCTTAGAACTTCATTGATTGTCTCTTCTGGTGCATCTTGTTCTGGAGGGGAGACAGGAACTTGTCTTTGCTCTTCAAACACTTGAGATCCTTGTTGCTCTTCTTCTTGAACATTTGCTTCTATTCTCTCTTCTTCTTCTTTGGCTTCTTCTTGTTGTTGTCGACTTCCTGGAACAGATGATAGATCTAGTGCTTCATCAGGAAATACTTCATGGGTGCACTAGGGTACAGAGTCCTTAACCCATAAGTTTTGTGCTTTATTTACCAAAATGTAATGGCTTCTCCTTAATGTAAATAAGCCAATCTTCTCTTTGACACCAGTTGGAATTTCTTTACTTAAATCCACTAAAAATCTCTTAAAAATCAAAGATAGCAGTGGTCCATATGGGAGGGACTCCTGCAAATTCTTTCATGCTATCATCTTCTCCAAAATTACTACTGGTAGGTTCACTTTATGCCTTTGAATGGCCCAAAATAGTAAGCTACCATCTCTAGATGTAATGGATGAGTGTGTACCAGCCCTGGGAGTGACTACGTTGGTGATCACTGAGTGGATGAGCCTCTTTTCTGCAGACAATTCATTGACTAGAAGTCCTTTCTTGCTAACAGTCCCCAGGCTTCCAATAATTCCCATTTTTTGCTTCTCTAAGGGGACAATCTCAGTAAGCTTGTGTCCGGAGTTGGAACAGCCCAAAATCTCTAGCAAAAGATCTTCAGAAACTGTAATCTTGGTCCCTTTCACATAACCAGTGACTGAGCTTTCTGAGGAGACTTGAAGGGTGACATAGAAAGCCTTTAGGGCACCTTCGAAAGAGGGTTCAGAAATTCTGCACAGACTAGCCCAGCCCATCTCCTCTAGGGTTTCTGCTACCCACTCTAAACTACCATGCAAATGGGAGAAGTCCACGACCTTCCCTGGACAGATGGAGGACTTTGCAAAGGAAAGGAGCTGG
The DNA here is from genome assembly GCA_014218235.1 of Colocasia esculenta. NCBI lineage: Eukaryota > Viridiplantae > Streptophyta > Magnoliopsida > Alismatales > Araceae > Colocasia > Colocasia esculenta. The sequence goes on from CM024754.1 coordinate 125,376,859, forward strand.
AACTGCTCAGGGGTGAGCATGGTTCCTTCAAAAGCCTTGGAGGATGCCAACTAGATAGAAAAGAGATAGGGAAGATTCAGGAAACCGTCGAAGCAGTGAAAGAAATGATGTTTAGACTTTAGACAATAAACAACCAGGACCTTTCTTCAGGGAAAAAGAGGAAATCCGCAGGAGCTCTGAAGAGGGTTCCGGAGATGAACAGTGTAGGCGCGAAGAGGAAGAAGACGACAGAAGAGTCGAGGGAGTTTGAAGGGTGTCTTCGGACAGAAAATGGGTTGTCTATTAAAGGCTGAAAAGTTACTGAACAGAGATTTCAGAACGAACGGACACGATTGATGGATTGGACCGTTACGTAAAAAATGCGTTTAAATTTAATGTTTTACAAATAACAAGCACCTTTTCAGACTTCGACTTTATGAAGTCGAATTGTGTCTCCGACTGCAAGAGTGGAAAGCATTTATTTAACATAAGTCTGATTATGTCTTCAACTGCAAGAGTTGCAGTTTTGGGACTTGCGAAAATTCACACAGAGAAAGCTTGTCATACAATTCAGATATGAAATTTTTCACAACTAGTACTTACAAAATTCAAACATGAATTTATCATAGCGATTTGAATCAGGATTGCACATACCAATTTCTCTTCTAATAGATGTAAATCTATCTTCCGGAAGAGGTTTAGTAAAAATATCAACAAGTTGATTTTCTGTGGTATGTATAATATATCTTTAATTTGTAGAATGTCTTTTAGAGGTTTTGTCATAGCAGAAACATGATATTATAATACTTTAAAATCTTAAAGTCATTCTTAAGGGTAGTTGCTCAACAGTTAGCATTTGGAGTAATGGTAAAAGAGATGTCTTTAATAATAATATTTGAATTATAATGATGGTCAATAGGAGAATGACAAACCCAGCCCCTGAATCGATATATTCAATTATACCCGCCAATAGGAGAATGACAAACCATGTTTTCCTTTGAGGTCGATCTCAGTTGAAACATGAGCTCGACCCCATTTCCCAGAACCAAAACACAGGAATGCAGGGTCAACCCATTAAGAACTATGGGGTCGACTCCACTAGACATGAAAAAATTAAATACTTACATAATATCACCCCCCTGCAGCATTGTTGTCATCTACATAGAACACTTGCTCAACTTGACTTGCAAGTGCAAATGGTTCATTAGTCCCTAATTTGCGATGTGTATTTATAGATACAACTCCATGTTCATCAACTTTGAAACCTCGGTCCTTATTATACACATCCCACCCAGAAGAACTGTGGGGTCGACCCTATTTTACAGTGCCAAAAAGCAACACGGAGGAGTCGACCCAGGAAGAAGTATGAGGTCGACCTTAAAACATAGGATATCTGCATTTCATTTGAGGTCAACCTCAGTTGAAAGAAGAGGTCGACCCCATACTATGCGACATTGAGCAATGTATGATAGCATACTACATAAGCCATGCTAAATGATTTTGAATGAACATAGTACATAACTAAAACATCAAATCATTGATGATGAATGTTTGGTACAACAATCCGACACAGGGGTAACCAATTCTATACGGCATAGTAACTGTCTACGTAAGAATAGAAAAAAATAAATAGTCAACACACAAGAAAATAACATGTAACAATGAAGGCATGCATGAACATGATCATCTATGCGACATTGCCTGCAAGCCACAGTTCATTCGCAATCTCCTCCCTCAGTGCATCCCTAGCTGCCCTTGCTGTTGCGTTAAGGCACACGCCAGTAGGTGCATCTTCAAGCATAGACCCCTGATCGGACGCATTAGCATCGAAGGGTGCATTGAAGAAGTCGTCGTACCCCTATTCACGGTGAATGTAGTTATGTACCACAAGACATGCAAACATTATCTTCTTCTGTGTGTCAAAGGGGTTCATATTTCCCTCTTGGAGGGTTTGGAACCTCATCTTCAATACACCTAAAGCCCGTTCGACACAATTTCAAAGTTGTGCATATCTGTGGTTGAATTTTTCTTCCTTCTTATCATAATGCCCATTTCCTAAACTACGAGAGCTTGAAATATGATACATGTGGCCACGATATGGGGCAAGGAAAGAGCTAGTGTTAGCGTATCTGCCATCAACTAGGAAATATTTACCCGATGTCACAACGAAATCTCCTCATGAAACAGCCCATCTTAACACCTGCATATCTGGTGCACAGCCTTCCCACCCTACACATGCATATTGAAGTAAGTTATCAAATGACACAACCACCATCACATTTTGCGTTATAGCCTGTTTGCGATTCCGAAAATGTGGTTGGTCTTCAATTGGCACATTTGCGGGAATGTGAGTCCCATCAATAGCACCTAATGCATCCTACAAAATATACAATTAAAGTTAGATCATGTACAGATGAAATGTTCAACAAGTTGTGCATTGAGATCACCTTGAAATAGAGATAAAAGCAGGCATTTCCCGAAATATGTGGATGGCATTCATTGACTTGAGTAGGCTGTAAAATATATTCCTCCTTTAAGGAAGTTAAAGCATAAGCCACTTTGTTCACGTAGTGGCTAATAGTTTGGGAGCTATGTTGAAAATGTTCTACCAACGCACCAGTGGGTACACCATGGCCAACAGCGTATAGGAACATCGCCAGTTGTTCATTGGCACTAACATGTCGGGAGTCTTTTAATAGGCTCTTACTCACCAACATGTCAACTAAACTAATGAACATACCAGGATGCATTCTAAAGACATTATAGCATCTTCTCAGATGGCCATTGAGAATGTTTTGCACCCACAACTGCCCTGTGTATGTTGGTGTATTCATCATTCGCCTTGGTATGGTTGGATGTTCTTCTTCTTGCAGTTCCTCTATCACTACATTCAGTACTTCAGTGTATATTTCTTCATCTTCATGCAATATATTGAACAATCGATTCCGTTCTGTACGCATGCAAATAAAGAAACATTGAAAAGTACTACGATTACAGGACAATGATGAAGGACTTAATGTTCTTCCATAATTTCAGCCATCACATTCTTAGCATACATAATGAAAGATGGTACATGTTCCATGACAAAATAGAAAACTTCAATTGCTATGTGGCTAATGATGGACCATAATCATGATAAACATGCCTACAACAATGATGGCCAATAGGAGAATGACAAGACTCAATAATCCTAAGATTAGGAAGGTGAAGAATGGCAGCTTCGGCACATGCATTACATGAAAAGAGAACTACATAGTGAAATAGAGTAACATTAATTGAAAAACATAGAAATGAAAGAATAGACATAAGAATAAACAATCCATTAAAAAGGAACAGAAATTGCTAAACTCTAAGTATGCCATAAAGACGAGGAACACGTGTCACTATCATGGCTTATCGGCGGTCATCATTTTCAGCCATTCAACCTTGTCCTTGTCGAGCATGACAGAGAAAAGGGTTTTGTACTTTGGCTCGGTAAAGAGGTTCATGGACTTCAGGTAAACATCATAAGGGAGACTGGGAATGTCTTGTAATTCCTTGATGCATTCCACAATACTAGGAACAATCTCCGGGTCCGACCTCCGCTGGGAGGAACTCTCACTTTGTTGACGCGACCCACCCTCGCCGATCAATTTCATTAGGAGTGCATTCCTTTCGCAGGTTACATCAACAAGATTATCTAAACTTGATTGCACTTTCTTTTTACCACGTCCAGTATTGCCAATTGATGCAGACTTTGTCTTCGGAGAGCTGCTCCCCATGTTAGCCAGAGATGTTGTTCATTGATGTTGGAGTGCAATGGCCTGCATTCGGTTCACTTTGTTAGCCAACAGACATGTGCATAGGATCTTCATTAGAGTGCTCATTGACACTGTCATCTATGGTAAGTGTTGCACTGACATTACTGTTTGGACGTGTACGTCTACGGCTTATGCCCTCGGCTTTCTCTCTAGTGGCAATAATGTTCTCACAAAGAACTTGCATGTTGTTATACAAAGGGAAGGATCTTCGACAAATATGTGAGTATTTGTGATTAGCCTAATAAGAAAACAATTGACATAAGTTAGTGCGGTCTGATTATACCACTATAATAAAATAGATAGTACTAAACGGAAATTAAAATATCGTTACCTTAATAACCTCTTCCCATGCTCCATCATACCCGGGTATTGGTATGTTGTTATCCAGATCCCACCCCCAACCACTTAACTTCAACAATGTCGTGTACAACTTAAATTTGTTCTTCAGTAATTTCCAGTGATCCTTCACTTGATCCGTAGTAAAGGAGTAACCCAATGCAGAATTGAACGTTGAGGACAATAAAGTCCAACTGTGTGTGTTGAAATTTGCTCTAGGATATTTGTTTCGATCCTTTTCTTTCAACATTAAATCAATCAAGAATCTATCCATTTGAGCATTCCAGTTCGAAGAGCGGGTTCTCTTCCCCTGCCCTTCCATCATTGATGCACATTGCACTTTCTCTAGAGTTTTTGGTTCCGAAAGGAAGGGAATATGGTAAGAAAATGGACTTGTGTAGGATGCAATAACCATAATAAATAGTAGATGAACATCGTATATTTTTATGAATTCATGCTTAGACATCTTGTACAATGAAGAATAAATGCTTAGGATGACTATTTATAAGGGCAAGATCAGTTGTAGGACAATAACCTGTTGCTGACATGTCGTCGATACGACGCTTCTTGCTATATGGTTGGGCCAAGCTACAAAAATAATGGATTTTGATCAATTTTATGTCTACGAAAATATATCGGTCTAACTGCAATGGACATACTAGTGAAAGTTATCTTATGACAAAAAAAAAGTTTATCGCTGCTATACATGATACATCTTTCTACAAATCTTTTTTATTCAAATCAGTGAAGCACATGAGTGAGGGACCATATAGAGTAACTTTTCCGAGGAAAGTATAGATTGTACTGAAGAAACAACATTGCCTCCTACTGCGCACTTTTCAATTTGTTATCGCAGCAGATGAATGGCATTTCCTCTAAAGACTACACACACAGTGGGACCTTAACATTGGAAATCCAATTCATAACAAAATCACCAACACTGCATTGGCATAATATATATATATGGAATGAATCAGTCAAGCAGGTAGACCCATTTTAACAGAATTTGCATCAGCACTGTTGCCGAGCCTCATTACCTCTCTCTGTAATGAGAAGGGATACTAAAAATATATGACAGCCCTTATGAGGAGTGAATAGTTTTATATGCCAATGATGCCATAAAAGGAAAATGCAGGAAATTCACCAGTTTTGAGGGAATGAACAGAGGTGTGCAGGGAAGAAACGAAAAAAGGTAGAAACATAAAAAGTCTATCTTTTGTAACATCAAATCCATTTTCTTCGAACCAGAGTTGTTGAGGGAAGAAACAGAGAAGCTAGGGAAAAGATGTTACACTACCTCACATCTCCGGCCCATTTGTTATGTCCATGCCATGTTGTTTCATGCAAATGAAGCACAAACATTACTTCCCAGTAGACAGATACAAAATTTTATTCAGTTGGGTCACTGAAATTATTTTTCAATATTTATATAAACAATTTTATATATAATATAAATAAATGTATTATATATAAGGAGTTTCTGTGGATGAACCAAAAATAGATGACGAGCAGAAACATCAGGCGGAAGAAGGGGGAATAGCAAAACGGACAACAAATTTCATCCCAGCGGCCATCTTTACGAAGATGATGATCTATGCACCTACCTGAACTGGGGCTGATTGGAAGAACTAGAAGATGAGGCCGTGGTATGGGAAGATGGCTCCGGAGACAATCCACGCTTCATGAAGAACTCGAACCTTGCCATCTGCGTGGAAGAAACCCTTCTTAAATAGACCAGCGCTAATCTGATAACTTCAAACAACGCGACAAGAACGGCCAGACAGTTGTGTGTTGTCCAATCCCAATTCAAGATGGAGCAGCAGCAATGCGTCAATGTCACGGCGACACTAGCAGAAGCCGAGTCGATTTACGGGTTGAAGAGTTCAACCCACGGTTAGCCAACCTAGGTATATGAAAAATATTTTTTTACTTTTATTTTTTCTCCTTTTAATTTAACATATATTACCATACTTTACAAAAAATATATATACGTAAACTATTTTTAACATTTAAAAAAAATACATTATTGGCGACGGCTTTAAACCATCGCCAGTATATAATGACGATGACCTTAGTCGTCGCTATTATACTTTGGCGACAAATAAGGCCGTCGCTAATAAGAACTAACGGCGACGGTTACAGCCGTTGCTAATACTCTTATTAAGGACAACCACTTAAAGTCGTCTCTAATAATCATTTATTGGCGACAGTTACAACCGTCTCTAATAAGGTCATTAGCGACAGATAAAGTAGCCGTCACTAATATTAATATTAGGGACAACTTTTAGTGTGCGTCTCTAATAATAAATTATCGGGGACAGCTAAATCCGTCTCCAATATTTGTTAGTAGCGACGAGAAAATTATTCGTCGCTACCAAAAGTATTAAAGACAGCTCAGTTAGCTATCGCTAATAATAACCTTTATTGGGGATGACGGTCGCCGTCCCGAATGAATTTGTTCGCGACGGCTTCTGTAGCCATCTTGAATAAAAAAATTTAGCGACGTTTACATGACCAAGCATCGCTAATAATATTTTAGCAGAGACGGTTTCTCTAAGCCGTCGCTAATATCACAATTTTAGAGTCGGTTTCTTTACCGTCGTCGCAAATACTATTTTTAGCGACGTTTTTTTTTTTAGTGGAGATGTCTTCCTGTAGCCATCGCCAATACTATACTTTTGGAGACAGCTGCATGTAAGCCGTCGAAAATACATTTTGTAGCGACGGCGGTTTGGAGCCATCGCAAATAACCCGTCCCTAATAATCCATTTTCTTGTAGTATTTACACGCCCGTAAATATAAAGGAGTGGGTTTTGCAACATATTGTTGGCTGTGATATATAAATATATATGTGTGTGTGATAAAGCCACACGGGCGGGGTTTCTTCGTTACCAAAAAAAAAAAAAAAACTTTTTTATAGTGCCACATTTATTTGAAATAACTGTGTTTTAATTCCCCAAGGTATGTATATTCCAACAGTGAAAGGGAAACCCCACAAAAGGGGGGCGTGGCCGGACGGGTAAAAATCCTCTTCTTGAGAGATACTTACGGCTCTCGCTCGTCTCAAATATAAATGAGATGAGTCTCACGGCCGTCAATATATTGTAGAATCTATCTATTTATACTTGAGACGGGTAAAAAATAGGAGCCCCTAGATAGACAAAAAGTAGTACTGTTCATGTCTTTTAAGTGCCGAGGAAAAATAAACGTGCATAATTAAATTAGTGACAGGAAAAGATGACACAAGCGGCCGACTCCCACAATCTGGTGTTCTAAACTAACATGAGAAATGTTTAAATATCGGACGTCCGAACAAATGATTAAGTCAAACGCCCGATTAGAGACACGTCTATTGAGCAGTGTCCTACGTCCAAACAACTACCCAATGAAACATTAACATCAGCGTGAATCCAACACCCCCGAGCACTAAGTGCTTCTCAACTAACAGAATGCGGCACCCCAGCTGACGCCCGATGTCCAAGTCCAACAACTGGCAGGAGACGCGGTTGTGGTAACCCTCACATTGCCGCGTTAATTTCTACGCTCCATCCACTGACACCAACCCACTTTGGCGTCCCAAAAAGCATGATAACGACAGTAATCTCCTTAAATACAAACTGGCCGACGTACAGATCATTCACTTTTATCCCGTGGAAAATAATGCTGATTAAAATCTTCCCGTTAAGATGTTCCGATTAATGGTACCTTTCTTATTACGATAAGCAACTATATATATATACTTCTGATTAACGAGAAATATTTGTTACACTTCTCATGATCAGAATGCACTTTTGATTTTTTATTATTATTATTATTATTATTATTGTTGTTGGAGGAAGTGCCACAAATATATTGGTCATCAGTACAAAAAGGTAGAAGTAGCTAGACTTATCAATGTATTTGCATTAATTCCCTCGTTGTTTACAAAGATCGACCTTCAGCACGGAGGAGGAGATTTGAATCTTACTATATATAGCTTTTTGAGTACTACTTCTTGCAAAAAAAGGTGATATATATATATAATAAGCATGACTTTGACTTAGATTGAGACGAGATAATTTAAGGAGAAATACTTAGTGCACATCTTGGTGTGCACTAAGGGTCCGTTTGGTTAGGGGTAAAACTTCATTAAGAAAAAGGTTTTTTGAAAAATAATATGTTTTAAGTCATTTGGAAGCCTTGAAAATATAAATATGTAAAAAGGTTTCCCCAAAACTTCGGATTTAGGCATCCCCCCGTATAACTCCGGAGACCATTTTCCCCCGAAACCTCGACACTTCTTTTCCCCTCCCCGCGAACCCCGAAACCCTCGACCTCGTCTCGCCGCGATCCTCGTCTCGGCGCCGTGCTTCCTCGTCCTCTGCCTCCTCCGGCTTCGCCATCGCCATCAGGTCATCCCTTCTCCTTGGTAAGTGTTCCCCTGCCTGCGGCTGATGCGATTCGTTTCTGCAGCGAGGGCGTCTGCAGCCGCCGGCGCGGCGTCGAGCGTCGGAGAAGGAGGAAGAAGAAGTGTCGTCGCCTCCTTGTTCTTCGACAGCGTGTTCTTCCTCGTGCATCCGCGACCCTTCTCGCTCGTTTGCCCCCGTCGCCGAGGTCTAGGCGGATCCGCTGCTGCTTCTCGCGTTGGATTCCGCTGCGTTGAGCTAAAGCGCAAGGTGTCGGGCGTCCCTTTTGACTCTGTGAACGACACATTGATCTCTGCCTTGAGCGAAAGTGCAAGGTACTCGGCTCCCCACATCCATTGACGACCATGTCTAAATTTTAATTTCTTAAGTGCCGTCAATTTGGACAACTCTGTCGGGAGTAAGAAGAATATTAAAGAGGATGGCTTTTCCATTTAGGAATTCTGTGATTTTTTCTGCCTTTTATATGGCTAGAATGTGCTTCCATTTCTTCGCCACCTCAGTTGGGAGCAGACTGTTTGCAATAAGTTTCTCTGTTCTTGGTTTGCTGGGAGTGAGCTGCTTGGAATGGTTGGTGGTAGCTTTGTTCCTGGTTTGCCTTTTGTTTCCTTCTTGAATAGATCTTTTGGGTTCTCCAAGGGGTTTTTGTGGAGGGAATGTTATGAAGTGATTCTTTTTATGTTTCAAGTTGTGCGGTCACTACTTCTTTAGAAAACAACTTCATTCTTTAGAAATACTTCTAAGGGTTCACATCCCTTTTCTTTTGTATATGAAACCATTCCTATCCATTGGAACAGATTTGTTCTCCTGTTGATGCGTGATTCTTGGCTCACAATGTGAGTTGACTGCATGTTTTGTTTGAGCCTTTGAGGAAGCAAAATTTGGTCTGTGGTATGACTGCATATATTTTTATCAAATGATTCTTGACCAACTGTGAATTCATGTGAGTTGAGATTAACCAAACTTCACCTCTTGTTCAGGGACTTAAATTTACTGTCTGTGATGTCAATGCACATGTTATTAGTATTATGTACCTTAAGAAAGAAGTAGTACATGCTTAAGGCTCATCCTTCACTTCACCTTATGGGCGGTGTGGGGGGGAACTTAACTATCGTACATTCAGTAGCGAGACCCGTTCGGAGGAGACTTTGGTCCATTTTGTATGGGATAGGGTGAAGGAATAGGCAGTCATTTGGTCTAATGTAAATGCATCTCTATCTCCCTTTTTGGGTGTTTTAGGGTGGTAGAGTGTTTTACACCTTGGTGCTGGCTTCTTGTATAGGTGCTGTGGGGAGACTCCTTCTTTGGTGTTTTTTGGCCCACCTGTACTTGTACATTCTCTCTTTCTTAATTAAGTGCGTGGTGACTTCTGAATTCCCTTCAGGTCTCCTGTTCATTTTTCTTCCATGGATCGTGTGCGTCTGTCGTTCATATTCTTATCTGTACCTATATCTTTAGGTAAAGCAAGATCTGTTTTCAGTATGATTGGAGAATCTTAAGGTAGAATTGTGGGTAGATTGTTTAGCTTGCTCTAGAGATTGAAGAGGTGGGAAGCCTTAATTTAGATAGTCCAGCATACCACTTAGGTTTGCTGGTGTTTTTAGCTATAAAGAGGTGCTTTTATAGAAATTTTGAGTAATTTATTTGTTTTATTGAAATAATTTTTCTAGCATAGTGATGAGCCTAACATTGCAGGTGCCGAGTTCAAGTTGTGATGCCCGTTTAACTCAGGCTAGCCATCGTCAGGTCAGGCAAGTTGGTCCTCAGAGAAGCCCGGCTTAACGTAATTCCAATGCTATATATATATATATATATGATGGACACTAGATGCTATGGTATCGAGTTGGAATATTTGATTGGAATTTATGGATTGGGTTGAGTATCCAGAACACATGCATGTTCCAAGTTGGGAAAGTTAAGATTGTAGGGTTATTTAGGTGTATACTTGATTGTTTGAACTTGCATTTTTTTAGTGTTCTCACTTCAGCCAGGGGCAAGTCAATTCAAGCTGCGGTAGCCTCACCCGAGCCAGATCCATCAAACCTACAGGTGGAGATGCTCTGTGTTTCCAGTCCGATCAAAATAACAATTTTCTTGAGTATTCAGACTTTGGTTGGGAACATGAGTCAAAGGCCCTAGAGATCACTTCAGTACTTGTTCCCACCATAATGGAGCGCACCATTTTAGATGAGAACCCGCAGCAGAACCTAAAAGATAATGCAGGAGATGCATTTGATCTATATAGCTAGTATAATGAGTTCAATTTAACAACAGGTTGTGGCCTAGTTGGTATTGATGGAGGGTTAGGAAGGGAAACACCTGGGTTCAAGCCTTGTGTGCTTTTTATTATTTGTTCATATGATTATTTGTTATGGGTTTTTATTACTCAAACTTTTTTTTAATTCATTTTGCATTTGTTAGCTTTTAAAATATTTTATACTGTCTCAATAATTTCAGAAATTAATGGCGCACAGCATGAGTCCAAGGGCACAAGTGAAGATCATATGCTCATGGTGGGGATATTTTGTGGATTGGGGACACCGACGTGTGCAATTTGTGGGCACCCATAGAATTTATTGTTGTAGTTAATCAGTGAAAGAGACATCTGGAACTTTTAAGATCGCCATCATGTGGTGCGACATATGACTCATTTATGTGTTTTACATCTTATTTGTAGATTTTAATAGTTCTTTTGAAGTGATCTTTGAGGACGGAACTAGAACAATGTTATGTCGTTTTTATGTTATTACTTTTTACTTCGAGAAGAGCATCGAAATTCCCAACATGGAATCTTTGACAGAAGTAGAGTAGACGCCCAAAAGCTGTGAACATGGCCATGAAGGCATGCACTGGAGCAGATGCATTTTGCTCACATGTTCTCTCACTGCATGTTACTTGTAGAGACTGGAATAACTATAATTATTATTTGATAATAATTAGTTGATAGAAATTGTGTGCCCATTCTAAATATTGACAGGAAAGAATAATGATTTGATTCATATTTCACACACATTACACCATAAAGAACATTTGCAGAGATCCATTTTTAAGGCTGAGAAAAAAAAACTCTATTTTTCACAAGGACATGCTCTTCTTAACATTTTATCTTAATTTGAAAAAAATTTGTCCTCTCAGAAGTCAGAAATAATAATCAAGTTAAAATATTTTAGTAGTTAATGTGACTCAAACAACGTAATTATGGGGTAGACTCCTACCCGCTTTGCTATTGGATTGTACTTGTGTTGAATATTTGAAAAAATTTTACACACAAACAAACATGCGAAAATGATTTCTGGAAAATATTTTACGGGAAAACAAACATCAGAAAATCTTTTCAGGAAAAACATTTACGTGGGAAACAAATGAACAATTATGTTTTTGACTTTCCTGTAAAAGTTAATCGTTGGAAAACATATTCCTCATGAATATGTTTTACAAGCAACCAAACGGACCCTAAGTTGGGCACACCCACTAGGGGTGTGCCATTTGGCTTTGGGGGGATTATAATATCCCCTCCATCCCACTTTTTCCAACCCCAAGGTCAAATGGCACACCCCTGGTGGGTATGCCCACATTAGTGCACACCTTGGTGTGCACTAAGTATTTCTCTAATTTAAGATTGGTGTCTCTCGTTGTCGTTATCATTTGTTGTCATCGCTGCCGATCATTATTTATCATCACCATCGATCATTATCTACCGCTGTTGATCGTCTAATCACCCACTTCTTGCAGTCACCATGGTCATCACCATTGCACCTAACTGCTACCACTGCATATATATGTGAAGCGGTATGCTTAAATTTACTTCATTACCCTTCTTACAACAAGCATGACTCTTTTTTTTATTTGTAAATCTTGTTCTTGAGCTGAGCTGCTCAGTCAATTCCACTTGGAGGCCTTTTGCAAAGGGAAGAGCCAATTTGCTTGCAGCGCCTACTACCAGTCACTCTGCCTTGTTGGTTAGGGCGTTCACCGCGAAGCTTCTGCGCCCACTACCGTCCATGTTGACAACCACCCTTGAAGGATTCCTTTCTTTGTCCACTTTAGTTCCCGGCTCATAGGCTGCGAAGCGCACCATCATGCATGCATCAGCCAACCCCATTGAGAGGTGCTAAAAGGCGGCAAGGCATTTCGTCGAACACGTGATTAATCTTTCCACAGTCGCACGCGGCGCCCACATGGATGGCTGCGAATCCAGAGTACCCACTGGAGTTTGGAGGGAGGAGGGGAACCACCTGTTCTTGTTGAGGACATCCCCTACCCCTACCCCACTCGCTACGTCCTCCCTTATCCACTATATATAGCGAGAGGGGTGGCTGCGACGGAGATGACCCATTTCCTACTCAACTTCTTCTGATCAGGAGCCAAGGATGGGCGCCGCCGTCACCTTCTGCGACCCACATCAGAACCTCCAGTCGAGCACGGCCTACCGCAGCAGCCATGGCCACGTAACCGAGGAGATCGAAGGTCTCATCAGGGTCCACAAGGACGGCCGCGTCGAGAGGTTCCCCGTCGTGCCGGAGGTCCCATGCACGTGGACGCCGGAGCCCGACGTGGTCTGCGGGGACGCCGTCCTCGACCGCTCCACGCGCGTCTGGGCGCGTTTCCACGTGCCGAAGCGCCCCGCGAGGCGCCCACTGCTGATCTACTTCCACGGCGGGGGATTCAGCGTGGGCTCCGCCGCGTGGGCGTGCTACCACAGGTTCCTGGCCCGGGTGGCGTCCCAGGCCGGCTGCGTCGTCATGTCCGTGAGCTACCGGCTGGCGCCCGAGCACCGCCTCCCCGCCGCCTTCGACGACGGCGTCGCTGCCGTCAAGTGGGCGAAGCAGCAGGCGAGCTCCGGGGCGGACGAGTGCTCCGGCTGGTGGCGGGGCCGCTGCGACTTCTCCCAGGTGTTCCTCGGAGGGGACAGCGCCGGCGCCGCCGTGGCGCACCACGTCGCGGCGAGGTTGGGCGGGCACGGCCTGAGGGGGGTCGTGCTGATACAGCCCTTCTTTGGCGGGGAGGAGCGGACGGCGTCGGAGAGGACCCTGGGGCAGCAGCACGGCTCCGTCCTGAGCATGGCGGCGTCGGACACCTACTGGCGGCTGGCGCTGCCGGTGGGGGCGAAGAGGGACCACCCGTGGTGCAACCCGCTGCAGGCCGGCGGCGGGGTGGAGGACCCGCGGCTACCGGCGGCGCTAGTGTTCGCCGCCGAGATGGACATACTGCGGGACAGGAACGTGGAGGTGTGCAGGGCGATGAGGAGGGCGGGGAGGAGGGTGGAGTGCGTGGTGCACAGCGGGGTGGGTCACGCGTTCCAGGTGCTCAACACCTCTCCCATTGCGCAGGAGCAAACACAGGACATGATCGCACACATCAAGGCCTTCATGAACAAATAGATACACAGAAATTTCCCCTTTTCTCCTTTATTTTTTCCCCTTTTTTTTATTTGGGAGTTCGATCGGGTACGTGCAAGAATACAGTTGTTGGGTTTCTTATATACATCAAGTGGCACACCCCTAGAGAGTGTGCTATTTCTCCATTTAGATACATCCATAATGGAAACTTTTTTTCCTTTCTTTTTGGTGGGTGTAATATGTTGAATAATTTTCTTAAGATTAATACGTAAGTGTTTATCTTATGATGGGAAAAATAGCTCTAGGCTTGTCTATCGAAGTAGCTAGTCTAGTATCTTTTGGTTGGAGATGTCCACGCTGACGTGACGCATCCTCGAACGCTTTCTTGCCTGTAAAGAAAACGAGGGGAAAATTAGAATATTTAAATATGTTTAACGTTATCATAAATTTATTTATATTCTAATCTTAATTTGGATAGTTAAAACAGATTTATCATATATAGTTAACTTGAGTTTATCATAAATTCAATTTTTTCCCTTTTTATTAATCAACTTTGGGTTGGTCTATATTGAAGACTCTCCTTGTAAATAGAACTCAGTATAAAACCATAAACATTTGTGAAGGATAGTCAAATATAAGTTAATAAAAATATTCACGTTACATACATATATATATATATATATTTACATCACATCAATTTCATATTTTTATAATAAAAAAATTGTGTGTGCTAGGTCAGTTGCTTTCTTTGAACCTATACAAAGAGGTCTCAATACTCAAGACCGACATCTAAATCTTGAATATATATAAATCTTGAGAAAATCTCCTTAAATCTTGCCAAACTAGAATATTGAACACCCTAAGTTCTAGTGTAGGACAGAGCATCCAACCAACCGCACTACTACTAATATACTTTCTCAAAGATTTTTGTGAGTTGCAGCTATGAGCGTATATACATGTGGTTAACTTTCTCAAACAACAGCTATGGATAGAAATGGAGCCTCACTTTCTCCAACAAAAGCTCTATTTTGGTTGGTTATTTTTTATAAATTTTTATCATCTTTCCCAAACCATCGTTTTTAATTACATTTCGCAAAAGTAAGATTCTTGTTTGATTTGCTCCCACATTTCCTCCATGGTTGCAAGAGAAAGTTGTAGTTCTAATATACAGGCTCTCAAAAACTCCCCATGCTTGTTTGATATATATACGTCAGAAATGATTAAGAGATCGTTTGGTTGGTTGTAAAATATAGGCTAAATTAATTAAGAGTCTTTATCATATGTTTGACTTATTTTCTAGTCTCTGACAGTAAGTGTTATCCCCACTTACATTATACGTTAATCTATGTTATAGTAAGAACTTCTCTATTACAGTCAGCAACTCTAAATTAATTTGTCTTAAAATATATTCATAGGAAAAAAAATTCCAATGAAAAGTATTTATAAGAAAATAAAAAGTATAATTGTCCATTTGATATCCACGTAAAAGATTTATGTGAAAATATTTTTCAGTGTTTATTTTCATGTAAAATATTTTTTAAAAAATGTTTAAAAAATCTCGAGCACAACAGTTGTAGGCTTAAGTAGGTTTGATAAATTTTAATTGATGTCTACTGTCTTGAGGCCGATGCAGGTTGTTTGCATCAGTCACCGAATGTCAAACGTTGATCGTTGGCCATCGCTTTCACTAGGCATCGGGCATCAAGCATCGGTCGCCACTAACAAGCCGTGTCACTGCTGGCACTGTCATTGATCATCAGGTGTCCAGCGCCAATAACAGGGCGGCGACCGTTGGCGACTAGCTGTTGGATGCTGGGTCGAGACCTAGGCACTAGCCGCCAGTTATTACCAATTGTCGCCGCCGCCGCCGTTGGCAACTGAGCTTCGGGCATTGACCGCCAAACGTCGGCCATTGGCGACTAGGCCAGCGCTCGATCGTTGGGCTCTAGTTGTCAAGTGCCAGCCACCACCCACCAATCGCTACTGATCGTTGTTGCCGCTTATTGCTACTGATCTCCTCATCTATCACCTTCAACTATCACCGACTGCAAGGCTTCAGGAGTCGATCGCCAAGTGTTGGGTGCCAACCACTATCGGGCACCGAACATCAGGCGTCAACCGCCAGGCTCCCAACATCAAACACTAGGAATGAGAGTAGAGATTGTAGTCTCACTTATGAAAATCTACATGAATGAGAAATCAAGGAAAATGGCTTACAGGGTCTCATCAAAGATGTCAAAATCTATGAATTTTAGGTAAAATATTTTCATGGAATAACTTTTCAGGGTACCAAATAGGTCATATCTTAAAACGTTTTCTTACATATGTTTTTACATTGAATGGACCTAAGCGATCCAATCCAACATTGATGAGGTTGAGAGTAGAGGCTGGGTTTGATAACTAGATAAGTCATATTAAAGCATCTTCAATAGCCTTAATGGTACATACTATTATATGGAATTTTTCAACCTTGTTACATTAAATAAATTAATAGAAAATAATCATTCTAATAGATTACTTAGGGGTGAAGTAGCCTATCTACACTACTAAGTAAATAATTTGAACAAGACATACCAAACCAAAAAGATAAAAACTCTGATTAGCAATCTCATAACACTTAGCCAAGTGTTGTTTATTCAATTAATAAATTGATCCAAAGAGATGCTTTTGATGTGGTCAGTATGGTTGACCATAATGATGAGGTCGAGAGTTCGGTTGACTTAAGACATCAGTCGACTAAGGTTTGTCCAACTTGAGACTTTAGCTGAGCGACGTAGACGTTCGCCGAGAAGGACTTAACTTGCCAAGGTGGATGTTAGTCCGAGAAGAGGGACTCAATTGATCAAGGTGGAGGCTAGCTGAGATGGTTCTACCGACTTGGTGCTTGAGTTGGCCTAGGTGAATTCTGATTGAGAAGAGGGACTCAGGTGTTGCCATGTCTCCGACCCGATGACAATCTGACCTCAAAAGATAGTCAATCTGGAGGAGGTGTACTCGGAGCCGACACTCTTATAGTCAAGTTAATCCAACTCAACTCTAGGTTAAGAGAGAGAGTGGAAGGGATGAACCAAGCTATGTGTGTCATCTGTCTTGTGTTGTCCTAAAATTTCTTAATAGCTTTTAAATTTCAATTGATATTTATTTTAGTGTGCATTTAGAAATTTCTGTGCATGTATGTGTATGGTTTTGTGGCTTGTAGTGTAGAATGGTCTGTTCTCAGGTGGATGCAGGTTGACCTATGTTTCTAACGGCAACATCGACTGCCGTCAACAACAGGTTAACGGCAACATCCTTGCCGTCAACTCCAGGTAAATGTTCATATCGATTGACGTTTACTCTGTGTAAACGGCAGTAAACCTTGACGTCTACTTCTTCTGAAACTGACAGTAAGATTCTCGCAGTCTAGCTCTGGTAGAGTTATGGTAAGGGCTGGATTTATGGTAACCTTGGGGGTTACGGATCTAACCTCATAGGGCAAGGTTGGGAGACCAACTCCTTTTATAAAAAGGGTGGTTTAACCTCTTGCAACCGGGTTTTAGGAGTCTTCTCCAAACTTCTAAGAGAGTGGAAGGAAGAACTAGCGATTCGATCTTCGTGGAGGCTCTGATCGAGTTTTTGCAAGTTGAGGACTGGTGTTTTTGAAGGCTAGAGGCGTCTCCAAGGTGTGCAAACCATCGGGGATCGGCGGATCTAGGGTTTCAGCTCAAAAGGAGGACTGTCTTGGTTGGGCAAGGCGGGCTTCATTGGCTAAATCTGTGAATCTCTTGGTGTTTTAGAGGCAAGTAACCTAGGGATCGGGTTTCCAACTCTATATTTTATCCTTTTTCAATTTTTACTGAATTTTAAAAAGGTAAAAATAGTCGAATTTTAGGGTTTGCATGAGTCCCGGATGAGTTCAGTTTTCCTGTCAGGTTAACGTCCATCTTGACTGCCGTCAAGGATGAACTTAACGTCCACTTTGTTGCCGTCTACTGAAGTTAGCAGCAACAGGCTTGCCGTCTAGTTCTTATGTTCACCATTTTGACCTGTTTTAATATTTAGATTTATAATTTCATGTTTAGACTTCGAATGGACTTTCTGTAAAAGGTGTAGTACTCAGTAAACAACCTTTTGATATACTATAAATTTGGGTAATTTCTGTAGACACCATGATTTAGGGTAAATTTCTGAATTCTGAAATTAAGCTTGGATTTAATAGAAAATTTCACATGTGATGCATGCTCGTGATAAAAATTGTGATTTCTATGTAGTAATACATGACAGGGATGTACCATACTGTATTAAATCTGAAATCCGAAATTGACTATTTTCTGGAATTTTCATGAGTAAAGTACATAGATTAGTAGAACTCTTTTAATTTGATAAATAGTTTATGGATTCCAAAAATCATGAGATTTTGAACAGTGGTTTGTATGATTATAATATGTGTGCAGTAAAAATATTGAATCATGTTGAGAGATAATTTCATTATAGTGATTTTTCTCTATTTGTAGCAATGATGTGAATATTGTGAAAATTAGATTATATGCTAGAAAATCATGAATAATTCCTGATTTGACTTATGATAGTAGAGGCACATTCTGGAAAATTTCTAAGAATTTTAGATGATTGTAACTATTTATGTTTGATTATTACTATGAGAATTGTGTTCTTTTGAAATAAATTGTGGGAAAATGTTTAAAATTGCAGCATGTGATAAATCCGAAATTAGTCTCTGTCAGTATCTGATCATATGTATATGATTTGGTAGCATGGTATGTTGTATTTGAAATTGAAGAAATTTGTATATGAAAGTGTATATGGCCAATAAGACACTGCCACCATAGAAGTTATCTGGAACAGGACCATAGTAATGCCCCTATAGAAATATTCAATATGTTATATATTCCCAAGGGCACGGGAAGAAATCATGGAGGTGGACAAGTACCATTGGTTAAGGTGGGGAGGACTTCCCCCGGTATTGCATAATAACCAAGACTCTATCACTAATTGCCTAGGTGATGAGTATATGTCATATGTGTATCTGACTTCTAATGGGTGGTTTGGGCTGTGTCTTGGCAAAAGAAAATTTGTACATATGTATATGCTATGAACAAAGTTTGTTTTCAGCTCTATAAAGATTTCATGTAACACTTGTTTTATTTCCATTTGAGTGAATGATATGAAGTCATGCTTAATATGCAATTTCTGGGAACCATGTATGTAAATTGTACCATGTTATATCTTGAATCCATATCATCATGTTCAGATCTGAAATCTTTAGTAAGAATAAACATTGTGTAGTTAAGATCATGTCTTGGAATCATGCTTTATTAATCTAGTAGCAATTGTATTCACTTGTGGCTTTAATTGTGAAGGATAAATGTACATAATGCAAGTAGTATGGTTGCTGAATTCTATATGTATTAACATGTTTTGAAACTTTTAGGTATATGTTAGATTGGTAATCCATTTTTAGTTTTCTTGCTGAGTCTTCGTTGTAGACTCATACTTGCTTTATTAACATTTCAGGTGAGACAGCGGATTGCGAGGCTTTGATAGCGGGATCGGATTTGGGGCGAGAGGATTAACTTAGATTGTGTGTTTGAGAGATAATTGTATGTGAGGATTTGATTCTGTTATGAACATTGTAATTAAACTATTTATAGTATTGTGGACTTGTGATGGACTATGGACTTGATTATTAAAGTTGATGAGTTGTGCTTTATTTCCGCTACATTATTCTTTATTTGTGAATGAATCAACCAACATTTGATATATGTTGGGGTGTGTTCCCCATGTAACATGTCCCTTAGACTCGATGAGAGTTGGTATAACTGGACCGGGTCTAAGTGGGGTATTACATGTCCCCTCCCCCCCCCCCCCCCTCCTCAGTCACATATGCCTCTTGGGCCTCTTTTGAAGGCAGCTAGAGGGTTGGGAAAAGCTTAGTATTGTTCCGAGACCATCAGATCATCCTGTGATTGGCACCAAATGGGTGTTCAGGAACAAAATGGATGAAGCTGGTGTGATCACTAGAAACAAGGCCAGATTGGTAGCTCAAGGCTATTCTCAAGAGGAAGGCATAGATTTCGATGAAACCTATGCACCAGTAGCTAGACTTGAGGCAATTAGAATTTTACTTGCTTATGTATTTGCATTGGATTTAAAACTTTTTCAAATGGATGTAAAATCGGCTTTTCTAAATGGTTACATAAAGGAGGAATTTTATGTAGAACAACCTCCCGTTTTTGATGATATCGATTTTCCAAATCATGTATTTAAATCGTACAAGGCTTTATATGGTTTGAAACAAGCACCTAGAGCATGGTATGAACGATTAAGTGCATTTTTGTTAAACTATGGATTTATTAGAGAAAAGTAGATAGCACATTATTCATTAAGTCTAAAGTTAAAAATGTGTTACTTGTTCAAATCTATGTTGATGATATAATATTTGGTTCTACTGATGAATCTCTTTGCAAGTACTTTGAAAAGCTTATGCAGGGAGAATTTGAAATGAGCATGATGGGGAACTTAATTATTTCCTCGGATTGCAAATCAAGCAAGGAAAAGAAGGCTCCCACATTTGTCAAGCCAAGTACACCAAAGAGCTACTAAAGAAATTTGGTTTTGAAAACGCCAAGCCACTGTCAACACCAATGAGCACATCTACAAGGCTATACAGTGACAAGGATGGTAAGAAAGTAGACCAAAAACTCTACAGAGGTATGATAGGTTCATTACTTTATTTGACAGCAAGTAGACCTGATATATTGTTTAGTGTATGCATGTGTGCTAGGTATCAGGCAAACCCTAGAGAGTCTCATTTAATTAGTGTCAAACGTATCTTTAGATACTTAGCAAGAACTCATGATATAGGATTGTGGTATCCAAAATCATGTAAAATAAATTTAGTAGGATACTCTGATGTTGATCACGCTGGATGCAAGATAGATAGGAAAAGCACGAGTGGATGTTGTCAATTTCTTGCAGGTTGTTTGATTTCATGGTCCTCAAAGAAGCAAAATTCAGTAGCACTGTCAACAGCTGAAGCTGAGTACGTGGCTGCTGGAAGCTGCTGTATACAACTCCTATGGATCAAGCAGTAACTTGAGGATTATGGGCTACACATCAAGACAATTTCCTTGCTGTGCGACAACACCAGTGCAATAAATCTTACCAAGAATCCAGTTCAGCACTCAAGGACAAAGCATATAGAGGTTAGATATCATTTTATTCGTGATCATGTTGCCAGTGGTAATATAGATATTTCCTTTATAGATACGCAAAATCAGTTAGCAGATATATTCACAAAAGTCTTACCTGAAGAGAGATTTACGTCTCTTAGAAGGGAATTAGGCATGTGTAATTTGTGATAGAGTTGTCTGCAAATAACTGAAATAATAATTATTTTAGAATCTCAATTACTCTCTCTCCTGAAATTAAGCTAAATCCTTAAAGATCGCTTGCGTCATAAAAATCTCTGACGGTTCATTCATCTCGAACCTGTCTCTGTTTTGTCATTTTCTGCATTTATGGCGCCATCCTCTCAAAAGTCATCTTATCTTTATCTGATAAAACCTGAAATCTGTGTCACAACGATTCACCTCCCGCTCTCATCTCTTTCAACTTGCCTGAGACGATAAACCCCATCGACTCCGGCATCGACTTCGTGCGATTTCAAAGCTTCTACTCTTTCCCGCGAGAAATTTCTTGGGGGCTTCTGCTCCAATCTTCCTTCCAACCATCCAAAACCTTTTCCCACTCAAAACTATGGCCGCTTCTGGATTTTCCGGCATCGTCGGGGGCTATGGAGCTGCGTTCCTCACCGCCGAGCAGCAGGAAAGGTTTACAACAGTGAAGACCAAGTTGTGCGGGAACAAAGCAGTAGACATTGCAGATTTGGAGAAGAATGGAATGCACAACATTGTAGCAGCTATGGAAAGAATGAAATGGACGAAGATGGCAACTCTATCAGAGGTGAGTTATTCAGACTTGGTCAAAGCGTTCTATGTATGTTTGAAGTCTGAAGAGGATGGGTCTTTGACATCCGCTGTCAAGGGAACCCAGATTAGGATCACATATGATCTATTGGCATCATTGTTTGGTGTTTGTACCACCGGTCACAGTGGAGTACACACTGTCGACATTCAGGCGAAAGGCTTGGGGATTGTCGGTTCTGAGTTCAAACTGAAGGATGGGAAAATAGATATTAATCAGTTGAACGCTTTCAACCGCATACTGCATTTTGTAGTTTTTCAGATATTGGTTCCTAGGAGTGCCACCTTTTCTACATGTACCAAGGCGGACTCCGATATGATGTTTTGGGCTATCCAAAACCAGAGCATAAACATGGCAGAGGTGATTTTGGAAAGGATGAAGTTTGCATTTGCTCAGGTTTGGGACAAGAAGAGTAAGTTGAATGTGTCCCTTCCCTATGCCCACTTGTTAACCAAGATTTTCCAGCACTTCGGGATAAATCTATGTGGGGCAGTTTCAAAGAAGATGGGCCAAGCTATCCAGTCCAGGAATCTTAAGAAAAGTGGATTCCCTCTTGTTGGTGGTGTGTGGACCAAGACCTCAGTAGCAGAGGGCAAGGCCATTATTGGTGAAGTCCCTGAGGTCCAAGAAGAGGCAGCATCAACAGCAGTTCAAGTTGAGCAAGAGATTGCCAGGCCAGAAGTGCCAATGGTCCAAGTGCAGTAGGAAGAAATCAGGGTTGAAACTTCAGTGGTCCAAGAAGACCAAGCAGCAGTAGTAGCAGTTGATCAAGCAAATGCAGAAGAAGTTAGTCTTCAAAAGCCAGTGGTCTCTGAAAGCAGAATTGAGGACATTCCTTCAGAGGAAATTGAGCCCATAGGGCAAATTGTAGAGGATGTGCCTCCTTCATCCTGTATAGCTTTAATACTCCGGAATGTACTGGACTCCATTCCCAACACTCAGGGGGAGACAGTTATCAGTGGTGATCAAGAAGCTGAAGTTGTGGCACCAGGCCACATACAAAATGTTGTTATGGAGGATGCTCCTATTGAGGGGGAGCAGTCAATTGCAAAGGAAGCTGCACCTCAGGGGGAGCACACTGCCAGTGTCCCCATTGATGATCTCTTCAGAGAAGGAGTTGTGGAAAGCGCCTCAGATGAAGAGGCTAATGTTGATAATGTGGAGCCCGTTGCTAGGGCCAGTGGCAAGGGAAAAGAAATGGCTCCTGAAATTCCCCTCCTTACCAGGAAGCCACATCAGAAGCTGAAGAAGAAGAAGAAGTTGAAGATCATCATGAAGCCTATTGTTGAAAGATTGGATGAACAAGGGAAGATCTTATGCTCTGTGCAATCCGATATTGCATCTATCTTTATAAGCCAGAGTACTTCAGCTAAGGAGATGGGCATGGTCAGAAATGCAGTTAGATGGGTGAGAAGTGAGCTAATAAGCATTAAGGAGTCTGTAGCTGCACTTACAGATTTGGTGAGGGCGCAGTCCACAAATGCCCCTCCTACTCATCCTCCTGCAGCACCTGTTAGCAGCTCAGGGCCATTTGGGCCAAGTCAAGATAATGTTGGGCCTTCAGGGCCATCAGTATCATCAGGGCAAATGCCTGAAGAACCAGCAGAGCCATCAGGGCCAAGAACTGTTGAAGAAGTGGCCGCAGCAGGGTCAACTGAGGCTGTGGAGTCTGGGCCATCAGGGCTAGTTGGGGATATCCCTGGGTCATCAGGGCAAATGGATTCAGTAGCTGAGCCTGTCAGAGCAGAAGAGCAAGCTGTAGCTCCAGAGCCCCCTGCTCCTTCTCCTCTTCCAACTCCAGCCCCTCCTTCTCCACCATCATCTTCCACAGCACCACCAGCACCTCCCACCTTCAAACAACCCATTCCCAGAACCATTTCCTCTCCTACACCCTTTCCTTCCCAGTCCTCCTCATCTCCTGTTTCTTCCACTCACATTCCTCCACCTCCTCCTTCTTTTGAGGTTCCTCCAGCCTCCTCTTCAGCTGGGGCTTCCTCTTTTGGTCCTTCCTCCTGTGGACAAACTGATGTTCCTCCCACTACCACTCACTCCTTCCTTCATCCTCCTACTCCTCCCTCCTTTATCTCTATTATTCCGGAGAGTGCTCAAATTGATGCCCCCTTCCTCAGGGCCATCAAAGATGAATTTGAAGAAGCTATCCTTCGTTCAGTCTTGAAGGTTAGTACTCATGTTCATAGGACAGGCTCTTCTAGCCATGTCCCCAAGAAAAGAAGACTAACCTCCACTCATTTTGTTTCTTCTGAACTTTGTTATCCACCCCTTTGGTTTTCTCTTACAGTAGTTCATAAAAACAAACTGTTGTATAGAGAATTTCTTCAGAAGGTCACTTTTGCCACCATTATTGGTCTTCCACATCTCAACCTTTCGGATCATCTCACTCTCATTCTTCTTCTCACCTCTCTATCCAAGGCTGAATAGTCAAAAATCTTCTCCATGACTGAAGCCAAATCTGAAGAGCAGTGGGCTCGGGGTAACAAGACCTTGTACAATAAATTTCTTCTCGCCAAGTCAGCCAGGTTCCCTCCCCGGGATCACCCCTTGTCGCTATCTGAGTGGTTCCAGATTCTTCACAAGGACACCTGGGCTCCATTTGTTCAGAAAGAGATAAAAATGATCAGACATTTTCAGATGTTCAACAACTATCGCTATCTCAATCATCTCCTTGAAGTTCAGCTTGGTCAATTTCGGCAAGCTATTCGTGCTCTTGGGTCCAATAATGCTCATACCGACTCCATTCAAGTGGACTTTGCCACTTTGCAGATACCTGATGTAGTACTCCTCCCTCCTCTTCATTCTCTGATCATGGACTCCGATGTTGGCTCCATCATCTTTGAGCGTTTTGCCATAGTCATGGGGAGACTTCATGTGCAAAAAGGAAATCTAGTTGCTTTCAATAGATTTTTGTTCAAAGAATACATTCAGGGTCATATCAGTTCAGACGTTCTTGCCCCTCTCTTGTCCGAATGCGAGAGGTTATCTCTAGCAGAATGGGCCAGATTTTACCCTCTGTTAGCTCAACAACTTGATGATCTGAATGTCTCTCGAGCCAGAGAGCATAAACCCTCTGTTTCAGCGGGTGAATTTCTTGACATGAACTCTATTCACCTTGTTCGAGATCCATTTGCAACATGGGTTGAGAGATACAAGGTTTATGTTGCCATGAGACTTGAATTAAAGCAGAAGCAGCTCTTCTATCCTATTTCAATTGATCAGTTCAGCATGCCAGTTTTGGCACCATTTGCCTCCTCAAAATGTCTCTTGGCCAAAATGCATATGGTCCCTTCCTTTCAGATCAGAGGCAACTGCACATCCAGAGGATGGTTCCTGTCATGGGCCCTTCCTATTCTATTGAGTTTGGAGCCTTTCAATCTCACTTTGAAGAGCAGGAATGCCAGGCCTGGCCAATTATAACTCGACATGCCTCTCTTTTGTCTCCTGCTTACTATCTCCCGGTACCCCCTCAAGATTAATGCAAATCCTCTTCTTTGCTCTCTTATTCATATTTTCTCTCTTTCTTTGTCTCATTATGGTATCTTTTTGCTTAATGACAAAAAGGGGGAGAAAATCTATGTTTCTGAAATACATTTCTAACTTCATTTCAGAAAATTCACTTAGATTTATTTGAAATCATCTATGCTTTTGTGTTATGTTTTGTCATCACCAAAAAGGGGGAGATTGATGATCAGTTCATCCCCATATAATTTTATGAGTTATATATCTATTTTGGTGATTAACAAAACTTCAATAAAAGTGTCATCTAACAAGTTTTCATGAAACTTAGGCACAAGAAGTAAATCAGGCGAAATCAAGAAAATATGTAAGTATTTCTTACTTTGTAGTATTTAAAAATTACAGAGCAGAAAATTTCTCTAAGTACACATCGACTCTCTATATGCTACAATGATTTCATTAGAATCATATTGACTTCATAAGGATTTGTAGTGTCATACTGATTTCGGTCTCATAACGATTTCCTTACTTCTATCGATTTAATTTTCATAAGGATTTGATAAGTGGGCATATCAATTTCGACCTCACAACGATTTGCTTAGTGGGCGTAACAATTTCGACCTCACAACGATTCGCTTAGTGGTCATAATGATTTTGATCTCACAACGATTCGCTTAGTGGGCATATCGATTTTGACCTCACAATGATTCGCTTAGTGGGCGTAACGATTTCGACCTCACAACGATTCGCTTAGTGGGCGTAACGATTTCGACCTCACAACGATTCTCTTAGTAGTCATAACGATTTTGACTTCACATCGATTTGATAAGTGAGAACAACGATTTGCTCTCACAACGATTCAGTTTCTACATCGATTTGATAAGTGAGAACAACGATTTGCTCCCACAACGATTCAGTTTCTACAATGATTTGATAAGTGAGAACAACGATTTGCACTCACAACGATTTGGTTTTTATAAAGATTCGATAAGTTCCACATCGATTTGGTCTTCATAACGATTCGACAAGTTACAACAATGACTTGGTCATTATAACAACTCGATAAGTTACACAACGATTTGCTTGCTGTAACAATTCGATAAGTCACAACAACGACTTGGTCTGTGTAACGATTCGATAAAACAAAACATCGATTTGATCACTACATCGACTCGATAAGTGAGACAACGATTTGATTATAATGACTTGTTCATAACGATTTTCTTATACTCACATAACGATTTGTCTCTACAACGATTTGGTTATGATTGTATAACGATTTATGTTCACATCGATTTACTTATACACGTGCAACGATTTACATAAACAACGACTCATTCACTCAACGATTTCATAAGTCATACTCATAACGACTTGATATTTAAACATATTTTAAATATTTTGAATGTCAAAGTCTTCCCTCGTGCTTCTCAATATCTATGCATTTAATGTGTCTGAACATCTCTCTGCACGATGCACATTTGGATATCTTCCATTCCTTTGCTTCTATAGAAAACATCTTTTTAGAGTAGCAGAAAGGTACTTCCATTCTGGTGTATATTCCTACTGCCTGGTTTCCAACGATGACTGACAAGTCTAGAGACAGTCTAGCTGTCCATTGTTTGGTATTTATTATAGATCCTTGACAGCACCATTCTCTACAACGTTGGACAACAAGAAGCTGCAGAATATCTGGAAGGATCCTTTCCTTGCGTGCATGGATCAGAAAAAAACATTAAATGACTGGAAGCACCTGTCGTACACATCAAACCATGCAGTCTAACGAGCATCCAACTTAGAGACAACGGATACTTCAACGACTACATTTTTCAAAGAAGATATAAATAGAAGACAGGTGTCTATGTGAAGGAGGAGATTGATCCATCGATTTATCTATCTCTCTCTTTGATAATTCGACATCGGCAAGCACCATAGAAGAGCTCAAGTCTCTCTCCTAAGCTTTGTTGTAGCTCTTAGCTCTCTGCGTCCATTGCTTAGCTTTGAGAGAGCTCTAGTGTACTGAGAGACTCCTTCATTGTAGATCTTTCTCTCTCAATCTTGCTCCAGATCAAGCATTGTTCTATGAGCTTGGTCTAAGGGCGTGTCTTCTCTCTAACACTTTCTTGTGTTGTTCCTCTTCTAGGTTGAAGAGAAGACCTGTGGTTGACAGGTGTTTACGTTCCCTTCGTATAGAAGGAAGACCTGAGGTTCAGAGTGTATTGTACCTCTTTCAGTTGAGAAGAAAAGGCCAGTTGTGGCTGGATGTGTAAGTGTCCTTGAGGGGGACTATACCCTTGGGTAGTGTTATCCTGAGTTGTTGCTCAGGGACTAGACGTAGGACTCCTATGGAGAGGAGGTCCGAACCAGGATAAAAATCCTTTGTGCAGTGTATTTGCTTTCTGTGTGTTTGTTATTGTTTCTACGACTAACACTAACTGCCAATTGCAGTGTATTGTTTAAACATTTTTTGTTGACAGGTTTAGATAATCGAATTTTAAAGAATCCCATTCACCCCCCCTCTGGGCTTGATAGCTGGGCAACATCTATCTGGGACAATAGAGATCGGGGTCCCATGCAAAGGAACTACTCTGTCCACGAACAATCTGGCAAGTCTATCCACTGACCAAGCTGATCTGACCAGCAAGAAATGTGTTGTCTTCGTCAGACGATCCATGATCACACACACACTGTCGTGACCCTACGAAGTATGAGGTAAGCTGACAACAAAATCCATGGTGATGTGCTCCCACTTCCACATAGGAATGGGTAGCGACTGAAGCTCACCACTAGGACGCTAGTGCTCCGCCTTCACATGTTGACAGGTAAGGCATGAGCGACAAATTCAGCAACATCTCTGTTCATCCTGGGCCACCAAAAGAGTCCCCGCAAGTTGTGGTACATCTTGGTGGATCCAGGATGAACAGAGTACCTCGACCGGTGCGCCTCAGCTAACAACTCCTATCTGATGTCCACTGAAACATACAGCCTGCCTCTGAACCTGACCTCACTGTCCTCGTCTAGCTCCACCTCTGGCATCTGCAAAATCTCTACTAGGTCTGGATCTGCACTCTGAGCCTCTACCACCTACTGGTTCATGACTGGTAGAACTATTAAATTGGTCAACACTGCTCTCACTCTGTGGCTCGATGGAAGGAACACTCTTTGCACAACGTCTTCCAACAACCTCCAATGTCTAACCAACAAGGAACTCAAGCGGGCTCTCCGGCTCAAAGCTCCACTACGACATTAGCCTTTCCCGGGTGATAGGAAAGAGTAAAGTTGTAGTCCTTCAGGTACTCGGCCCACCTACACTGCCTCAGGTTCAAATCCCTCTAAGTGAAGACATGTACATAAGTACCAACATAATGCAAAGTGCCACTTAATCCTCCCTATGGCTTGTTGTTACCACATTGAACCTACTTTGTGGGATCTCCACTCAATTAGGTTGGGTTGCCGCCATAGAAGTATTCTCAATGGATTTCAGTCCCATCTCCAATCTGAATTTTTGAACATGATTTCTATCAAGTTCCTTTGTCAGTGGAACTACTGTATTATCTTTGGTACCAACAAAATCAACAGCAATCACATTCTGAGACACAAGTGCCCTTATAGATTTCAACCTGACTTGGACATGTCTCCTTTATTTTTTGTTATACTTTGAACTTTTGATCTTTGCAATTGTGGTCATGCTATCACAATGCACTGAGATCACAAGAATGAACTTTCCCATCAGAGAGAGTTCAGATAGAAGTCCCCTGATCCACTCAGCCTCTATTCCAGTAGTGTCCAAAGCACACAGCTCAGCCCCAAAGTAGACCGAGACAAAATGGTCTATTTTGCAGACCTCCAAGCAACAGCGCCACCTTCCAGGGTAAAGACATACCTTGAAACACCGTTACTTCCTGAGTTTTAGGCTATCCAACTTATCACTATACCCTTCTAACATTGTAGGATACTTCCCATAATGCAAGCTCAAGGAAATAGTTTCTTTAAGATACCTTATGTGACGGTCCTCGTCGATTAAACTCGTTAACCTAATAACGAGCTTGATCCAACTCCACCTCCCGCGAACAGGCCAATGCCTCGCAAGGGATATCAACACACATGTCCGTGGAAATATAAAAGTACACACTGAATATATATAAGATTGCACATCCCACACATATTTACAATAGAATTACATAGCCAAGTCTCATCAAAAGTCAAGTACAAAGTACTACAACCTGGGGCATACCCCGAGGCGCAATAGAAAGGAAAATTACACTGCTGGAGGAGTAGACCCAAATTTGCTACGATGCGGCTCCGAACTACAATAAGGACGAGAACCCTCGTGCTCTCCTTCACCTGAAAGGAGTAGGGGTAAGCCTCATAAGTCACTGCCTCAGTAGGGAAACTCTCTCAAAAGTCGAAACATTGTTAACCACATAGAAGCAGGAGTAAAGCATCTATCTAAACAATTAATAAAACTATCTAAGAATGGTGCTACAATTACTTTTTAAATAACAATTCTACTTTACTAATAAGGACTGAACTTCCATAAATAAATGGCAAACCACGCTCAGAAGTACGAGCTAAAGAAGGGTAATGCCAAACACGAGTCACGAAGACTGTTTCACAACACCAGCTATTGACTCAGACAAGCAGCACAGGTCTACCTCTCAGCCTCGCAGCCAAGGACGAAAGGTCTATCTGCTGATCCACCTCAACAGAGTCAACAAACTGTGGAGACCAAATAACACCACAATTGTAGACCACACTGCTGCATCTCCATACCTGGCATCTTTAAGGACTCCGGCCCGAGCTCCCTAAAGTGAGGTACTAGAAAACAGGACTAGCTGGTGACCAGTACTTTACTGGTGTCCATCCCCCAACCAAGAGCGTGCTACAAGCGACCAAACACAACCACAACACACAAGTCATTGTCCCACTATCGTCTTTCCCTCATCCGAACGTACAACTCAAACAAAGGAGTGAGGGTGTCCAAAAAGATGACACAGACCTCGACGGTACACACACGTAACAGGACAAACCTCGAGCACCACGTGTCTGGCTCACAAAGAACCTAGGGTACCCGAGTTGAGAGGTAACCATGGAAGGCGTCGTACTACCCAACTTGCCACGTACACACAAATCATGCAAACCCGACATTCTCAGTCACAACGCGTGCCAATGCACCGCCTCCATGCTTTAGAATACATTAAATGATAATGTATAACCACCGCATAACACAAAACATGCTTTCTATCCTATGGGGAAGAAATGCGACAGATTAGGTGGTCGCCTCTCAAATCGCAATGTACACAGACGACGCATTTCAATGGTTGAATCACGACGGATCAGGTCGTCGCGTTCAAAACGCGACGTCTGGGTCCGTCGCCTTTCAAGCCACGGTTCCCACCCCGACCTTCACCTCTGAAAATTATGCAAACCACTCTGTACAGGTATGTAAACCCCATATTTGCATTCACATAAACACCTACACATGCTTGCTACTCATCATAACTATTTCCATGTATAAAATACTTCAAACACGGTCCATTCTATCCAAAATGAGAAGAATTCTCCGACCAATACGAAGAACATGAAGAACAACATTGCCCTAGGGTTTCCCCTGCTTCGAACAATCTCCTCGTGATGGTAGCACGCCAAACCACGTGCCACAAATTCCGAATCACCCAAAAACCCCACAATAATCCTTCTCGGCCAAGCAGTGTTTCCTATACTGTTTGGTTAGGGCTCGGCCAACAAAACATCACAGTCCAAATCGTGACGAGACATGCGGTCGCATTGAAATTGCGATGCAACTGGCCGTTGGAATTAAAACTCGATGTCCCTGCATGCACCACGTGGCGCGCATGTAGTCGTGCACTCGGAAAAGTGGCATGTAAATCGCGACGGCACAAGTGGTCGTGTTTCCACAAAACGCGATGCATGTGTTGGTCGTGTTTACAGAAAGAAGACCAGAGGCTTGTTGGGCTCGAATTTCCAACCCTCAACCCTCTCAACCTGCTCAAACACCAGAAACACAACCAATAGGCCATAGACTGGCCACCAAACCCATTAAACTACGATCCGAACATTCACGACATTACATTACTATCACTTAAAAAGAAAATTCATCCTCGAAATCCAGAAAGAAGCCTTAACACACAATTCATAACTAATCATGCATGGTACTATCACCTAAAAAGAATTAAAAGCTTACTCAAACAAGTATGGATATGCTTTTTGCATATCTTCTTCCAGTTCCTATGTATCTTCTCCTCGTTGGCTATTCTCCTATCTAATATTTATCAACTCTATCTCTTTATTCCTTAGATTTTGTGTCCTCTTCTCTATGATTTGTACTGGATACTGTGGCATAGACATATCTG
Source organism: Colocasia esculenta (assembly GCA_014218235.1). NCBI lineage: Eukaryota > Viridiplantae > Streptophyta > Magnoliopsida > Alismatales > Araceae > Colocasia > Colocasia esculenta. The sequence goes on from CM024754.1 coordinate 125,408,544, forward strand.
GCTTTAAATCATCTCGAGCATAGCTAACTATATGTGATGGGTCCTGGATATATCTTCTCAACATGGAGACATGAAAGACATTGTGTTGACCAGGTTGCAAGTCCAGAGGGGGGGTGAATGGATTGCTAAAAATTTCTTTTATAAATATTCCAGTTAATGAAATACTTTGACAGAAGACACTAAACTCAAGTATTAGAGTTAATAAGTAATGAAGACAGAATAAAAATAATCACAAGAACAACAGAAATTTATCCTGGTTCAGATCTCCTATCACAAGGAGTCCTACATCCAGTCTCCAAGCAATAACTTGGGATTCCACTAACTAAGGGTACAGTCCCCCTTAAGGACACTTACACATTCAGCAACAGCTGGCCTTCTCTTCACTACAGGCAATACTCCACTTGATACAACAAGTCTTCCTTCTAACAAAAGGGAAGCAAACACCCACTCCACAACGGGTCCTCTCTTCATAGATGAAGAGGAGCACTCAAGAAGAGTAAAGAGATGATGGCCCTCAGACCACGCTTATAGCAACTGCTTGATCTGAGAGACAAGAGAATTACACAGGAGGAAGTTCTCTCAAATTTAAAAACAAGCTCTAAAAAATTAGAAGACAGGTGCTTTCTGGAGAGCTAAGAGCAAGAGACTTTTTCTGAATGAAGGAACATGCTCTACTTTCTTCCGTTGTTCAAAAAAAAGTATCTTCAGAGTCAACAAACTTCTATTTATATTCTCTTGAGGAAGTATCCGTTCAAATGTCCGTTGTCTCTCATCTTGAAACCCGTTGGTTGTGTTTAGTCCAACGTAGGAATCAGGAAAACCTGCAGTCATTAAATGCTGGGATAGACACATATAGAGAGAAAAATTATTTGGATATCCTCTTTGCTTCTGTCAACATGACGAGTCCAACGTTGTAAGGTGTGTGACTACCGAAAACCTGCACACAATAAATGCTGGAGCACAGACATCTTAAATGTGTCTAAACTATCAGTCAACGTCACAGGCCATGCTTTAGGAAGATATACCGAACAGGAAATTCCATTCTGTCATCCTTTAAAGTTCTACTATATGTGACATGAATATGATAATCCAAAAGAGATGCCGTGCAGAGATATTGTACCAAAAATAATAAATGTTTGAGTGTACAGGATACGCCATAGTTCGCGAGAAAATTTGAAATGCACAGTGATTTGAAAATATCTTGAGAGATAAAATATAACCAAGACTATCTAGAATGATTATAAAAATAATACCCATTAACTGACTAAAGTACAATTGTTGTTAAAGGAAAGTTGATATTTAGAGACAATCTATGTAAAATGGCAGTCGATGTCCAAACAGAGCTGATGTTCAAGTGGAGTCGTTGTGAGTGAAATCATTGTTGGAATGTAATCGATGTTGATGTGAAATCGATGTTGAGATGTGACCATAATCTATGTTGAAATGTAATCGATGTTGGAATGAAATCGATGTTGAACGTAATCTGTGTATAAAAGTAATCGATGTTGGAGCATAATCGATGCTGGAGTGAAATCGATGTTCTAAGTGAAGTCGGTGTTGAACCAAAATCGATGTTCTAAGTGAAATCGTTGTTGAACCATAATCGATGTTTAAATGAAGTCGATGTTTAAGTGAAATCGATGTTTAAATGAAATCGATGTTCTAAATGAAATCATTGTTAAACTGAAATCGATGTTTAAATGAAGTCGATGTTTAAGTGAAATCGATGTTTAAATGAAATTGATGTTCTAAATGAAATCGTTGTTGAATCGAAATCGATGTTTGAATGAAGTCGATGTTTAAGTGAAATCGATATTTAACTGAAATCGATGTTTGAATGAAATCGATGTTTAACTGAAATCGATGTTTGACTAAAATCGATGTTTGAATGAAATCAATGTTTAACTGAAATCGATGTTTGATTGAAATCGATGTTCTAAGTGAAATCGATGTCTGAATGAAATTGATGTTTTTGATATTTAAAGATGTAGTCATTATTTAAGTGAAATTGATGTAGTAACAGAATAGTAATCGTTGTGAACTTACAACAGTAGTCGATGTAGACTTAGGTAAATCATATGCAATTGACTTCTAATAAAAATGAGTGTAAGTAACTTACTGAATTTGTTTTATTTGATACATGTTGACAAGCTTCAGAGAATAGAGTTAGTCAATAATTTCTAGGGTTTTGTTAGTCACAAAAAATACATATAATATATAAATATTTATATGGAGATGGACAGATCATCACATTGTGCGCATATATAAAATCTACTAGGAGGTCTATTTTGTATGTTGTTTCCCCAAATCTTTGAAAAAATCTGAATGAATCTACATACCTTGGACTCAATTTACCTTTCCTACTGAACCTTAGAACACCTTTTGTAACGGCCCTGGATATTCATGCCTAATAAGGCTCCATATCTAAGTCCGCCTCCCGCGATCGGACCGAAGTCTCGCAAGGGATAACGTGCACAAGTGTCTAGTAAGAATATAAAAGACAACAACAACAGTATAAAACACAAGAAAATATATGTACTCATACCTGTATATAACAATGTACAACTGTCCCAATACATTATTACATGTCCAAGAAAAGGGTACAACTACCTGGGGTGTAGTGCCCTAGAAAATTTTTCTTAGATTTATTTTGCAAATTGTATGTTTATTTCTGCATGAATGTGAATGTTGTTCTGTGTGGAACTTGGCGTCAACATTCCGTGGCGTTAAGTCCTGTTGGCGGTAAGATCTTCTGCCATTTATTTTCTGTTAACGACATACTCTTGTGTCGTTTATTATTTTCTAATTTCTTAAATTTTTGGGCAAGCTTGTAAACGACACCATCGCTGGACGTTTACATTGTTCCTGACGACAACCTATGTTGACGTTAAGCTGACTTGCCTGTTTTTGATATTTCCGTTCCGAGGGAGAGATCAGCTATTTTAAGAGCTTTTATTAGGCTAGATCTGAGCGTTTCGCATCCTAGGGTCAGGGTTTAGGCTGGCCAATGCATGAGAGGTCTTTATAAAACCTAGATTTCGCAGATATGTAGGTTTTCGCTCTGGCTTTTGGAGGAGAGAAAGAGGGCCGAGAAAGGACGATGTTGTGCTGGTTTGTGCGGATTGGAGGCTTCTGGACCAAGGTGGTGTGTCCAGCTTCGTGATCAGGAGCTCATCCAAGTGGAGGAGCCACGATTGGAGGCGGATTAGAGAGGTTGAAGTCGAAGGAAAGGGACTGCCTCACAGACGAGGCGGGCATCTTCGAGCTTAGATTCATCACTCCTGTAGGAGGGAAAGAGGCAAGTTACATGGGGGTTCGGTTTAGGATATGATACACTATAGATTTACCATTTTTTCGTATTTTAAAGCATGTAAATCACCTACGGGAAGGGGTAGAAGTTGCGTTATTTCATGTATGATTTATGTGTTTTATGTGTTTTAGAACTAGATGTCCATATTGCTTGCCGCCTATATCTTGTAAATGGCGGCATCGACTGTCGTCTATCTCTTGTGAATGAAAATTGTTTTCCGTCTGTTATTACATGTAAACGGCGCTATGTGACGTCGCTAGTATAAGTTAATAGCGCTATGTGCCGCCGTCTATTGAGGCTTAACGACAGTGTATGTGGACGTCGACTTTGGTAAACGCCACATACCTTGCCGTCAAGTTTATCAGTACCATGTTTCGCCTGAAAATTGATTTTAATCATCTATCCATAAACCTTGCTTGTATGAAGTTTTGGTCAGGTAATGTTAGTGTGTTTCATCAATGTCATATCATGGACAGAATATTGAAATTGGGTATAAATCACATGTGCATATAGTTAGTCATTTTGTGATGATCATGTAAATGATAAAAGAAAAATGAGGTGATTATGAATGAAATCCATGATGGAGAATTATGATTCAGAGACTGTAATATTGCATACTTGTTTTACTCCATTTTTGTACAGAATCATAGAGTTTCTCTCTGATTGTATTATGTTAATTAAATTAATTTAGTGGAATTCAATTATGAAAAAATGGTTACAGAGATCATAAAAATACAAAATTTTGCATGTGATTAGTACGACCTGATTCTGAATTTTTATCAAAATTTGGAATTTTTGGACATCTGTGCTTACTGTTATGAATTTTCGAATAGTAAGTTACATGTAGAAATTGAATAAATATGAAAGTAGATGCATGAATGAATGTATTGTAATTAATACCATGATAGGGATCTGTCATACAGTTATAATAGCATTGAGAAACTGAAAAGATATGTTGTAGATTATTGCTTATACTTATGCATGAAATGTAAATTAGATGATATCGTATATGTTAATGCATACAATGAAAGGAAATGCCAATAAGACATTGCTATATTAGAGATTCCTACAAGGAACTACACCGTAGATGCCCCTATGATAATGGTTCACCTACATGTAATTGATCTATTGAATCCGTGGGCAACGGATTGAAATCCTGGAGGTAGACAAGTTCTACTGGTTAAGGTGGGAAGGACTTTCCCCAGATTTGAGCAAATACCATGACTTCATCACTGCATTGCCTAGGTGATAAGTGAATGTTAAATGACTACTGATCTCTATAATAGTGCGGGCTATGTCTTGGCAATTAATTGAAAATGTCTACATATCTACGTGACTACACGTTACACATCTACATGAACAATTGTCTACATGACTACATGTTACACATCTACATGAACAATTGTCTGCATGACCTACATGCTACATGCCTACATGAATATTTTCTACATGATTACATGCCATATGTCAATGTGTTAAATGTTACATGCAAATTGTTATGTAAAAGAGTTGCTACATGTTTAAATGTTCAATTGTTACACGATAACTGTTGCATATCGCATAATGTAGCATAAGGCTTTCATTAAAATGGTTTACATGTTACATGGCAATAAGCAGATTCCATGGTAAGAATGATTACATGCTATATGTAGGAACATGTTGAATTAATTGTTAAGGAATAAGATGTGAATTTTATGCATTTACATGACATGTTCTATTTCATGATAATTAGAAGCGTTATGAAATATGTGATTGCCAATTGACTTAGAACCATGTTAGTAATAAGAGTATATGATATCAATGAAATGAGTAATAATATATTACCATGTTTTAAACCTAGTATATTTTTAATATCGTGAACTGTCTTTCATGTAATTTGCTGAGTCTTGTAGACTCATACTTGCTTAACATTTCAGGAGAACCAGAGGATACCCAGGAGTTAGTACACACTGACTCGGAGCGAGAGGACGTGGTGACTTAGATTGGTTGAGAGATTTTAGAGTGACTCTTGTATGTGAGGTCTATATGTATTTTCCTTTATGCATTTGGACTATGAGTTGTAATAAATTTGGGACTATTCTTATTCCTCTTTTATGCACTAGACTTTATATTTGAGTATAATGTTGATCACCATCATTTAGTTCCATATTCTGTTGCTTATTATTGGAATTGAATTATCATTTGTGTATATCTCAACCTGTACCGTCAAATGTTGGATTTGTTCCACTGTAATACTTCTGTTAGATCTAATGTGAGTTGGTATAATTGTACTGGGTCTAAGAGGGGCGTTACATGGGGCATATCCCGAGGGAGCACAAGCTCACACAACACTACTAAACTCTATTGTTGGTGGTACAAGTCTGCCCCAATGCCTCAGCAAGCCACACAAACGGCTAACACTTGAAAAGAGTTGTAAGGGAGTGAGCCTCAATAAGTCACTGGCTTAGTAGGGACCTCCCAAAAACAATACCTGAAAGTTAAAGAGACCTCAACCTCAAAGGGTCTCACTGGCAACACTGATAGCCAAACCATATCATGCTCACAACAACCATGATTAACAACAACTAAAACATAATCTCACCAGCTAACACAAATTTCAGAAGATAAGAGGAACAACAGGACTAGCACAACGCCACTAGTCTTCCCAACAACTGCAATGCCTAGGCCACATGCCTTATAGGCAAACCACTACAACAACTGGTCGCCTAAGCTACAAGCCTCACAGGCAAACCACTACAACAACTGGTCGTCTAAGCTACAAGCCTCACAGGCAAACCACTGCCTAGGCTACAAGCTTCATAGGCAACCTACCCATGTAGGGTAACAAGACTGGCATCAGCAAGTCAATCCACCACACACTAAAACCATAATTAGAAGCTTACCCAAAGAAGGGTAAAACACAACGTGTGGAAGGTCACACCACTTGACCTTCACGGAACACAAGTCCACCTCAACACCTGAAGAGGCTAGTACACAACGTACCACAACACAAAGCTACCCATGAAGGGTACAGGTACCTACTACCACAAGGTACCACCATGGAACCATAACCACAACTATGCCAGCACCAGGACACACCCCAACGGGTAAAAACTCAACCAACGAGTCACTACACATAGGCCACAACCAGTGGCAAAGCACGAGTCGGAAAGGAATGACGCCACCATACGGGAATGGACTACTGGTTCATGATGCCAGTATCTAACCCGGACAACACAACACAAGAACCACCTCTCAGTCTCGCAGTCACGGACAAAAGGTCCAACTGTCGCTCCACAACCACAAGCCAAAGAATAGTAGAGACCAACCAACACCACACCTGCAGACCACACAGCTGCAAGCCCAAGCCTGGCACCTTTAGGGACTCCGGCCCGAGCTCCCTAAAGTGAGGCACTGGAAACACAGGACTAGCTGGGGACCAGTACGTCTACTGGTGTCCGTCCCCCCAACCACGAGCGTGCTACAAGCGACTGCACACCCACAAACACAAGTCGCTGCCCCCAGTCGTCTTTCCCTCAGTTGGACGTACAACTCAAACACAGGAGTGAGGGTGTCCAGGAAGACGACTCAGACCTCAGTGGTACACACCGTACCAGGACACGCCCCGAGCACAACAAACACATGTGCCTGGCTCACACAGAACCTAGGGTACCTGACTGAAGAGGTATTTCGATATAGGCACCGGACCACCAACTCGGCAAACTCACAAACCATGATATAAATATTTATACAACCTTTATCTTTAAATCACGGTATACAAGTGTTAGGATTAGCTCGTCACCGGTGACCATGTGACCCTCAAGCCAACCTATACCGATACATACATAAACCACAATAACGTATAATAACCTTGCCTGTCATTGGTCATCTCATGACCTCTATGGCAACACACAACACCTTACTCATTAACCACTTAACTCAATACAATAACAAATGTAACATGAGTTATACAACTCACTAGCTACTCATATATCAACCCTACACATGCTTTACTAATTTAACCATCTTAAGTAGCACTTAAAATATAGTAAAAGACCAAGGCTAGGTTCACACTGGAACCTCACTGCCCAACCACCACAAGCTGACCACAGAAGCTAAAATGCAACAGACACAGGCGTCGCCTTTCAAATCGCGACGGCCTGTCCAGACGCCATTCAAAACCTTAACGCAATAGGGCCCAGTGTCACGACAGAATCGCGATGGCCCGATACATTGCTTTAAAGCCAATTCTGACAGTCGAAGTTCAAGTTGTGACGACGTGATGCATCGCGATAACACAAGTCGGTTAACACACTCATAAACGCGACATGACAAAGCGACGCATTCATGACCACCGCTAACTATTAAACAATACCAATATACCCTAATGGTCGCGTTTACATCAATCGGAACAGCACACCAATCGGAAACAGAAACCCGACGTCTGTCAACTACCTGCACACTTTGGTTAATTTGTCAACAAATACTCAAATGCCATTATGTCCTGATGTTGTCTTGGGCAAACCTACCACAAAGTCTATAGCTATATTGTTCCATTTCCATTGTGGAATCAGTAACGGCTGTAACAATCCTCCTGGTCTTTGATGTTCTACTTTTACTTGCTGGCAAATCAAACATCTGGTAATAAACTCTGCTATTTCTTTCTTCATATGTGGCCACCAAAAATGCTTTTTTAAGTCTTGGTACATCTTAGTGCTGCCTGGATGAATGGTATAACTGGATCTGTGTGCCTTTTCCAATACTTTCTACTTGATCTCTGCTACTGCTGGGGCATATAACCTGCCTCTAAATCTAGCCACATATTCATTATCAATAGTGACACCTTCCATCTTTACAATCTCTGCTAGACTCTCGTGTTCTTCAAACTCTTGTGATCTATAAAAATCACAAACCTCTCACCATACAAATAGTGCCTCCACAATTTTAGAGCAAAGACCACTGTTGTCAGTTCTAAGTCATGAGATGGGTAGTTCTCTTCATGCTGCTTCAACTGCCTGGATGCATAAGCCACAACCTTTTCATGCTGCATTAATACCGCTCCAAGTCCTCTTCTGGAAGCATCTTTGTACAATACAAACCCTCCGCTGCCTGATGTTAATACTAATACAGATGTTGTAGTAAGTCTCCTCTTTAGTTCCATAAAGCTCTTATGGCAATCAGCTGACCAAACAAACGACGCTCCCTTCCTGGTTAACCTAATCATGGGTACTGCAATCTTAGAGAAATCCTGGATAAATCGCCTATAGTATCCTGCCAAGCCAAGAAAACTTCTGATATCTGTGACTGTCTTTAGCTCTTTTCATTTCATAACTGCCTCAACCTTGGCTGGATCCACTGCTACACCTTCTCCCAAAATCACATGACCAAAAAATTAGATTTCTCGCAACCAGAACTCACACTTGCTAAATTTAGCATACAACTGATGCTCTCTCAAAGTCTGTAAAGTAACCCTCAGATGTGTTGCATGTTCTTTTTCTGTTGCTAAGTATACTAGTATATCATCTAGAAAGACCACAATAAACTTATCTAAATATTGAGGAAATATTATGTTCATTAAATTCATGAAAGTTGTAGGTGCATTAGTCAACCCAAATGGCATCACCACAAACTCATAGTGACCATACCTTGTTCTAAAGGTTGTCTTATCAATGTCTTCTTTCCTGATCCTCAATTGATGATAACTTGACCTCAAATCAATCTTGGATAAAACTCTTAATGACTGCAACTGATCAAATAAATCATTTATTCTATGGATACTTATTCTTGATAGTGACCTTATTCAGCTGACGATGGTCTATACACATTCTAAAACTCCCATCTTTCTTTCTTACAAATAATACCAGAGCTCCCCAAGGTGAATGACTAGACCTGATGAAACCTTTATCCAACAATTCCTACAATTGCTTTTTCAACTCTTTTAACTCTGTCGGTGCCATCCTGTACGGTGCCTTTGAGATCGGCATACAACCTGGCTGTAATTTCACTGTAGAATCTACCTCTCTATGTGGGGCTAATCTTGGCAAATCCTCTGGAAACACATCTGTAAATTCTCTAACCATTGGAACTGTCTCCACAGGCTTATCATACCCAACTAGACTTATTGCTACTAAATATGCCACACAACCTATATTTATTAACTTCCTCGCCCTAAGTGCAGAAATGATAAACTTTGGAGTGTAAAATGGCATATCTTGAAATTCAAACACATCTCCACTAGGATGACAAAATCTGACTCTTTTCTTTCTACAATCCACCACTGCCCCATAAGCTTTTAACTAGTCCATCCCCAGAATTATGTCATATTCTTTCAACTGTAAATCATATAATCTTATCGGCAACTGACTCCCCTGTATCACTATCGAGACCTCATCTAAATAATAGGAAGTGAGCATATAACCGCCTAAAGGAACCTCTACCACTAACTCACACTGCCTTTCCTCCAACGGATGAACCATACTATCCATAAAATCCTCAGAAATAAAAGAGTGCGAAGCACCTGGATCTATCAAAACTCTTGCTGAAAATTCAAAAATAGGTATTATACCTTCAATTAAGTTAGAAGCCTCTACCTGTGCCCGAGTAATAGCCATGACCCGTCCTCGACCTCGCTGGAAAGGTGGTATTCTGTCTCGCTCTACCGATGGTTGCTGGGGCTGCTGTTATTGCTGCCTGCTCTACCATAACCGTCCTCCCTGGGGTAGAGAGTAGGGACAGTTCTAGATCAAATGCCTTAGTTGATCACAATTATAACATCTATAACCCGGGGGAACCACTAGCTTCCTTGTTGTGCTCTGCTACAATTCCTCTACCTCTGGCCTGAAGCCTCGTCCTTGCTGAAAAGTCTATAGCCTGCCACCTCTTCATCCTCTGAATATTTTCTTCAACTTTGAACCCCACTTGCTGAACCTTAAAGAAGATGGTCCTACTGGTGCCTTACCTTTACTAACTCCTAGGGATCATTGTGGTAGCCGAAAGCTACCCGACTCCCCCGACTAAGGAGCCTGAATGGACCTTTCTAAAATGGATGCCCGTTGCACCGCCTCCTCTACAGTCCTGCACATAAGAGGGATCACCGCATTTTGCAATTCTGGCTGCAATCTTCGGATGATGTACTCTACCATCATAGCATTATATGTAACCACATAGGGTGCATATCTGCTCAATGCCATGAACCTCATCTGATATTCCAAAACTGACAAGTTTCCCTGTTGCAATGTTCTAAACTATTCCCTCTTTGCATGTTGAATTTGTACTGGAAAGAATGTATCATTAAATACCCCCAAAAGCTCTGGCCAAGTGATGGAGTCCTCCATCCTATCTACAAACATTGTCTGCATCTTCAGCCTTCCACCACTTCTGTACAAACCCTCGCAACAGATATGTAGCTAAAATAACTCTATCCTCTTGTGGACACCTCATAGTAACAAAAACTCGCTCGATCTTTTGCACCCAGTGCTTCGTTATATCCGGATTTGGACCTCCTGTATATGTGGGTGGCTGCAACCTCAAGAATCTCTCCACTAACATAGTAGGCTCCTTCACAATAACTGGACGTACCAGTACAACCGGGGGTACAAGCACAATTGGTGGTAATTCAACTCTTAGTGGTGGCGGGGCTGGGGCTATTGGTACTGGTAACGCCTCCTCAACAACCTGAGGTGCTACTGCTGCCGACTGAATTGGAATGTGCTGATCTAGCCTCATCCGTATCTCTGTGATACTCTCCCATAATCTCTCAATCAGCTGATGTGCAGACTCTTCCACCTCATCTCTACCACCTCCCCAATCCCTCCTGTCAATCATTACAAATTCTGCACATACAACATTCCAAACCACACAACATACTAACAAATCAATACAAAATTAGGGTCAACTACCAGCAGTGGACTAAAGTAAAGATCGGGCTATGTAAATCTCCCTAGTCTTTCATATTTACATGGACATTTCTCTGATACCAACTGTGACGGTCCTCGTCGATCAAACCCGTTAACTTGATAACAAGCTTGATCCGACTCCGCCTCCCACGAATAGGACAATGTCTCGCAAGGGATATCAACACACATTTCTGTGAAAATATAAAAAAACACACTAAATATATATAAGATTGCACATCCCACACATATTTACAATAGAATTACATAGCCAAGTCTCATCAAAAGTGAAGTACAAAGTACTACAACCTGGGGCATACCCCGAGGCACAATAGAAAGAAAAATTACACTGCTGGAGAAGTAGACCCAAATTCGCTATGATACAGCTCCGAAATAGAAGAAGGAAGAGAACCCTCCTGCTCTCCTTTACCTAAAAGGAGTAGGGGTGAGCTTCACAAGTCACTGCCTCAGTAGGGAAACTCCCTCAAAAGCCAAAACATTGCATAGAAGCAGGAGTAAAGCATTTATCTAAACAATTAATAAAGCTATCTAAGCATGGTGATACCATTGATTTTTAAATAACAATTCTACTTTACTAATATGGACTGAACTTCCATAAATAAACGACAAACCACGCTCAGAAGTCCGAGCTAAAGAAGGGTAATGCCAAACACGAGTCACGAAGACTGGTTCACGACACCAGCTACTAACCTGGACAAGCAACACAGGTCTACCTCTCAGCCTCGCAGCCAAGGATGAAAGGTCCAGCTACCTCTCCACCTCAATAGAGTCAACAAACTGTGGAGACCAAACAACACCACAACTGCTGACCACACTGCTACAGCTCCATGCCTGGTACCTTTAAGGACTCTGGCCTGAACTCCCTAAAGTGAGGCACTAGAAAACAGGACTAGCTGGGGACTAGTACTCTACTGGTGTCCGTCCCCCAACCAAGAGCACGCTACAAGTGACCAAACACAACCACAACACACAAGTCATTGTCCCACTATCGTCTTTCCCTCAGCTGAACGTACAACTCAAACAAAGGAGTGATGGTGTTCAGAAAGACGACACATACCTCGACGGTACACACACGTACTGGGACAAACCTTGAGCACTACATGCTTGGCTCACAAAGAACTTGGGGTACCCGACTCGAGAGGTAACCATGGAAGGTGTCATACTACCCAACTTGCCACGTACACACAAATCATGCAAACCCGGCATTCTCAGTCACAACGCATGCCAATGCACCGCCTCCATGCTTTAGAATACATTAAATGATAATGTATAACCACCGCATAACACAAAACATGATTTCTGTCCTCTGGGGAAGAAATGCGATAGGTCGGGTGGTCGCCTCTCAAATCGCGACGTACACAGACGACACATATCAATGGTTGAATCATGACGGATCAGGTCGTCGCATCCAAAATGTGACATCTGGGTCCGTCGCCTTTCAAGCCACAGTTCCCACCCTGACCTTCACCTTCGAAAATCACACAAACCACCCTGTACAGGTATGTAAACCCCATATTTGCATTCACATAAACACCTACACATGCTTGCTACTCATCATAACTATTTCCATGTATAAAATACTTTAAACACGGTCCATTCAATCCAAAACGAGAAGAATTCCCCTACCAATACGAAGAACGCGAAGAACAGCATTGCCCTGGCATTTCCCCTGCTCCGAACAATCTCCTCATGACAGTAGCATGCCAAACCACGTGCTACAAATGCCGAATCGCCTGAAAACCCCACAACAATCCTTCCCTCGGCCAAGCAGTGTTTCTTGCATTATTTGGCCAGGGCTCAGCCAACAAAACATCATAGTCCAAATCGCGACGGGACGTGCGGTTGCATTTGAATTGCGACGTACCTGGCCGTTGGAATTAAAACCTGACGTCCCTGTATGCACCACACAGTGCGTATGTAGCCGTGCACTCAGAGAAAGCGGCATGTAAATCGCGACGGCACATGTGGTCGCGTTTCCACAAAATGTGATTCCTGTGTTGGTCGCATTTACAGAAAGTGGACCAGAGGCTTGTTGGGCTTGGATTTCCGACCCTCAACCCCTCTCAACCCGCTCAAACACCAGAAATACAACCAATAGGCCATGCACTGGCCACCAAACCCATTAAACTACGATCCGAACATTCACGATGTTACACCTTAGTACCCCATCCAAGCCCTCCCAGTGAATACGATCATGACAACTAGTGTATCTACTAAATATAGTCACTGCATATGAAATGTCAGGCCTAGAACGGTTTGCAAGATTCATTAAGCTTCCTATGATTTGGGAATACCTGAGTTGAGACACTGGAACACCACTCTTGTTCTTGTAATATGTTTTAGATGAATCATATGTAGTGCTTACAGATTTACAATTTTGATAGTCAAATTTCTCCAAGACTTTCTCAACATAATGAGACTAAGAAATTGCTATCCCTTCAACTGAATAAATCAGTTTACGGCTCAGAATCACATTAGCAACTCCCACATCTTTCATCTCAAACATTTTACTCAAGAAGGACTTAGTCTCATTCACAAATCCCAAGAAGTTCCAAACAGTAGAATGTCATCTACATACAGACATAGAATGATACAAGCAATACCTTTAACCTTGACATAGACACACTTATCAAACTCATTGATGCTAAAGCCAAAAGATAAGATAGTCTTGTCAAATTTTCCATGCCATTGTTTCGAGGCTTGTTTCAATCCATAAAGGGACTTAACAAGTTTACAAAGTTTCTCTTCGTTACCAGATGCCACAAATCCTTAAGGCTAATCCATGTATATCTCTTCTTCAAGATCACCATTTAGAAAGATGGTCTTAACATCTATTTGATGAATAATGAGATCATACACAGAGGCCAATGCTAAAAGCACTCTAATTGTGGTCATCCTAGTAATAGGAGAATAGGTATCAAAGAAACCTATTCCTTCATTTTGTTTGAACCCCTTGGCAACCACTCTGGCTTTATATTTGTCAATACTTCCATCATGTTTCAATTTCTTCTTAAAAATCTATTTGCACCCAATAGTTGTAGAACCAGGAGGTAAATCAACCAACTCACATGTACCACTTGAGTGAATGTTTGTTATAGTACGTGTACACATTTGTTACAGTATACGTATGTCAACTTAATGGGAACACGCTTAATGTCGTCTTTCATATAGGTAAGCATAATTAGAAAGAACTACGCGCAGTGGGGTCGACGCAGCTAATTGGCCCCTAAAGTATCCTGACCCATGCCCATAGCAAGGATCAGGAGACGACTGCGATATATTCACTTGCAAATATATGCAATGTCTCGCTTGAAGGGATATTCAAGAGTTGCCCTTCTCACAAGTACTCTCTCAATCACCTTTTTTGTTATAGAGCGACATGCCATATGTGTGAGCTACCTTCACCATTGCTGTCACCAAAGACTACTTCAAGCATACAATTGGAATATGTCATATCAAGTGAGGCGAAGAAGTTTAATAGCTGCACATACAACTTCCTCCTCCCTGCCGATGTAATATAACATTTCCTAGGACAAACAATTCATTCAAATAAATGTTCCTTTTTAGAAGATTTTTCTCACTCTATTACATTGGTTGTTATTACAGTCAACGTGTTACTATGTTATAAAAAAATCTTATTCTCTGCTACACAATACCTACACTATACGTAATAACCTTGTACAGTATCGTCATTCCCCTTACAACAACATATAATAGTAAACATTATTGCTCATTATAGTATCCTGTTATATCACCTGTTACAGTACTCATAATAACCAGTTACAATATATATTCTTCTCCGTTACAGTATCCTCTTTCAGTAGACATACTAACATTTTACATTTATCGTCCTTCGAGTTAAAGTATACATAATAATTTGTTACAATAAATACTATTTTTCTTTACATTATACTTTTATAGTGGACATTCAATAATGTTTTAGAGTTATTGTCTTTCCCTGTCAACATGGTAAAACTACATGATAGAGAGCACAAAAATTGCATGATCGAGAGTACAAACATGGCATGATAGAGAGCACAAATAGATGAAACGATAATATTACATAAGCCGGAAACAAAACATACCCATCCCCCTTAATCCAATAGCTCACGGGAGGGGGGGGGGGGAAGAGGGAGAAGGGTGGTGATGGAGATTGCCTTTGGGGCCATATATGGGAGGATCTTGGTGAGGCCTTTCAGGTTGTAGAGCCGGGAAGCCTTTAGTAGCACATGATGCCACCCCACATGAAAACCCTTCCAAAAATCTAACGACTCCCGGCCTTTCACTTCCTACATTGGTGGCACTGCTTCGTTCCCTTGTCTGTGTGGGGAGCTCCCACCACTAGATGAAGACATCTGCAGAGACAAGAGGGGTTACGGAACGAGAAGAAGAATAATGGTTAAATGTTTTTATAATAGTACGTGTTTGTATACAGTTAATAGTGCTTACAATAAGCAATATGTTCTATTACTGTAATGGTTATCCCGCTTTACAGTACCTTATGCTTATAGTAAAGCGTGATCAAGTATTATAGTAAGCGATGTGCCCATGTTCAAGAGGAGAATGGAACTTGTAACAACCAAATCAATTTCTAACAACAAAATAAAAAATGTTGCATGAATACTCATCTCGAGTCCTGTTTTTTTTTTAATTTCACTTCAGTTATGTGTACAACGTCTTACTGTAAGTGTTAAAGACGCTTTATGCAAATCATATAAAAACTTATTATAAGTATATAAAATACACACTATAATTGAAAAAACATATTACGTTGAGGTGCTTAGATGTTAAGGCACTTCGAGAGGACATAGAAAAAGATGAAAAGGGTAAGATAAGAATTCGAAAAAAGATTGTCATTGAAAAGATGGAAATTATTTATTGAAGCTCATAAATATTAAAAAATTAAAAATATGGATTAAAAATTATATCACACGAAAAAGATTAAAAAAAATCGACTTGTGATGATATACTGACAGGAACAAAAAAATCAACAACTCCCACAGGACTTTTAATTAATTTTCTTTTTAAATAAGAGAGAATTAATTAGAGGTCCCTATCAGATGATTGACTTAATTTATAGTCTCTGTCAGAAAATCAAAAGTCATATAGTCCTTACTTTTGTGTTAGTTTAATTTCTAGTCCCTACTTTTTGTTTCTCAGTATTTATGAGTCTTGGAAGACGAGTCATCCTTTTAGCATCAACTTTTTTCCTATTTTGTCCTTCCTTCTTCTGCTCTTTCCCTATGCACACTTACATCGTTACAGTTAGTGTATATATCGTTTACAGTAAGTCTTTGTATTAGTTACATTAAGTCTTTGTATCAGTTACAGATTACAGCCATAAGCTCTTACAAAAGAAAAAAAAACTTTATTTGTTTACAAGTGCTAAAATTCGAACCCAAGTCTTCACAAACACAACATGAGATACCCTTACCACTAAGCTACAACTACACTTGGTTACAATATAACATATAATACATTTAATTAAGTATTGTAGTAAACATAATTCTCTATTACAACCTATGTTAAATCTTGTTACAGTAAATATCATTCCTGTTACAATATACATTAAGTTCTATTATAGTAAATATTATCATCTATTATAGTAAACATAGTTCTCTATTACAACTTATGTAAGTCTTGTTACAGTAAATATTATTCCCTGTCATAATATACATTAAGTTCAGTTACAGTAAACATTATCATCTATTATAGTAAACATAATTCTCTATTACAATTTATGTTAAGTCTTGTTACAGTAAATATCATTCCCTATTAGTAACATACATTAATAACATATATTAAAATATATTAACCTATATTATTGTTACATAATAACATAGGTTAATGTATATTGGAACAAAATTTAATGTATGTTATTAATGTATACTAAAGTATTCTGTAACAGAGCTTAATATATATTGTAACAGAGCTTAATGTATATTGTAACAGATCTTAATGTATATTATAACAGAGCTTAATGTATATTGTAACAGAGCATAATATATATTGTAACAGAGCTTAATATATATTGTAACAGAGCTTAATATATATTGTAACAGATCTTAATATATATTGTAACAGAGCTTAATGTATATTGTAACAGAGCTTAATATATATTGTAACAGATCTTAATGTATATTGTAACAAAGCTTAATGTATATTGTAACAGAGCTTAATATATATTGTAACAGAGCTTATTGTATATTATAACAGAGCTTAATATATATTGTAATAGAGCTTAATATATATTGTAACAAAGCTTAATGTATATTGTAACAGAGCTTAATATATATTGTAACAAAGCTTAATATATATTGTAACATAGCTTAATGTATATTGTAACAGAGCTTAATATATATTGTAATAGAGCTTAATATATATTGTAACAAAGTTTAATGTATATTGTAACAGAGCTTAATGTATATTGTAATAGAGTTTAATGTATATTGTAACAGAGCTTAATGTATATTGTAACAGAACTTAATATATATTGTAACAGAGCTTAATGTATATTGTAACATAGCTTAATGTATATTGTAACATAGCTTAATATATATTGTAACATAGGTTAATGTATATTGTAACAGAGTTTAATGTATATTGTAACAGATCTTAATGTATATTGTAACAGATCTTAATGTATATTGTAACAGAGCTTAATGTATATTGTAATAGAGCTTAATGTGTATTATAACAGAGCTTAATGTATATTGTAACGAAACTTAATATATATTGTAACAGAGTTTAATATATATTGTAACAGAGCTTAATGTATATTGTAACAGAGCTTAATATATATTGTAACAAAACTTAATGTATATTGTAACAGAGCTTAATGTATATTGTAACAGAGCTTAATATATACTGTAATAAGTCTTAACATAGGTTGTAATAGAGAATTATGTTTACTATAATAGATGATAATGTTTACTTTAACAAAACTTAATATATATTCTAACAAGGAATGATATTTACTGTAACAAGACTTAACATATGTTGTAATAGAGAATTATGTTTACTATAATACTTAATTAAATATATTGTATGTTATATTATAACACAAGTGTGGTTGTAGCTTAGTGGTAAGAGTATGTCATGTTGTGTTTTGTGAAGACCTGAGTTTGAATCTTAACATTTGCAAACAAATAAAGTCTTTTTTTTCTTTTGTAAGAGCTTATAGCTGTAGTGTGTAACTGATACAAAGGCTTACTGTAAATAATATATACACTAACTGTAACGAATGTAAGTGTGCATAGAGAAAGAGCAGAAGAAGGAAGGGCAAAATAGGAAAAAGTTGATGCTAAAAAGACGACTCATCTTCCAAGACTCATAAATACTGACAAATAAAAAATAGGGATTAGAAATTAAACTAACAAAAAAAGTAAGGACTATATGACTTTTGATTTTCTAACAATGACTATAAATTAAGTCTAACCCTAGGACCTCTAATTAATTTTTCCTTCAAATAATTAATAGGGTGTTTTGTTGCGAGTGTTAAAGAACAGAAGACGGTTGGTAGATATTTTCTCACCTCACCTCATCTTATTCCCGCCTCCTCCCCCGGGGGGCCGGAGCCTCTCAGCTCCCGCCGGCCGAAATGGCGCTCTCGCTCCTCCCCGCGCGATTTCCGGCGACCGTCACCGCCCACCTAGCCTCTCGCAGCCGTTTCTCGCCCTCCGCTCCGCCATCTCTCCCGCATCAGAATCCTAGCTTGCTTTCGACATCCCTTGCGTCCTCTGCGGCTACCTCCATCTCCACCTCTCTTCAGTGTCAGCACTTCCAGTTGTAAGGCCGTCCGTCCTCTATGCGTTACTAGCGCCTCAGAGTCGAATGTTTGCGCACCCTCCATTCTCCGAGGTTCTTGATTCTGTGGGCTTGTGCACTGGCAGGTGCTCGGGATGCACTCACGAGAGGAACCTGGACCAGCCGTATGTCCTGGAGGATGCCGGCAGGTTCTTCAAGGACCTCGGCATTTCCGACTTCACCTTTGATGGCGGCAGACTTGTGAGCATTTACCTCTCACGTCCATTGGAGTTCTCGGGCTCCACTTTGTTGCAGCTTTTCCTTTTTTTGTTTTCTTGTCCTGTTCGCTGAAGTTGCAGATTAATGTGCAGTGGGAATGGAGATGTCGGGCGAAGCTTGTGGTCCGGGGAACACCGGGGAGTCCCTTAATCGGACTGTACGAAGAGGGTACACATAATGTGGTGGACATCCCTTATTGTAGAGGTAAGGTGTTGCTGCAAGTATTATCCTTATCATGTTTCAAGTCTGGGTGTTCCTGTTCAAACAAGTTCCAATATGTATTAAGCTTTTCGTTCGAGAAATTCTCATCCACCGTTTATTTCTGGCACCGGATAATTTCTCACCGTTGGAGCCAGGGATAGGGAGTTTCCTTGCACAACGCCAATGGGGAGCTGGTCATGTGCAATATGGTTTGCCTGACCCTGCGACTTGGAGTCGTTCTTCTACGTAACCTGTCTCCTTAGGACCAGCGCTGGGGAGTCCTCTGTACCTGGTGCAGAGGATGTTTATCCCAGTTCACAGGGAAAGCCGTAGGTTGAATTGGAAAGAACAAGTACATCTGGACATTTTTTTAGCTGGCTTTACAATTTGAAAAAAATAAGAATGTATCATTAATTCATTATGTCTGTTGGTCTGAACTCTGAAGATGAGGTGCTACTATTCAAAATGAAAATCTGTTTGCAACCTCCACTCCAAGATGATCGGTGAACATTAGATGAATCAATTTTTATGGTCCACCAGTTTACTATTGGCGATAGATGCTGTTAAGGAACCATACGGAAGCCTTTTGTCGAATAGTAACTTCCAAAACTCAGTTAGATTTGTTTGAACCCACATGTAAAGGCCCCATTTTTATTTGCATCGTGCCTCCTTGACTGAGAACTGCCATACATTAGAACTTATGCTAGTACACAAACTGTAATATATTATATTCCAAGTACAACTAAGTTATGGAAGCAATTAAGATTGCGTCTTTCAATCCATTAAACATGTCCGTTGATACAACTAAAGCATAAGAAGTTTACATAACTTGCAAATAAATATACACCTCACATTGAACAACTAACCATATGTCAATATCAATGATTGTGGCTAAAGCAACTGTGCGCCTAATGCTGGGGGTCTACCTAAAAACCATTTAAATAAGAGAGATGCTTGCTGCCCGACAGGTCAGGCAGCAAACCTGAGTTGGATTGTCTGGGTGCAATCCCTTCAGGCAATGTCACATCTGTGTGGACATGACAGGGTGTGTCCTGCCACTATCGGCCGCCACCCACCACTGCCCACTGCCACCTTGCCGCTGCATGCCACCGCCGTCCACTGCTGCCAGTATCCCATCACTGCCATTGCGGCCCACCACTGTCTCCCTGTGCCACGTTATGGTTACACAGACGTGACATGGCCCCATGGGATTACACTTGAGCAATCCAACTCAGTTTTGCTGCAAGACCTGGCAGCAAGCATTCTCTTTAAATCTCATGAGTCATAGGGCCCAGTATGGATCATTTGCCAATTGCTATCTAGGTCCCTCCTGGCGCACACCTCTTCCATGTATTGTTGTAACTGTTCACTCTTTCACTTTTTCTTTTTTTTTGGTTTCTCTTTTTTTTTTTTTCTTATCCTTCATAGATATACGGATTCATATGCATGTATGAGGTGCACTGCACACTATATTGAATCCTCAGGAAGAAACTTGAAGAAGAACCTAACCAGGCATTGACATTGTAAAAGTAGGTTCTTTTATGGGCCTTGTTTTTCTAAAATCACATAATTCATATCATAATCGTCATAAATTTTAGGAGACCAATCATGGATCAATTCATGAAATAAAATTGACAGAATCTCCCCTATTTTCAGTTCATTTGAGTGCCCAAAACCATTAGAAAAAAACAAAAATCATGAAGGAAGCTAGGATACGTTAATCTGACCTTGAGGGTTTCTTAGAAGGTAGCAAATCCCCCAAGAGTTGGAGCTGGAGATGGTGGAGGAGCTCCACTTGCTGCAGAAGCTTGCTGAGTTGCTGTTCAGGTGGAGGAAGGTCCTTTCTTGGTCTCCCCTTTTTGCTGTCCTCTCATCATCACCTTCTTCTTCTCCTGCTGGCTGTGCCCATCATGGAACTTTATATGTGTCAACTCTTGCTTGGGAAAATTGCATATAGACCCAAGTCTTTTAAGCCGATTAATTTTAACCCCAAACTTCGTAAAGCTGCAAACAGTTTCCCTATTCTTTTACATGGAAGTCCTTACACCATATATGTGAAGCTACCTTATTAAGTTATCGTTACAGGCGGTCTTCTTGTGCTTATGGTTGCATTCTCACTGGAAAGTGAAGAATTATAGGAAATCTTTTTTCAGGGAAAGTACAAGCTCATGGAAGTAGTCTATGGTGAAATAGAAAAAAAATGTTAACAATTTCTGAGGAAAAAAGTATAAAAAAGAAACCCCAAAGTCCAAACAACATAGAAGATCTTGGGAAAAGGAAATAAATAGGCTGAGCATCCGAAGAAAATTTTCTTTATACCATTTTCATGTGTTTGCAAAACTTGCTGGTTGGGAAAAATAAAAGCACAGGGGAAATATGGTGAATGGCAAATGCAACCCTCAAAGAATGAGGTTTGACTTTTCATGCTTTGTAACCCTTTAAAATTGTGCTAGGACCTGGTTGAAGTAACTCTAGGAAGTGGAGGGTCTATAAATCTACCTCTTTGTTTGTGTAATTTAGGCTCATGTGACCAAGAACAACGGTCATTGCCCCCATGTACATCCGGGAGAGCCTCAATGAATAGAAAAAAAGAGTCATGTTTAAGTACGTATCTACAAAGCAGCTATCATGTAGGCATCTATAGAGCAACAATCATCCTAAGAATTATATTGAACCACAATTTCATTTATACTATCTTCCACGTCTAATGATAATTATTTCATCATCTTATGCATTTTTTGGTCTTATTTTAATTTTCAAATTTTATACCATCTTCTACTTATATGTCTCCATAATTTCACCCCCCACAGGATTTTGATTGTCTTAACATGTTAGGTTCCCTTTGCAGCTCATCATCCACGTATCAATTCTGCAGTGGACCTCCTGAAACAAGGCATTCTCTTGTTGCTTTTCTCATCCTTTCCATTTTGTGATATGTTGGCAACCATCTTTATTCTGAGTTTTGCATATGCACCTAATTTTGTTAGGTATTACTGCTTTAAACATTCAACCATATGATGAAGATGAAGGAAGTGGTGAACTAAGATATGTACAAGTGAGATACCAGTGCCTTTGTCTTATGATCATCAAGCTTCAGTCTTCCGATTCCCAAATATCTGACAATATATTATTGTTGCCTAATATGCATTTTGTTGTTTCAGAAACTACTTATCCATTGAACAATTTAAACTGCTAGGTAGTGTTCAAGCATTGGATCAAACAATGTTAACCAATGGATAATGATCTCTTTAGAGTTGTGAGGATTTGGTCCTTTTGATCACTAATGCAGTCATTAGGGGTTGTGAGAGAACAAGTGGAAGAAAGAGAGGGGAAGAAGATGGCGCAAGAGGAAATCCCCAAATCAGGAGATCAGACCATGCACCAGGCTCGTCATATCATGCATATGTATAATTTACAAAGTGCACAAAAGACATAAATGCCCCCAACTAATGGGGCCCTTGTGACAGAACTACATTCTGTCAGACAGAACATAAGAAACATAAGAGAAAATGACTAGATTGCCCCTATTTTCGTCTATACTGCCCTCAAGCTGAGCATAGATATCAATCATGCATAGCTTGGATGAGATGAAACTAAACTGATGCCATGCTAAGCCTTTGGTGAAAACAGCAGATAACTGACCTGCAGAATGAACATTAAGCTTCTCATGAATGAAATGTTGATCAATCTAAATATATTTTCTTTGATTTTGCTGAATAGACTTATTAGCAACATTAATAGTGGCGTTGTTGTCAGTGTAATTTCAGCAGAAGATGAACTTGAACCTCTGACTACTGTAGAAAAGTCTGAGCTACAAAATCAGTAAGTCCATGTACCATCATAGAAGGTAGGATCAGATCGCCTGAATCGGTCCTGGCCGATCCGGATCAGGATCGGATCGGCGGATCGGCCGATCCTTGGGAAATCTGGCTGATCCAGGATCAGCCAGATTAAAAAATTAATTATTTTTTAGAAAATGTTGGAAAAATCAGGAAAAATCAGAAAGAATGAAAAATACAAAAAAACAGTAAATTCAAGAACTTTACAATTTTGTAAAAATCACATGCAAGTAACATTATAAATATGGAGCAATGATAATTATGATCTTATTTACCTATTACAATACGGAGCAAATGTCAATGATGATGCTTTATTTACCTGAACATCCTTTAAGTAAATGTACATGTAAATAAGGAAGTACCTCCCATTTGAATCCAATAAAAATATAAAAAAAAAATCATATCTCTTACCAATAAAAAGTCAACTCTCTCATTTAAGAAGAAAATTACGATTTTGGTTATTTCATCAAAATGCTGACTTTCTAATCTTTCATAACTTGGTCTAACTAAAAATCTCATAATTCAAATAAACCACATGGAATACTAAAAATCCAAAGTCCGGTGAAATAAGTCAAACGTATACTTGACTTCTCCAAGGGACTCACTCTTCTACTGACAGTGGACTAAGTACTGTTAGTAGGAGAGTGAGTCCCTTGGAGAAATCACATGTACATTTGACTTATTTCATCGGATTTTGGATTTTTAGTATTCCATGTGGTTTATTTGAATTATGAAATATTTAATTAAGCCAAATTATGAAGAATTAGAAAGCCGACATTTTGATGGGATCACAACATCACAATTTTCTTCTTAGATGGGAGAGTTGACTTTTATTAATAAGAGATATGATTTTTTGATATTTTTATTGAATTCAATTATTCAAATGGGTGGTACTTCCTTATTTACATGTAATATCTTAAAACATTTACTTAAATGATGTTCAGGTAATTAAGTATACATCTGGTTCCTGAATCGGCTGATCTAGACCAATTTCAAACAATCCTGACCGATTCGGACTAATTATGGCCGATCCGGCCAGGATTCTATTAAATTTAAGGGGTTACCTGATGCAAGACAACATACGTGGACCATGCAAACTGACGAACTACAACTTTCCAATGACGGGCTCAACAATAAGCAACGAAGTTTAGCAGAATTATACCAACTAAACAAGTAAAGCGACAGGAAAATAACCACGTCTGAAGAACTACGTAGCCCACAAAGTCGTCCCTCGCGGAGGGAAATGCGGGACCAAGGTAGCTAAGAAGCCACCAACAACTAGGGTAGTCAGTCCACAGTCAAGGTCCAAACAGAGCCTTCGAGAAATAGGTTCTCGCACTCTCAAGCCAGCAGTGACGCACGTCATGGGCTAGATGTCCTACCACACAAGTAAGCGGCAAATACAAGCAAATACTAGAAAAGCAAGTAAAGAGCTAGAGTATAGAGTACGTACCTCCACGACTATGTGTGGGGAAGAATCCAGCCGTGTCACGAATCCCGAGGACAACATAAATAATTTTAAATTTACAATTCACTTTAGACCCACCCCACGCAGGGAGGTAAAAGGCTATAATTTAAAATCTCGGGATTAGTGACAGGGCAAACACAAAGGGGCGCTGGCCGGCTGGTCACTATCGTAAACAGGCGGTCGCAGAAGAGGCTGGCCGGCGCGGATGTAGGCGGGCGGGGCCGACACTGGAGAAGCGGTGTGGTGCAACGCGTTCATGGCGTTGGTGCAGACACAAGAGAAAGGCACTGGCGCACGCGCTCGCAAGGGGTGGGGGCCAGGGGCTCGACGTTGGCGGGCGCGAGTGCTGGCGCTGGGCGAAAGCGGCGCTGGCGCTCTGCACAGGCGGGGATGACGCGGGGTTGGAGAGCAGGGCGGAGGCGGGCGTTGGCGGGCTGTGCTGACGCAGGGGGGGCCTGGGGGCTGGAGAGGGTAGGGGGTGACACGGGCGTGGGAAAGGCTAGCAGGGTGGATTCGCGGCTCGGGAGATGGCGATCACGGCAGGGTGAACAGGGGGGGTTTCCACAGCAGTGGGAAGGAAATCGAGAGGAAGGAGAGAAAGGCGACGACAATGAAGCCCATGGAAGGCAAAATCGGTTGGTCGGTCCAGAATCGGCCGATCCAGGATCGGATCGCAACATGAAGATCCGAGTCTGGGGGGAAGTCCCTGAATCGGCAAGACTTCCAGCTGGATCGGCCAGAATCAATTTGGATCGAGCAGGGATCGACCGATTCCAGACTGATCAGGCCGATTCAGACTGATCCAGGTCGATTCTCTTACTTATTTACCTGAATATCATTTAAGTAAATGTTTCATTTACTTAAGATATTACATGTAAATAAGGAAGTACCCCCCATTTGAATCTAATAAAAATATCAAACAAATTATATCTCTTACTAATAAAAAGTCAACTCTCCCATCCAAGAAGAAAATTGTGATTTTGGTGATTCTATCAAAATAACGACTTTCTAATCTCTTATAATTTGACATATCTAAAAATTTCATAATTCAAATAAACTTAATAAAATATTAAAAATTTAAAATCCGGTAAAAAAAGTCAAACGTGCATATGACTTCTCCAAGTGAGCCACTCTCCTACTGGCAACACTTAGTCTGCTTAAGACCTCTCAGAATTTGGTCAAACTTAAGTTATCATCATCCAAACCTCTTAGGATTTGGTCAAACCTAAGATATCATCACCCAAACTCATAACACTCATGAGTTTGGGTAATGATAGTTTAGTTTGATCAAATCCTGAGAGGTCTCAAGCAAATTAAGTATTGTCAGTAGGAGAGTGGCTCCCTTGGAGAATTCATATGCACGTTTGATTGTTTTTGTCGGACTTTAGATTTTTAATATTTTATTAGATTTATTTGAATTATGAAAATTTTAAATATGTCAAATTATTAGAGATTAGAAAGTCTTTATTTTGATAGAATCACCAAAATCGTGATTTTCTTGTTGGATGAGAGAGTTGACTTTTTATTGGTAAGAGACGCAAATTTTTTTATATTTTTATTGGATTCAAATGGGAGTACTTCCTTATTTACATGTAATATCTTAAGTAAATAAAACTACAAATTCTAACATTACTTAAATGGTATTCAGATAAATAATACACAAAGTCTTTAATATTTTATGCTTTTATTGTATTATTATAGTAGTAATAATACACAAAGTTTTATATTTCATATACTATGAATGCATGTATGATTGATTTTTGATGCAAATGTTAGTTCTTTTAATTTATCATAATTTCCCTCATTTTTACTATTTTTCTTTATTTTTTCAAAAAAAAAATCCATTTTGTAGATTGGCCGATCCAGGATTAGCCAAACTTCCCTTGGATCCATAAGATCTTGCGATCCGATCCCGATCGGATCGGTGCCTAGCGATCTCAATCCGATTTCGATCCTGCCTTCCATGATGAAGCCTTCTCGGCTGGACTTCGCGCTAAACTCTTCTTGGGCTCGTTCCATCTCAGAAGAAGAGGGAGCAGTGGCTCAGCTTTCTTAGAAACAGTAATAATGCTTCTATTCCTCCAAATCGGGTATTACAAGTATTTAAAGAGATTTGGGCTAATCCCAATCTCAACAAAACACCTAAATACCTATCACAGCAAAACACTTCATAATAGTCCTACCAGAACTCAAAATAATGATAAAATTTGGAACAGAAAATAAGTAAAAATAGGAAAGATACTAAATGGGCCCCAATTGGGCCATAACTATAGTCTATGGACTCGTAGGTGTGAACTCTACACTATGGGCTCGTCGCCTAACCAGATCGATGCCTCTATAGCGTGTTGTGCTCCCCGATGGCGATAAACCAGCTCTGGGTTGAAGCGGACCCGGGCTCTCGTGTCCTCACCAATCCTCTCCGGCTGGGAGGAACTCGACCCCGTCGAGTAAGGGTCGACATCACTCTGGTACCGCTCCAACAAGTCGGGATCTATCTTCTGAAGCTCTGCGCGTGTAATCCATGTATCCTTTGTCGTGGGGCGTCCTCTCCAATGCACTAGGTAGCGGTGGTGCTCTCCATCTCTAGAAGTGACAACTTGCTCATCTAGTATATGTTCAATCTGCTCACACCGAACAGGTATTGGGGCTGAAGGTGGACACTCATGGGTGGGATCACTCAGAAGAGGGGGTGAAGGCTTAAACGGGTCACTAGGTATCACTGTCGGGTCCCTGTAAGCTACCAAATCAGACACATTGAATGTGGAACTAATACCATAGTTGTCTGGCAAATCCAAAACATACGCATTGGACCCAACTCGCTTCACCACCTTGAATGGACCAGCTCCGCGGGCGTGCAACTTCTTAACGGCCCTTGAGGGGAACCGCTCAGGTCTAACCCTGATCATGACGTAATTACCCTCCTGAAACTCACGTGGTCGTCGGTGTTGCTAATTCTTTGTACCACTCGTTGCTGATCTCTAACTGACGACGTATACTCTCATGCAGACTTTAACATGTTCGACAAATGACTCGGCTAAGGCAGACACTCGCTCCAACTCCTTATGAGGTAACTTGAGATCCCAATCCTGAGGGTGATCTCCAACTAAACAACGGAGTAGGTCACCTAAGCTCCTATTTACCACCTTCGTTGACCATTGGTCTGGGGGTGATAGGCAGTGGAAAACTTCAACTGAGTGCCCATCAAGTGCCACAAGGTCTTCCAAAAGTAACTCGTGAATCGCACATCCTTATCGGACACTATAGTCTTGGGTAGCCCATGTTTACATGCAACATGAGAGAAGAGATGTTAGCCCCCCCCCCCCCCCCCCGAGAAGCATCCGAAGTTTTAGAACAAGGGATGAAAATGGCCATATTGGAAAACCTATCCACCACTACTAGAATAGAATCATGCTTCCTGAGAGTACGTGGTAAACCTAGAACGAAATCCATGCTAATGTCCTGCCACGGGCGATTTGGCACAGGAAGCGGAGTGTAGAGATCGGGACTTTGCCTCTTTTGTTTGGTCGTAGCGCAAGTTCGACACTGAGTCACTATGCGTGCAACGTCGCGCTTCAAACTCGGCCAATAGAAGCGGTACTCTACCAACTTAATAGTCTTATTCCGACCAAAATGACTGGCTAGACCTCCTGCGTGTAACTCCCAGACTAGAAAATAGCGCATAGAAGTCTGCGGGACACACAACCTATCCCCACGAAAAAGATAACCCTCCTGCAAGATCTAATCACTATAGGTAGGGGAGGGTCCTGATTGAAGATCAGCATAGATGTCGCCAAAATTTGGGCAACTAGAGTACTCATTAATAAGTTTCTCAAACCCAGTAACCTGGATACTGACAGCAGTTAGTAAACAAGTCCGACGACTCAAGGCATCTGCAACTCGGTTCTCAACTCCGGCCTTATGCCTCAATACAAAGGTATAGGATTGTAAATACTCGACCCAACGACTATGTCTCGGGCTGAGTTTCTTTTGGGAGTGAAGAAACCGAAGAGCCTCATGATTCGAGTAAAGGACAAACTCAAATGGTAGCAGATAGTGTCTTCAATACCTAAATACCTGAACTACCGCATAGAACTCCTTATCATAGGTTGAGTATTTCAGCCTAGCCCCATTCAATTTCTCACTAAAATAAGCCACAGGATGGCCTTCCTGGCTTAATACTCCCCCTATGCCAACACCAGAAGCATCGCATGAAACCTCAAACATCTTAGAGAAGTCAGGTAGACGAAGAACAGGTGCCTAATTCATCCGCTCCTTAATGTCCTTAAAAGCAGAAGTTGTTGCCTTTGTCCAGACAAATTCCCCTTTCTTGATGCAATCAGTGATAGGGGCCATTAGAGAGCTAAATCCTCTAATAAATCGTCTATAAAATGCAGCCATACCATGAAAACTACGAACATCATGGATACTCTGAGGTTTTGGCCACTCGACGATACCTCTCACCTTTTCAGGATCAACATAGACTCCCTCGCTAGAAACGACAAACCCTAAGAAGATAACATGGCCAGTCATGAATGCACACTTCTTTAGGTTGGCGTACAAACTCTCTCGACGAAGGATGAGGCACACCTGTCGAAGGTAGTCTAAGTGATCATCCCTAGTGCGACTGTAGATGAGAATATCATCAAAGTATACCACTACAAAGACCCCAATAAGAGGTCGTAGAACCTGAGTCATCAGTCACATAAAAGTCCTAGGGGCATTTGATAAGCCAAAAGGCATGACTAACCATTCATACAAGCCATCCTTAGTCTTAAACGCCGTCTTCCACTCATCACCAGGCCTAATCCTCACCTGGTGATAGCCACTCTTTAAATCAAGCTTAGAAAAGATGGTGGCTCCTGCCATCATATCGAGCATATCATCCAAGTGGGGAATGGGAAAGCGGTACTTCACAGTAATCTTGTTGATGGCTCGACTATCCACACACATCCTCCATGTGCCATCTTTCTTAGGAGCAAGCAATGTTGGGATGGCACATGGGCTCATGCTATCCCGAACCTAACCCTTCCTCAAATACTCCTCTACCTGCCTTTGTAATCCGCATGCTCAGTCGGGCTTATACGATAGTGAGGCAGGTTTGGTAGGGTGGCTCCGGGGATTAAGTCAATCGCGTGTTGGATATTACTCATTGGAGGTAATTCATCTGGGAGGTTCTCAGGAAAGACATCATGAAAATTATCGAGAAGAGTAAGAACCTCGAGAGGGTTCTCTCGATCTACTTCCTTGGGAACCTCTCTAACCACTATGGCAAAGACTGGATCAGCACCCCTAAACTCACGCTCAAAGTCTCTAGCACTCATAATAAGCAACATGCTAGATGGCGGCTCTCTCCGGATGGAGGGTGAAATCTGAATACTAGAGGTAGGGGCATCACGAAGAGGAGGGGTCTCCTTTTTAGGGGAGAACGTGGGTGGAACAGGGACTAAGGTAATGCGACGACCTTTATACTCAAAAGTGCAAGTGTTGGATCGACCATACAGGGTCGCATCCATATCAAATAGCCAAGGTCGACCGAGGATGATACTCCCTACTTCCACGGGCAAAACATCACACCAAATCTTGTCTTGGTAGGAATGAAAGTGAATCGGACATGACACCTCGTCTGGATCGGAATAGAAGTCGCATCTATCCAAGACACTCTATCGGGACTTGGGTGATCAACAAGTGTAAGTGCTAAGTTTTTGACAGTCTCTGTGGAGATTGCATTAATGCAACTCCCACTATCAATGATGACTTTACACGCCTTTTCTCCTAACTTAATGTAAGTGTGTAGGATGGAGGTTCGGCGCCAGTCATCCCCAACTAGAGGGCGGGTGTGAACCCAAAAATTGTTCATCATAAATATCCCAATAGAAATACTTGTTTCGATTTTTAGAACAAGCATACAGGGAGCAAAAATATTTATTCGGGTTCCCGAATACAAATAACTCCCCGAATCCTTTAATTTGAATTTTCGGGACAAATAAATGAAGAAGAAAGCATTCGTTCTGATTTTTCAGATTAAATCACAGAAAATAGATAAAGAAAAAAATGTCTATTCTGTGAAAATTTTGAAAACAGATTGAAAGTGGTCCCTCCAAGATGAAACGGAGTGGAAACCATATAAACCCGGCGTTTTCGGAATAAATTCCCCCGAGAACTTTATTGCATTAGAAACACTTGTTTCAAATGTTTGGAACAAGTGCACGAAGGAAAATATTATCCGGGGTCCCGGGTAAAGGATAACCCTTGAAGCTACTTATTCAGAATTTCAGAATGAATAAATGAAATAAAATCATTTATTCTGGATTTTCGGAATAAATTAATGCAGAGAAAGAAATACTTCTGCATATCCCAGAATGTCGAAGAAAAATTTCCCGGAG
Source organism: Colocasia esculenta (assembly GCA_014218235.1). Classification (NCBI taxonomy): domain Eukaryota; kingdom Viridiplantae; phylum Streptophyta; class Magnoliopsida; order Alismatales; family Araceae; genus Colocasia; species Colocasia esculenta. The sequence continues at coordinate 125,439,662 of CM024754.1, forward strand.
TTGGCCAAAAACAGAAATCCGTCAACTTCCGGTGTTATCGGGATTGAATCCAATGCCCGGCAAACGAAAGTGAATGCCCCGGTTATCCCGATGGAAGCCGTCCTATGTGGCGTTCATATTAATATGTGCGAGGGTCCGGTTAAATACCCATGTCGATAACAGAAAATGATTGACGGTGGCACGCCGTCTTTCGCACGACGAAGAAGAGCCCCACGTGATGAAAATGACATGTGGCCACGGGTTCATAAATAATTCCTGTCTCCATGGGTCCAACGAATGCCCCACTGGGACTGCATACCCGATGGGACTCCCATCGGGGTGCTCGCACAGCAAGAGGATCCATCCCGCGCCCGGTGGGACGCTCGCCAGGGCCGCGCACCCGGTGGGATCCCCACCGGGGCCGTGCGCACCCGGTGGAGGCCCCACCAGGGCCGCTCGCAACCGGTGGAGGCCCCACCGGTGCTGCCCACCAGTGGAGCCCCACCGGGGCAGCGCGCACCCGGTGGGACTCCCACCGGTGCCGCGCACCCGGTGGGACTCCCACCGTGCCGCGCACCCAGTGGGAGCCCCATCGGGGCAGCGCGCACCCGGTGGGGACCCCATCGGGGCAGTGCGCACCCGGTGGGGCTTCCACCGGTGCCGCTACCCGGTGGGACTCCCACCGTGGCAGCGCGCACCCGGTGGGACTTCCACCGGTGCCGCGTACCCGGTGGGACTCCCACCGGGGCAGCGCGCACCCGATGGACTCCCACCGGTGCCCCCCTATTTGCTGTCCCAACAGAAGAAAAAAGGGAAAAAGGAAAGAAATTAATGTCGTACCCGTGGGGTGCGTCTCCGGTGGGGTGCGTCCCCGGTGGGGCGCGTCTCCGGTGGGATCCGTCTCCGGTAGGATGCCCACCACCCCCCACTCAATCTCCTATAAAAGGGGATGAACTCCAAGGAAGAAAGGAGAGATTGCCATGTAACGTCGCGCGTTTTTCGGATCCCGTGGATCCATGTTTAGCGGGTTTAGTGGCCAATGTGAGGCCCATTAGTGTTGTGTGTTTCTTGCTAGATCCTTACCGGGTTTGGTTTGGATCCGTGTTGGTGTTCAGCTTGCTGGACACAGTGTGTTGGCGTCCAGGTGGGTGACGTCGACTGTGTGTTGACGGCAGTGGTGTGCCGTTAACATGGTGTTAACGTCCATCGATGAGGACGTTGACTGTTGAACTTGGCGTCAGGCTTTGTGGACGTCTAGTTGTGGCGGTCTGGTTAAACGGCCAAAGGGTTGACGTTAACCTGGCATGCCTGTGTTTTTATGGCAGACCCGAGCTCTGTTCTTTCCCCTCTCTCTCCCTTCCTCTTCCCCCACCTTCACCCTTGAGCTTCTTCGCGAGTTCTGACGGTCGGCGGGAGCTCGTGGGAAGGCCGTGGTGCGCGTGGTAGCGGCAGATCGGGCGGGGAATGACGGATTGGAGCGCGGTGTTCGTGGGACGTTTCTCAGGTTTCGGCGTGATTCGAGGTTCTTCGGGAGTTTAATTGCGTTTCTGAGGTAGGGGTCGAGCCCTGTTAGCTTGTTAGAAACATTAAACACGACTTAATCACTTGAACCAGCATTTTTATTGTATTTTCGGATCAAGTCGTACCATGCGGGGTTAAAGGGTGGTTTGATGAATTTAATGTGTAAAGCATGTTGTAATGGGTTGTTCCGGGTTCTAGTATGTTAAAGGAACCGTTTTTATATGTTTTTCTGTAGTTTAAACGGTTGGAAAACCTGTAGAACTGGATTAGGGTTTCTGCAGGGTTTTAGGCCGGAGAACTTGGCGTCAAGATCGCTTGCCGCCAAGATCACCAGCCGGGAGATAAACGGCTAGATCGTTTGCCGTTTACTTCTTATAAGCGGCAGTCGATGTTGCCGCCAACCTGTGCATGTATCCATGCAGTGTTGTTTACGTAGTTTCCTGGTTATGAATATTGTGTGATTGTGTGTGCATGGCGATGACCGGTGTGAGCCAGTGCACTTGTTATGCTCTTGGAGCATACTGCTCATGTAATGGGCATGTTTTACGTAAATAATATGTGATGTACGTAATCGCTTTCCGTGGTATGTGTGGTGCGTTGGCACCCGTGGCACTCTTGGAGTGCGTTGTCCATGTGTTGGACATGTGGTTTACGTGGAAGACGTGTGGTACACCATCCAGGGTGTAATATACACGTTTTGCCTACGTGGTTTGAGTGTGTGTTTACTACACACTTTGTTGTAATATAATTCTGGTGATTTATCGTAGTAACTGGGCAGTGAGGTTCTTGTGTGAGCCTAGCCATGACTTTGTGGTGTTTGGGCAGTGAAGGTCATATGTGACCTAGCCCTGGTTTGTTGTTGTCTTTCGAATAGTGTTATATTGATTTATGTGTTAAGAGGTCTGTGTTGCCACGAAGGTCATTTTGTGACCAATGATAGGCAAGTTTGTGGTTCAGTTATGTGTTGGTGTGGGATAGCTTTGGGGTCACACGGTGACCGATGTTAAGCTAATCCTAACACTTATATATTGTGAATTATAAGTAAAGTTATATGTGTAAGTATCGTGGTTTGTGCTAGCCGAGTGTGGTGGTCCGGCGCCTATTCCGGAATGCCTCTCTAGTCGGGTACCCCAGGTTCTTTGTGAGCCAGGCACGTGTGTTTGTTGTGCTCGGGTTTTGTCCCGGTACTTGTGTTGTACCGTTGAGGTCTGTGTCGTCTTCCTGGACACCCTCACTCCTGAGTTTGAGTTGTACGTCCGGCTGAGGGAAAGACGGCAGTGGGACAGCGACTTCCCAGAGTTTGTTCTTTTGTCGCTTGTAGCGCGCTCGTAGTTGGGGGTACGGACACCAGTAGTCGACACTGGTCCCCAGCTAGTCCTGTTTTCCAGTGCCTCACTTTAGAGTGCTCCGGCCAGAGACTCTAGAGGTGCCAGGCATGGGCCTGCAGTTGTGTGTCTGCAGGTGTGGTGTTGGTTGGTCTCCACAGTTGTTTGACTTCTTCCTAGTGGAGCAGTAGTTGGACCTTTCGTCCGTGACTGCGAGACTGAGAGGTAGTTCTTGTGTTGTGTTGTCCGGGTTGGATATTGGCCTGATCAGCCAGTAGTCCGTTCCCGTGTGGTGGCGTCGTTCTTTCTGACTCGTGCTTTGCTAGTGACTGTGGTTTGTGAGTTATGAGTTTTGACTCGTGGTCGAGGTTTGACCAGTTCGAGGTGTGCCCTGGTGTTGGCACAGTGTGACTCAGTTGTGGTTTGTGTGACTCGTCGATTAAGGTTTCACCTGTAATATTGTGCCTAATTAAAGGTATAATATAATTATGGTTCAGTGTGGTGTTTATCACCTACTTGTACCCTTGTTCGGGTGTTTGTGTTGTGGTACCTCAGAGTAGCAGGTACTTGTTCCCTTCGTGGGTTACTTTGTAGTTTTGTGGTGGTACATTGTGTACCAACCTTTCCGGGTACTTGTGTGTTGTGGAGGTCTTGTGGTTTGACCTGCCACTTGTTGTATCCTAATTGCTTTAAGTAGATCTTTGTTTATAAGATTATTGTGGATTAGTTTGTAATTATTAATTATGTTACCTTTGTGGGTAATTTGCCGATGAGGCTTATGGCCTAGGCATGTTGTGGTTTAGTTGAGCTATGCTCCGTGGAGGCCGTGTGAGACCTTCCACTTGTTGAATTTTACTCTTCTTGGATATGATTCCAATTATAGTTTTAGTGTGTTGTGATTGGCTTCGTGGTAGCCAGTTCCGTTACTTTGTGTAGTTTCCGATGTAGTGTGGTTTGGAGTATAAAGGACCAACTCTTTGTTAGCGGTCCTGTTACTCAAGTGTTTGAGGTTCGCCTGTGAAGCTTGTAGCCTGGGCAATGACTTGCCTGTGTGGCTTATAATTTAGGCAACCCGTTGTTGTAGCAGTGTGCCAGTGAGACTGTGGTTTAGGCACTTTGGTTGTTGGGCTGACTAATGATATTATGTTAGTCCTGTAGTCCTGCTTTTCTTCTGAGGACGTTATGTTTATTATCGTAAGCATGTTTAATTGTTAATTATTGTTATGATGTGAGCATGAAATGGTTTGGCTTTTGTTGTTGCCAGTGAGACCCATTGGGGTCGAGGTGTCTGTGGTTACAGTGTTGTTTTGGGTAGCCCCTACTGAGCCAGTGACTTGTTGAGGCTCACTCCCTTACAGTTCTTTTCAGGGCTTGCCGTGTGTTTGGCTTGCAGCGGCGTTGTGTCGGACTTGTACCAGCAGCAGTAGTTTAGTAGTTAGTGTTGTGTGAGCTGTGCTCCCTCGGGGTATGTCCCCAGGTAGTCGTACTCTTTTAAATTGGACATGTATTAATGTAATGGGATAGTTGTACAATTTTGTAAACAGATATGAGCACATGTACTTTCTTGTGTTTTATATTCTTGTGGTTTGTCTTTTTGTACTCTTACTGGACTCGTGTGTGAGATATCCCTTGCGACACTTCGGTGCGTTCGCGGGAGGCGGATCTGGATATGGAGCCTTAATGGGCATAAATACCCCGGTCCGTTACATGCCAAGTTTTGGAGGGGCTGAAATCTGCCAAGTTGAGGAGATCTGAAAACTTGGCAAGTTGTGGAGGATCTGAAATCCACTCATGTCGTTTCTTCGGTTTCTGAAAAGGAAGTGAAGGCCTTTTGGACAATTTTCTTATAAAGTCCCTCAAAAGAGATATATTTGCAACGTTGGTCAAGAAGTTATGGCAAAGGCTAGTATGTGATATTCAGACTTTTAATTGGTGAAAGTTAATTTTTTTTACTAATATTCCCGAATTAAGTCAAGTTTTTTTACATGAAATGGCAAATTGCAATTATATTCAAACATTTTATGTAATTGCACATATACCCAGAAAAAGTCATAAATACAGAAAGATGGCATGTTCTGAATGGTGTGATATCAGGTTGGGTACGGTAAAGAAATTCTTCTGTACTGGAACATTGCAAATATATCTCTGTTCGGAGAATATTGCAAATATCTCCCTGTCCAACAGAAATTGCAGAAAAATCCCTCCACTGTCTGAAAATTCCAGAAAAAAATCTCTCCAGTCTGAAAATGACATAAATACCCCGAAGGCTTACAAATGGTGCAAATGTCCTTCAAAGGACTGAAATTTGCAGAAGTGTCCTTGAAAGAGCTGGAATTTGCAGAAATGTCCATTTTGGACGGAAAATTGAAGAAATATGCCAAGGGGGAGGAAAATTGCAGAAATGGCTTTCAAAGGTGAGAATCGCATATACATTCTCAAAAGGACAGAAATTGTGGAAATGTCCTTCAAAGGACTGAAAAATTCCAGAAAAGTCCCATTTGGACAGAAAATTGAAGGATCATCCTCAAAGGACAGGAAATTGCAAATATGTCTGTAAAAGGATAGAAACTGCATACACATCCTCAAAATGGTGAAATATTGCAGGAATACCCTGATCAAGGGACAAATTGCAGAAGTGCCCTGATCAGGGACAAATTGCAAAAATACCCTGTTGAAGGAAAAATGGCAGTAATACCCTCATGTCAGGAAAAATTGCAGAAATACCTTTGGAGAGTAGAAATTGCAGAAATGTCCCTGTTTGAGGAGAAATTGCAGAAATACCCTCTTTGCTAAGGGAAATTTCAGAAACACCCCCATGTTAAGGGAGATTCTAGAATTGTCCCATGTTAAAGGGAAAATTCCAGAAATGGCCTTGTTTGAGGGGAAATTCCAGAAATGCCCCCGGAGGGCAGAAAATTGCAAATCAGTCCTCAAAAGGACAGAAATCACCGAAACATCTTCAAGAGAGAAAATTGCAGAAATACCCAAGTCTGGAAAAATTGCAGAAATACCCAAGTCTGGAAAAATTGCAGAAATACCCTTGGAGAGTAGAAATTGCAGAAATGTCCCTCAAAAGGTTTCAAACCCAAAGACCTTGAGAGGGAAAATTGCACAAGTGCTCTCGCTTATGAGAAAGTCATTCAAGCTATGTTCAAACTTCACGGAAGCCAACAAAATGTTGTCGAAGTTTAGAAGTTGCTAGAAAATCCCTTCAAAGGAAGAAACTATACAAGGTCCATGCCGTTCACATGACTCGGTGGAGCGGGACACACGTCATTTCCCTGAAGTGGCGTGCGCTCTCCTGAGTCCGGTTTACGGTGGTGAAATTTTGGGAATGTCAAGAAATGACGGAAAGAACTCGAAGATATCAATCAATAACAAAATGTCTAAAAAGGTCAGGAAACGACAGGGATGTCCCATAAAGCCAGAAAACAGCCGGGATGCCCGAGAAAGTCAGAAAATGACAGGAATGTCCCGGAAAGCCAGAAAATGGCAAAAGCACTCAGGGAATGTCAACAAATGACGGAAATACCCGAGACTGCTCGAAAAAGCCAAGAAATGGCAGAAATGTCCGAGGATGTCAAGAAATGACAGAAAAGACATAAAATGCCAAGAAATGGCAGAGGCACTCAGGGAATGTCAAGAAATGACGGAAATACCCGAGATTGCTCGGAAAAGTTAAGAAATGGCAGAAATGTCCGATAATGTCAAGAAATGACAGAAAATGCCAAGAAATGGCAGAAGCAGCCGGGCAAGTCAAAAATGATAGAAATACCCAAGACTGTTCGAAAAGCCAAGAAATGGTGAAAATGTCTGAGAATGTCAAGGAATGACAGAAATAACTCGAAGATATCAACTGATGGCAGGGGGTCTAAAAAGGCCAAGGAATGACAGAGGTGCCTGGAAATGTCAGGAAATGGCAAGGAGCTCTTGAACAGTCATAGATACAATGCTGTCCAAATCTCCTCCAGGTTTCTTCTTCAAAACACAATATTGGCTAAGTTTTTCAGTTCTATGATCATAGTGGCTGATACTCATAGAAATACCCCGATACGGGAGAGCTGCAAAATTTCCAGAAAGGGTAAAAGATTGCAGCGAAATCCCAAAAGGGGTACAAACTTGTAGAAACCTGACATGACCACTTAAGGGTCTCGTCACTATCAAAGGGTGATGGTCACCACAAAGCAAATACAACGGGCCGACAGTGATCATCTTGGCGATCCAACGACCTGCTCGTGATCGAACTCAAATACAATGGTCTGATCGTGATGATATTCAAATCCAACGATCCGATCGTGATGATATTCAAATCCAACGATTCGATCGTGATGATATTCAAATCCAACGGTCCGATCGTGATGATATTCAAATCCAGTGGTCCGATCGTGATGAAGATGCAAATCGACGATCAGATCGTGACAGAAGCAAGTCCAAAAAGGGTCGATTGCAACCTAATGTAATTCTGAAGACCGATTATATAATCGGCACCATTTGTAAAGGTCTTGAAAGACCAGTTGTATTTCGAATTACATGTGTATAAGCAATGAATGCTTCAAATATCTATGCAAGAGTATGTATTCAGGAAGGACGATCATCAAGATCAATATTGTCACAATGAATAGAGACAAAAGGCGTTCTTTGACAGAGATTCAAAGGTGTTCGAGGTTACCTCGATGTAAATTAACATCGACTTCGGTCGGTGGGGAAATGTCCAGTACACGACACCCAAATCGCCTGATAAATGAAATTTGTCTGTTTTAACAGACTGGCACGCCCGCAAAATAGATAAACATCAACAAATCCATCTTTTTCTTCTAAAAAGATACAGATTCGAAAGAAAATTTCGCGTGTTAAACAGCGGGTTAAGGTGCAGTGGACTACTGCCAGAGGATGGTGTTCCTTGGAATCCTGGCTCTCATCTATAGGCTCAGAATCAACATGGAATGCCTCGACAAGTGCTGGGTCAGGATCATATACCTCCTCCTCAATGGCTGGGGTGTCGTCCCACTCTATGTCACCCATATACATACTACGCGATGGACACTGCCCTGCATAGTGACCAAAACCACTACAGTGGTAGCACTGATGGCGTGCGCCACCTCTCAGTGATGACTCACCACCTGCAAAACTCTTTCCCTTTTCATCCCGTTTGGTAGGAGGAAGGGGACCCTGTGGGCATGTAGGTGGGGCAGGTAGGGGTTGTAGTTGGTCCTTAGGTGGCGGGAGACGAGGCCGCAGTCCTGTGGGCTCTTAACAGGTAGTCTCCTGATGTGCACCCAATTGTCCTCTCTGAGGTGGAGCAGACAGGGTACGCTGGTCCGATGTACGTGGAAATGTGGGTCTCACATGTGAAGGTGACTAGTACTCGGACTCAAACAACTCTACTTCTTGGGCCACTGATAAGCGTACTCGAGGGTGGTCACATTCCGCCTAAATAACTTACATTGATAGGTCTGGCGGAGACCCTTCCAAAATCGAGATAGGTCACAGCACTCTCCTCATGAACTCCACACCTCAACAAGTACTCATCAAACTCAGCTATGTACTCGGAGACTGGTCGACTGCCCTGTGTTAGACTCTGCCAACGGTCAATGAGATGCTGACGATAAGTCGCGGGAAGATATTTCTTGCGCAGTTTAGCCTTCATATCATCCCATGTCTCAATCCTATCCTGATAACGCTGCATGAGGAGGCTCTCCACATTAACCCAATAAGTTTGGGCCTGGCCAAGCAACTTCATTTTGGCGAAGCGAACTCGCCGACCATCAGTCATCTCATACCACTCAAAATAACGGTCCATGGCTGCTTCCCAGTCAAGGTAGACTTTGGGATCTAGAGATCCATCAAAAGTTGGGACATCTACTCGCACATTCCTCATGATCTGATCGTCCCTATCTTCGTACTCATGGAACCGTTGTGGCTCATGCCTTGGTTCATGACCACGTCTAAAATCAGCACGCTGGCCTCTACGTGGGGCCGGTCTCCTATGGTGATCATGCACCTCCTCAAACATGTCGTCCTCCGTCTCAGGGGTCTAGACTCTCCTCTCTTCCACCCTAGGGGCTCGACGGGCTCCCTGAGGAGGATCATTGTGTTCTATTGCTCGAGGTGCAGGAAGGGGAGGTGGAACCAGGTGGTGGCCTACTCGAGCTAGGTCTTCCTGGTGGTTAACTACTCGCTGTTGGTGGTGGTCCTGTGGAGCAACCTCAAGAGTATCTACTCGACCCTGAAGTGTTACAAGCCTCTGGTCAACTTGCCCAAAACATTCTTGGGCACTTTGTTCTATTTGATCCAACCTACCCATTAAGGTTTGCATCATCTCACTCAAAGTCGGTTCCCAAGGTGGGTCTCTCCGTGGTTCCATTTGGCGATCGTCCGCCATGGATCGGGGGTTAGGTACTCCGAACCTCTACGAATGCGCATACACAACTCTAGGTGACTCAACTAGGGAAACCTAAGACTTCGACACCAGACTTACTAAGATGACATACCCTAGACACATGCTCTGATATCAAAGTTGATGCGGGACAACACACGTGGACCATGTAAACTGACGAACTACGACTTTCCAATGACGCGCTCAGCAATAAGCAACGAAGTTTAGCAGAATTATACCAACTAAACAAGTAAAGCGACAGGAAAATAACCACGTACGTAGCCCACAAAGTCGTCCCTCACGGAGGGAAACGCGGGACCAAGGTAGCTAAGAAGCCACCAACAACTAGGATAGTCAGTCCACAGTCAAGGTCCAAACGGAGCCTCCGGGAAATAGGTTCTCGCACTCTCAAGCCGGCAGTGACGCATGTCACGGGCTAGATGTCCTACCTTACAAGTCGGCGGCAAATACGAGCAAATACTAGAAAAGCAAGTAAAGAGCTAGAGTATAGAGTAAGTACCTCCACGTCTGTGCGTGGGGAAGAATTCGGCCGTGTTACGAATCCCGAGGACAACATAAATAGTTTTTAATTTACAATTCACTTTAGGCCCACTCCACGCAGGGAGGTAAAAGGCTATAATTTAAAATCTCGGGATTAGTGACAGGGCAAGCACAAAGGGGCGCTGGCCGGCTGGTCACTGTAGTAAACAGGCGGTCGCAGAAGAGGCTGGCCGGCGCGGATGTAGGCGGGCAGGGCCTACACTGAAGAGGCAGTGCGGTGCAGCGCATTTACGGTGTCAGTGCAGGGACAGGAGAAAGGCGCCGGCGCACGCACGTGCGAGGGGCGGGGGGCCAGGGGCTCTACGCTGGCGGGCGCGAGTGCTGGTGCCGAGCGAAAGCGGCGCTGGCGCTCTGCGCAGGCGGGGCTGACGCGGGGTTGGAGAGTAGGGCGGAGGCAGGCGTTGGCGGGTTGTGCTGACGCAGGGGGGGCCTCGGGGCTGGAGAGGACAGTGGGTGACACAGGCGCGGGAGAGGCTAGTAGGGTAGATTCGTGGCGCGGGAGAGGGCGGTCACGGCAGGGTGAACAGAGGGGGTTTCCACAGCAGCGGGAAGGAAATCGGGAGGAAGGAGAGAAAGGCGACGACGATGAAGCCTTCTCGGATGGGCTTCGCACCAAACCCTTCCCGGGCTCGTTCCGTCTCAGAAGAAGAGGGAGCAGCAGCTCAACTTTCTTAGAAACAGTAATAATGCCTTCTATTCCTCCAAATCGGTTATTATAAGTGTTTAAAGAGATTTGGGCTAATCCCAATCTCAGCAAAACATCTAAATACCTATCACAACAAAACACTTCATAATAGTCCTACCAGAACTCAAAATAATGATAAATTCGGAACAGAAAATAAGTAAAATTAGGAAAGATACTAAATAGGCCCCAATTGGGACATAACTATAGTCTATGGACTCGTAGATGTGAACTCTACACCATGGGCTCGTCGTCCAACTAGATCGACGCCTCTGTAGCATGTTGTGCTCCCCGACGGCGATAAACCAGCTCCAGGTTGAAGCGGACCCGGGCTCTTGTGTCCTCACTATTACCCCCCCAAAATTGGATCGGCCATGGCTGATCCGATCTAGAATCGACCGATTCTGCCTTCCATGTGTACCATGGCATGGTACTCAACCTCAACTCTGGAAAGGGCATAGACTATTTGCTTCTTACCACGCTGTCGGATGCGAAAAATTTTATGAGGTTTGACTTTATGATTTTTTTTATTTATTTATTTTGCAGGGCGTGCCAGCCTGTCTAACAGACAAAGTTTGAAATCTGTGTGATGCGGAGAAAATTTTTATGTCCAAAGAATGGACAAGTGCGCCAATTTTATTTTGAACTTGTTTGTTCTGCGATTTTATTTTATCAGGCAATTAGGGTAGCGTGTGTTGGACCCCTTCTCCATCGACCGGAATCGATGTTTATTTACACTGGATTAAAAGCTTTTGATGTTGTTTTACATCAAATTTAACCTGAATACCATTGATAGTAAAAGCCGAGGTTTGCATTTTTCTAGAAAATAGTAACATGGTGTCTTATTTTTTTTATCGGACGAAATGGATTTTGTTTTGAAAAGAGCATGAACTCCATTTGTGAGTTTAGCATGCAATTTGAGGAATGATTGGGTGTATACCCGTGGATTTATTTGATATTTGAATATGTTGTGTATTTGAGCAGAGCTTCCGCATAGGCAGAGTTACCGCGCAAACACACGAACATATATTTGATGAACATATGGTCGTATTTATTTTGGGGTAGAGTCTCTATATGGGCAGAGTCTCCTCATGAAATATGCACATATGAACATATATTTTGTGAACATATGAGTATGTTTTTGGGCAGAGCCTCCGTTTGAGCAGAGTCTCCTTTAAAAGACATACACATATGAGCACAAAGATTTACCCTCACGGAGTCTCGCTCAACGTGAGGGAATAACATAAATGCGTCTAAATACTTATATCCATGGAGACTAACTCGACATGGAAACATTTAGAACACAAGTACATAAAGATGTTAAATACCTTATGCCCATGGAGACTAACTCAACATGGAAGGTATTTAAACATCGAAGCACACGAGCACAATTTAATTTTATCTCTACAGAGACTAACTCGATGTGGAGATATGAATATATATTTGGATTTTAGAACTCCCCCATGGAGACTAACTCGACAAGGAGGGAGTTTATGGAGATTTCGTCGCCGGAGGGGGACGACCTTTTTACTTGCCGAGGGTGAATACCTTCACGTCGAGCGGAATCTTCATAAGCAAGCTAGGGTTTCCTTTTCAAAAGAGCTTGAATTTCAGAGAATTCTTGGGCAATTTCCGAAGACAAAAGCTCCAGGCCCATTGCCATCGGGCTACATGGACTATTTATAGGGGTTTTTGCCCCTTTACATTGAGAGAGGAGAGAGAAGTAACCTATGGAAGGGTTCCATCGGTTAAGGGGGTCTCCCTTAACCGATGGAGGGGTTCCATCAGTTAAGGGGATCTCCCTTAACCGATGGGACCCTTAACCGATGGAGAATTTCCATCGGTTAAAGGGATTTACATGGGTGGTTTTCCTTTATAAATACACCCTCATGTTTTCTTACGAGAGGTGTTGATGCCGTGAAGACTCTTGCATTTGAAGATCCTCCGACGAAGTGCTTGTATTCGGACTTTGCAAGTGCTTGGCGCTTTCCCTTGCACATATTTTTGGAGTTGTAATTTTCTTCGAACTCGGTCTTATGACCTTGTGTTGCCAAAGATCTTCCGCAACTCGTCTTCTTTGAAGCGTTGTTCTTCCCGAACTTTTGGCTTCATTGAAGGGGTTTGGTGCTGACTTCATTAATAGTATTAAGTTCCCTCCTTTAATTCGAAAGGGACTTGGATCCAATATTACCTAAGTAACCATGGCATTACCTAAGTAACCATTGGATCATTATAATAACTTCTGGCACCCCTTTTGTAGATATCTACTGCGAACTTTTCGGGGTTCAACACACTCCAAGTTACCAAATTACCACCAAGAAAGTGTAACAACCAATGGTAGACCGCTGATCATCACGAGGCCCTATTCAATCAGCATTGTAGAATCTTTCAATTTTCAAGTTGGAACCCTTGGTATTGTGTACCCTTGCCAGGACAGGACTTCACATATCATAGGATGCACTCCATGGCTTTCATGTGAGAAGTATGAGGATCATGTGCAAACTGAATCACCACAATCACAACATAACCATTGTCAGGCTGTGTAAGTGATAAATAGAGTGACTGCCCTACAAGGTATCGATACATGCCTTTCCTGGAATCTGAGAGAAGCTCTGCTAAATAGTCAGACAATCCACGACTGCCCTCAGTAGTCAGTAGGATTATGAGCAGGTTTACATCCTAGTGACCTAGTTAAACAGTTTCTTCCAACAAATCCATGGCATACATGTGCTTACGAATACAGATGCACTGTGGAGATAAAAATTATTTCAATGCACCAATGTCTCTAATTTCAAACTCCTTGGCCGGATCAACTCTCAGCTTTTTGAATTTCATCCATGTGGTCACTTTCTGAGACGTGATTCAGAAGGAATGTATGAATGTGACCTCATTACTTTACATCCCAGTTGTGGCTATCTATAGAAGCTTTAGGGCTTGTGTTTCTCTTCATAATCCAGTGCATATGGGGAGTAATCTTATCCCGTACGACTCACTATAACTTGCTCTTGGTTCTCTCAAAGTAGTGAAATTCTTATATGGAGTAGGATCTTATTGTATGCTTTGAAATCAGTCAGTTGTTGGATGCCTCTATCGTTCCATCTAATATGCAGATTTTTTGGCAAAGTCCCACATTAAGTATTCACGAGCCACGTTGTGCCTCTATACCAGTTATGGGCCTCTCCAGATAACAACTCAAGTTTGGATTGTTATTTGGTTCATTAATATAGTATCAGAGCTAGTTTCTCTCTTTGATTCCTCTGTGTTTGGCCGTTGAATGCTGCCATTTGTTGTGCTACTTCACCAAGGTTCATCTTGTGGGGAAGGGTTTTTGAAAGGCATTTAGCCCACATTATATGTTCATGAGCCACTTTGTGCTTATAGCAATCCTGGTTCTCTTCAGCAAACAGCTCAAGTTTGGTTGTGATGTAGTGTAAAGGCAGGATCATCATCTCGTCACCAAGATCATCACCTTGGCACTAAAATATTGCAGGACCAGTGTGATAGAAATGTCTGATGAACTCAACTGCACCCTTGTCCCCCTGAAGAGGTTGGCACTGAGATCCTATGTCGGCCCTTTGATGGGAGTTAGGCACAGAGGAGTGCCTATCAGTCCAGCCTACATGGCACACCTGCACCACCTAAGACTTATCTTTTCTTGCTGTTTGTCTCTTTGCCAGCCTGAAATAGTCCCATATCAGATTCCACAAGAAGGTGGCTGGGTAGGAGTCTTTTAAAGTCTTTAGTGGCGCTGGATTAAGGTAAGGAAAACATTGCACATGTCACATAATCTCTAATTAATCACCTCGGCCTGACTTAAGCATCGGAGGGCCCTCCCCACCAACAGCCAGGGGATTGTTGTGCTTTGCTTTCTTGCAAGTCGGACCGTGGAGGTATGTGATACCTTCCACCTTGACAGTTTGGCCCCAACTTCCCGGACCAAGCTCTATATAAGGCCTCAAGATTCTGGTCTATCTGCAGTTCCATAATCTTTGCCAAATAATGGATATCTGAGCTGTTAGGACTTAGGATGGACAGGATCTTGGCTTGAATCCTGGTGCCTATTGACAACTCCACAACCCTCACCCACAGCTGCGCAGAAATCATCATCCTTGAGCTGCTTTGGGAAACAGGCTATCGGCCAGCCCTGTTGCGGACCTGCAATTGTACATCTTCGCCCATTGGAAGTTTCATTGACAGAGCTCTGGTGGTCCTATTTCTTGAGATTGGATCAGGTTATTTGTTTGGTTCAATAACAAGGTTGTATAAAATGAAAATGTTCTTTATTATTATTATTATTTTTTGCCATAGTCTTGCTGTCATTTCCTTAAGTTGAATTTTCTGAGAAAAGATACTGTGGTTGAAATGAGTTACTTGAAACTATAATATCCTATGATAAGGTTTCATGTCTGATAGAAATTGGTATAATCTTCTTCATACACATTTCCATGGTCATCATGTAGAGGGAAAATGTAGTTTGTCCAATTGTGTCAGTTCAGTTTCTCTTGGAGTGTCAGCTTAGTTTCTCTTGATGTTTTTCAGATGGCTGTGACCACATTCAACACATCCCTCCCTGCTTCAGAACGGTATCAAAATGGTTGGTTAATTTTTTTATTCTTAATGAAACTTTTTTCAGTGGTTGAATGTTTTTTCAGTGGTTGGTATCCATAATGTTTTTCAGTACCTGAGCTATAGTTGAATATTTATACACTATGTTGCTGAAAACTAATTTTCTCCCCAGGGCATGTACAGGTTACTTTGGTGTGGAATTCAAGAAGTGAGCATTCAACTGGTTCTGAGAAGTTAAATGCCTTGTCAGATGTATGTTGTCCTATTTGCAGACTCTTGTCTGGTTTATATTTGGCATCATTCCTTCCTATTTGTGAAACAGATTCCTCGGTAGAGGATATACATTTGTGGTTACTAGTTTGTGTATCAGTTTCTGGCCTCCCACAAATGACACCGGATTTTTGTTCACATTCATATATGGGGCTATGGAAGTAATATTTCATAAATAAAAAATGAATTTATATATGCAATGGGAGAGTACTACTAGTTCTGCTGTATATGGGAGAGCATGTTATGGGTGTTCTTCACGTTTAATGTTGCTGAACACATGCTTTAAGTTGGGAAATTGTAAAAAAACATGATGCCTAGGCAAATCCCTTTTGTTTATCCATCTCTTTTAGCATGCTGATTTTGCCTTTACTATTGCAGTTTTTATGGAGGAATGGTGGACCAAAAAGCAAAATTCACTTGATTCACTCAGTATGGGTCAATTTTCAAACATCAAGTAATAATGTAAGTTATAAGAGTCACTTGTCTTTGTCTTCTATTGGTAAGGAACATGTAATTGCTTCATTACTATAGTACTCCTCAGGCTTCTTTTGATACTTCAGAATGCTCTTCTGTCAACTTTACAAACATTTGCTCATATTAATAAACTAATTTGCTCTCTTACAAAATTAGTCTAGTTGTAAATATGCAGGTGATGAAGTCTGACATTGGTTAAGCTGTAGGGAGCTTGGTTTGGCCAAGATTTTGGGAGGAAGAGGAAGTAGAAGTTAGGCTAGCTAAGTTTGAGCTCCAGACAGCAAGATTTGCAAAACTGGCACTCATTCCTAGACTGGTGGACTGGAGGCCCATTCTGATCCCTGTTTCAGTTCAGACTGGGATTGGACTGGTTCACTTGTTTGGGCTCCAGTTTCCACTGGTTTCCCTCATATTTCTATGTAAAAGCATAGAAAGGAAGAATAGAATGTTAATAAAGTAATTAGGGCTTAAATTGAAATTTAGACTATCATTGCATTAGATCAAGTCATCACGACACCCTAAAAAACAGTTAATCAACTCTAAGGCTACTACATTTTAAAAGGCTAATTTCTTTACACCTTCAAATAAATCAAAATGGGAAAATATAAAGAGCCTAAACAAAAACATTGCCAAAAAATCACCCTTTTTTGCTTCAGATCTTCTCTAAAGTTTATCTTTTTTTTTATTTGCATTTCTTTTTAATTTTTAAAAGACTGGCAGTCCAATCCTGGAACTGGCTGAACCGACCAGTCACCATCGATCCTGATCTGTTTCAAGCTGGTCCGTATTGGACCAGCCTTTTTTGCAAACTATCCTGGACAGCTACCGCAGTAAGAAGAAAGGATCTAAAGGTTTGGGGTGAAGGAAACTTCAGATGACCCTTCAAACACAACGAGAGTCTTAGCCCTGCAGACTGCAAGGATAATTGTTTGTAATGCAGGGCTTTCTGCTCTTATATTTTTGTATACTATGTATAGTTAAAGAGTAAGGGTAGTTGGGGTATTTTAGCTTTTGTAGCATACTGTAATTGTGTTCTTCACTGTTCTATAAATAGAGCATGTGAGGAGGCCGACCCACTATTCTATCTGCCACTTTTGTCAAACTCTCTCTCTCCTCGCTCTTCTTCTCCCTCTCTCCCACTTGTTCCTGCATTTTCTCACAGCCCAAGGCATGACTCTTGGCCCCTTGGGAAAACCCTCTGATGTGGAGGTCAATGAGGGTCAAGATGTAAATTTAAGGAGACAGGGCACATGAGATAACATGATCAAGTTTCGCGAGGATTCTACCTTGGAATCATGCACTACTCTCACCCTATGCGCAGATGGTGGATGTGAAGAGTTCTAAGATTTTAATGTGGAACTAAATCTAGGTGACTCCGTCGAGCTCTATGTATCTTTATAGTGACCCAATCATTGGCAGTGTAGGGAGAGAGGGCTACTTGTAGGAAAGAGTCTAACCGACCGTGGGAGTGAATGTGGGCTTTTGTGGGATCACCATAGTATGGGGCTACCACTGTGCATGGTTGGGCAGGAATAACCTGATAGGTCCTGGTGTTAAAAAATTGAGAAAAAAATACTATGCCATTGTTGAACGGTAAAAGTGTGACGTTTACATCAGTAGAAATTACGGAATCCATCAGATAATGGTCTGGTGACTTGGCTAGTTGAAGCCTATTTTGGCGGACAATCGTTCAAGTCATGGATATGATGAAAGGGGTCGTTGAACCATGAAGATTAAATGCTGGTTATCAACGGGCCTGGTTACAATATATTATCAACAGCCTACTCAGAGGCCAAATAGTTGTGATTTAAAATGACCCCAAGGTTATTTAAGTTACAAACTTATCTGCGGGATTCATCTCCAAAGTTCAGCAGGGGAGTTCCGGCCCTTAAAATGGCGCCCGGATTCCCGGTTAAAATGAAAGTACAAGGAGAACATGTCTCCGTCCAGAGTACAAGCGCGAAGAAATCCGGCAGCACAAGGTCTATAGACCGAGTACGAAGGACAAGTACAAAGAACAAGCTCAAGGAAGAACTCCGAGGCTTGCAAAAGCACCCTCCGATCGGGCAGAACTCCGAGAAGTCGGGCAGAACTCCAAGAAGAGAAGCACAATTTCAGCAGCACCTTCACCAAAAAAACAGCACATATGTAAATGAGGGTGTGGGGGGTATTTATAAACCTCCCCCTCTCTCTCCATCGTTAGGAGACCCCTAACTGATGGTGACATCACAATGATGTCACCATCGGTTAGGAGCCCTTAACCGATGGTGACATCCCTATGATGTCACCATCGGTTAAGGGGTTCTCCCCCTAACTGATGGTGAATCACCATCGGTTAGGGGACCCCAACCGATGGTGACCTCATGTGAGGTCACCATCGGTTTAAGGGGACATTCCCCTTAAACCGATGGTGAATCACCATCGGTTGGCAATTCCAACCGATGGTGACCTCATCATTGAGGTCACCATCGGTTAAAGGGGTGATGGCCCCTTAACCGATGGTGATTCACCATCGGTTAGGAGCCCTAACCGATGGTGACCTCATCCGAGGTCACCATCGGTTAACCTCCCCCAACCGATGGTGACTCACCATCGGTTGGGGGAGGGCTCTCTCCTCTTCCTCCTACGCAATGTAAGGGGTAAAACCCCTATAAATACTCCCCCTATTCCAAAAGAAAAGGGGATGGAGATTATGCCGGCAAAGCCCTGTCAAAAATTCTAGAAAGAAATAGAATAGAGCATTTGCTCACCTCCTTCTCGTTCTCCTTCTCCAATTCCCCCTTGGTGTGCGAAGGTACAAATCCCCTTTTTAGCCCGATAGACCAGGCGCGGAGAGGAGAGTTGTCGGCGCGAATCGTCATCGACTTCCTTCTTAACCTCCATCCCCCACATCGAGCAAGTCTCTGTGGGGTGATATTCCCCGGGGTTTAAATACCGTCCATATCGAGCAAGTCTCTATGGACACATGGTATTTAAATACCCATGTTCTCCCCGCCCATCGAGCAGTCTCTGGGATGGTGGATTTTGTGCTTATATGTATATGTTTTCTTGAGGAGACTCTGCCCAAGCGGAGGTTCTGCCCAAGAACATATTCGTATATTCACAAATTTGTGTTCTTATATATATGTTTCTTAAGACGAAACTCTGCCCAAATGGAGATTCGTCCACAACACATATATAAAGATCGCAAATTTGTAATTATACAATATGTTCCTTGAGGAGAATCTCGTCCAGGCAAAAATCTCTCTCAGGGGATGTATCCATATAAATACAAACTCGTGTATATGTATATTTCTTAGAGGAAACTCTACCCAAGCGGAGGTTCTGCCCAAGAACATATTTGTATATTCACAAATCTATGTTCTTATGTATATGTTCCTTAGGGGAAACTCTGCCTAAATGGAGACTCCCCTAAGAATATATCCATAGAACCATAAATTTATGCCTATACGCGTATGTCTCTTAGGAGGAATCCTGCCCAGACAAAAATTCTCTCTAAGTTCATATCCGTATAATCACAAATTTTATTTTATATAAATGTGTTTCTTAGTGGAACCTCTGCCCAAATAGAGACTCCGCCCGAGAACATATCTATATAATCACAAATATGCCCTACGGTGCATATGTTTCTCAAAAGGGATTCCGTTCATACGGGGGCACCTTTCTACCGGATACTCTGCTCAAATAGAGATACCGTTTGAGAATATATTCACAAAGTGCAAATTTGTGTTTATACACGTATACCTTCTTGAAGCGAAACCCCTCCGGGCAAAGCTTCTCCCGAGGACACATGGATATAAACATATGTCACATGAATACATCTCTATTAGGACACCCTGCCTTAGCTGAGGCTCGCCAGGACATGTTCACGCCTTCAAAAGGACTGTGATGATATACACACATCCAAAGAAAAAGGGAATAAGATAAGAACTGTGTTCAAGCATTCCAAATGGGAGCATATATGCACCTCCACGAGAACCATACCCGTGGAAATGGACTTTGAACAGGAATTGCGACCTGACAAAAAAAAATCTCATGGAGATACATCCATATGCTCTCCGGGAATTATACCCGCACGAGCAAGAAATGAGAAGAAAGAAGCTCCACTTCAAATTCAGACTTTGCTCAAAAAGGGCATTGTAAAGAACCTCATATAAAAAAATTGACATTGTAATCCTTCTAATACGGAAGTGTTACTTCGGGTTATAAATACCCCAAGTTCAGAATCAATATCTACGGGTATATACCCGTTTACAATAACAATCCTCATGTTTTCCCAAATAAAAATTTCTAATCAACCTTTTGCAAAAAGAAGAAAGACCTCAAATAGGTCCACGGGTATATACCCGTTCCCCTTTCAAAATCATACTTTGGACTCCAAAAAGGTAGTCATTTCAAAAAAAAATGAATGAAATACTCAAAGCAAATGCATTTCAAAATAATCAAAAACATGTCATGATTAGGATTTTCTAAAAAGTATGCATATTTTCTCGTCCTTTACTATGAATGGTATTCGGGTTAAAAATTGGTGTTAAATAACACCAAGAATCTTAACTCGATGTAAATGTAACATCGATTCCGGTCGATGGAGACAGAGGTCCAGCACATGCTACCCTAATCGCCTGATGAGAATAGACATGGGACTCAAGGAGTTCAGATTAAAAAACGGCGCACCCGTCCGTTTCACGGACACCACACCTGTCCATTTCACGGACACCAAAATTCCTCTTCCGCATTGCGCGGACTTTTTCTTCTGTCTGCTAGACAGGCTGGCACGCCCCGCAACACAAAAATCAAAGCATGTGAAACAAATGAGTGAATACATGAACCAAACAAAATGAAACGAACGAAACACAAAAATCGAGTGAGAAAAATTCCCCTTGTCAACAGCCATGTATTCAGGGCTTGGATTCATGTCTTTTGGGATGTTTTCGGGGACAAACTCATGCAGACTTTGCTCCAAAATGGACAATATCTCACAAGGGTTTGATCAGGACATGATAATACAACATTAAATAGGATTTATTCAGGATAATACGAGCTGGATTAGAATAAGTCCTGGAAATTGGATAATTCATCTACAAAGGAGTCTAAGCAACCAACAAGGAGATGTTAAAAGAATAACTTCTGGTTGTAATGAGATGACATGGAATGGGAATTTGATGGCCAACTTTCAGCTAAGTTTTTAACTGCTTTCTTAAATGATGCGGGTGGGAGACTTTGGTGGTAGACATTCATATAGTCTAACAGAGTTCCTACCAAATAGATAGCAGCATATAGCTGACAGGATCAAGGCCTTTATAAAAAATGATAAAGCTTTGTGTGTTTTGTTGTCTATATGCCAGTGGAATTATTAGAGTTGTTTGGCATATAGTGTTAGATGTCTCTGTATAAAGGAGGTAATGCCAGCTGACGTGCATACTTCTTTGAGGTGGTGGATAGCCTGTAGGCCATCATACATCTGTGAGGACTGGACCGGAGTTTCTGCAGCTATTCTATGGGCTGTCTGAAGACAGAGAAATGAAAGGAAATTCAGGGTGGTTTCAGTTAAACATATGACATACTGGGGAGAATCATTAGTTGGGCTGTGGACTGGCAGAAGATTTGCTGATCATCTGATCTTGAGCCTCCTCCTTCTGTTGACCTGCCTCTTTTTGTTGACCTCAAGAAATAAAGGACTTTTATTGTGTGAGAATTGGCCTACTAGCTCAGTAGAGCAACTATTTTTCTTTATTTTCTTTCTCTTCCCATATTTCTATTCTTCTTATGTATCTTTTTTTTCCTTTCTTATTTTACCTTTTCTTGTAACCTGCATCTTTACCTTCAATGAATTGTGGCCAGAATTTTCTGGTTACCTTCCGAAAAAATATGGGCTGGATTAGGGAAGATCTAGATGCAAACTGGTGTGCTTGTACAACCCAATTATAATCCATGGAGGAAAATGCTACCTGTAGGAAAGGGCTATATGGCTGTAGGAGCGAATGTGAACCAGTGTAGAACCACCACAACACGGAGCTACCATTGTGCATGGGAGTTGGGTAGGAATGAACCTGATGTGCCCCATATCAGACTGCAATAAAATGTTATTGGGCTGTATGTACGGCTTGGATCCATAAGTACTGAGGTGCCTATGGGAACAAAATCATACAGACTTGGTTTAAAGCTGATAGCACCTTTCATGATGTACAAGTCATGATGTTCATGGTGTTTTGCTGGGGAAGTTGGGAGAGTTCTTTATATACAGCAATTATGTAATTAGTTGAGACTCCTTTCAAGCAGTTTGTACTTTTTCCTTATATGTATTTCACAGTTGGTGAGTAGTCTCTCGTCTACCTTAACTGTACTACATCTGTTTATGTTTGATAAAATTGGTGGTTCAAGTTACCCCCTTCGAAGAAAGCACATTTCAAGGGTTAGATTGGATCGTAAAGTCTACCTCATCTTTGGGCTGGACCATCTCTCAGGCTGACCTAAAGGCCTGCACGAGCTGGCTCTGTTTGTTGTCTACCTCTTTTGGGGAAATAGAAGACATTGATCAATGAATTCGTAGCCCGATCCAAGGATAATATACATATATCATCATGCTTGTCGTCTAAAATGTAAGAATGATGCAGCCATGCAGGAAGAATCTTATAATTTTTATACATTATAATTTTCATCTTCCCACAATAGACTAATAATTATAGTTCAAGTATTATCCCCTATTATCTTTGTCCTATGCCTGTCATTGTTTATTTTATATTACTTTAAAGTCATTTCCTCTTAAAAAAAGGTTGATTACCCTTTGCTCACTTCCCTCCAACCCTTTTATTATTTTTTGTTGAGCTGAGAACGATCCCCTGGGAAATGTACCGGAATCCAATTACATGATATTTCTAGCAAAGAATGATGTCTTAGATAGAAGTGGCAACTTTTTCATATAGAATCTTGACAAAGAACTTGTTTAGCGAACATTTTTGTAGATGGGAATTTGTATAGCCTTGGATTTTATAATATAAGATATATCGCCAAGATCCTTCTGAACTTTCTAGATAGGTTTCTTTTCTTGGTAGCTAAAGTATGAAACTAGGGTCTGTTTCTCTATAACAGGCCCACTTAGAATTTGATTCAATTGAAATTGCTGGAGAAGTTTTAAAGTAATATCCATTAGTGGGTTAGCTTTTGTTATACTTGAAGGAAGGTGGAGTTTCCCTGGTCAATATGGACTATAACATTAAAAAATGATTACAAATGCAGGTCATTTTTGGAAATAGGTGGAGGCATCTATTAGGAGAAGGACTTCTGGGAGCACATTGGAGGCATTGATTTTTCTTTGGCGCCATCTAGTTTTGGACAAGCAATACTCAGGTGTGTAACACTAGATATATGTTTACATGAACTTAAATGCTTGCAGACTCTATTATTCCTCCCAAAAACTCTCTTAGCTTGTAAGATCAGGTTTCATGCTGACAACTTCCCAATTCATGCATGCAACAGAAAAGAATTCTAGATATGCTTCTTGTCTTTATTACACCTGCAACCCGGTTTTTTTGTCCCAGGCTTTTATGAAAGGCAGATACATCAACAATACCTATGCGCAATCTCTTTTAATATTATTCTCTTCTTGCAAGGAGGCCTTAAACCAACAACAACAAAAAACATGATTATGGAATTGTGACATGTTAATTCTCTGTGTTATTTCTGATGGATATATTTTTCTTTCTGATAAAGACTTGATTGACACCATAACCTCCAATGGTGCAGGCTTTTAGTTCCTTGCTAAGGAAATTGCAGAAATATGTGCCTTATGGAGCATCTGTTGTTGATATGTATGCTGGAGCTGGTATCATTGGATTATCAGTAGCTGTTACTAGGAAATGTAGGCAAGTATATGCTTTTTTTTTTAATTCTAGTTACAGACTGACAATATATGAAATGCTTAATTGCTCCTAACATAGCATGATATCAATGTATCTGTTCCTTTTCCACAGATCAGTAAAATGTGTTGAGATAAACAAAGAGTCAAAGGTATCCTTTGAGAAATCAATCAGCCGTCTACCCAAAACTGCTGACTGCAACATTAGCTGGCATCAGGCAGATGCATCAACTGTATGTATGAAATTTTTAAGCATGTAGTCAAATCTTGGCATTGTTGCATGAATTTTGGTTTAACATTATGTATTATTAGTTTAACATTTCTTTCTGCAATTACAGGATTCTATTCACTGGCTTGAGGGCTCAGATGTTGTTGTTGTTGATCCTCCTAGAAAAGGATTGGATGCATCCCTTATTGATGTGTTAAAGAATATAGGAACCTCGGGTCATAAAACTACAGGGGTTCCTGAAAGGTAATCAAACTGTCCATTATCTGGTTGTTCTTAATCCAAGCATTCATGTTTCTCACAGCTTTTTATACTGGAAAATTGGAATCCCTAGTCTGTGCCCAAAATATCAGTTTCTGATATATGGGACTGGGAAGGGATTGGTGTTAAATAGACAGAAAAAAGCAAGTTTTTCTGGCCTTGACAGTTACGGATTGATGTGTGTTGGACCCCGGAAGACTTTTTTTTAACAATTGTATGTAGGTGTTGGATGTGGAAAAAAAACATACATATGAATATATGATATGAAAATGAAGAAAGAGAAGGAGTATCTTTCCTTCTAGAGTTTGCGGGCGTGCCAGTTTGTCTAACAGACAAATTTAGAATCCGCATGATGCGGGGAATTTGTATGTTCATTTAATGGACGGTTGCGCCAATATTTGGGGTATTTGTTCTGCGTATGGTTTATCGGATGGATTGGGTTCGTGTATTGGACCTTTTCCCACTGACCGGAGTCAGTGTTAATTTACATCAGCCTAAAGTCCGAACACCCTTGATTAATTGTTAGGGAGAAATTCGTGGATCCTTTTCATGGGTCTTGAGGAATAGTGCAGGCTTATTCGCATGGCTCATTATGGACTGTTGCTCATCATCAAGAGGGATTGAGAGAATTAGGGTTTCTCAATAGACTGTGATGGTCATGGGGGAAAATCGTATAATCCGGAGAACAAAGACATGGACAAAGGAGTACATGTCTTTCCGGATTGTATAATAAAGGATCCGGATCTTAGCGCCATTTGGGGGTTTTGAGTTCCGGGGGTACTTGGGTAATTTTGGCCAAGTCAAGGGTTTGATACAAACTTGAGACTGGTAGAGGGGTTTGTTGCGATTCCTGACTTCCAGAGACTCTGAGGCCATTTCTGGAAGGTTCAGAGGCCATCAGACCATATTTGATTTGTAAGGGTATAATTGTGATTTGGTTAAGCCAGAAGAATTTGGTACAAGTCCTGGACTAGCAGGGTTGTTGGGGTATTTAATGACCTCCAAGAGCACTGAGGCAATTTTTGGAAGGTTCAGAAGTTGTTTAGGTGTGCCACAAACATATTCAAGGCAATGGGGGTAAGTAATTTGCCACGTGACCATAGAAAAAAGATGGATGGGAATGAAAATATTCCATTATATTCATCATTGATACATGTACAAGTGATGGTCAACAAATTGTCATTTGTACAAGATAGGTTCCGTACTGACATGGAGTACAAGGGCATAACCACAATTTGTAGAAATTGCAGGGTATAACTGCAATTTGCAGGACTGGAGGTGTCTGGTCTGTGAGGAGGGGAATTTTCGTAACTTCTAAGAGTTACACATGGGCCACCATCCATTAGACACACAGATTGTACATAGTATGGACCTCTAAGGGTAAAATGCAAAGTCCAAGGGTATTTTGGCAATTCCACACCCCTTACAGACTTGCACAACCAGACCACAGCACCAGCCACGAACCATGAACGAGTGCTTTTCCAAGTGCGAACGTACTTGTGTTGTACTCCGGATCAGATCTTCTCCTCTTCTTTTTTTAATGGGGCCCCGGGGGCCTATTTATAGAAAATTTGGGGTGAGAAGGCCAATAGGGGGCCAGCGGGTTCAAGGGGCCTAAAAAATGGGCAAATGAACCCTCTGGCCACCCAAATGGGGGGGTTTCAACCCGCTGGGGTTCCAGTGGATTTAACCGGCCCCAAATCGGGGTGGTCAAACCTGCTGGACACCCAGTAGGTTTGGCTGGCCGGCTAGCTGGACCTGCTGGGGTCCTAGCGGGGACAACCAGGGGCCGCCGGGCCCATGCATCCCATTCCGGGGCCCTTGTGGAGAGGGGGGGGGCGACCCTCTCCTCTTCCTTAAAAAGGCCTCCTGAGGCCAGAAAGAGAGGCAAAGTCCCAAGGAGCCTTCTGTTCTTGCGGAAGTCTGTCCGTGGTGTGCATCACGGAGCTTGTCTGTCATTTTTCAAGCCTTGTCGGGAGGAATTTGCACAATGCCTGTGTTGCGTTATACACATCTTCTCCCTTCTTCGAGTGCGTAATTGACGAGAGTTTTGGCCACGAACATGTTAATTTGGGGCGATAGCCCGGAATGTGAAAATTTTCCACAGGACGAGGCTTTTGGCCCTTAACACCATGTTTGGCTCGTCCGAGATAGAATTTCGATACCCTGACGTAGTCGAGGGTAAAACGGCGTAATAATACACTGTGGAGTGACGGCTTTGGCCATGCGCTGATGGCCGTACACCTCCAAATTTGAAATGACGCGATGTAGTCGACGTCCATACATGTCTCGATTGATCCGAGAAAAATTATGGGTGCAACAGTAGGTTCCAGCAAGACATGCAGTCATAAATATGCATAGAGGCTTATAGTGTCTAGAAGAATTAAAAGAACATCTTGGGAGTGGCAGTACTTGGTCAAACCAATCAACAAGTCTCCCTTTGAGTTGGCTAAAGCCTTCTTTGAGCTCTCCAAGTCAGTCCAAAGAGGCCTTCTTCTTCACATGTTGATGGGACAAATGACAAAGGTGGCTCTATTTGTAGAGAAGAGACAAGAGAGGGAGGAGAAGAAAGGAGGAAAGGGTGCCGTCCAAGTCCCACTGGGTACACAAGGGGAAGGTCTGCCCCTTCCCCCCTTCTTCTTTCTTTTCTCCTATCCCTCTCTACCTCTCTAGTCCTACTCCCAATCGGACTCTCTCCCAAACCCTTTTCCTTCTCCCATTAGGGATCCTAATCGGTGCAGGCCATTGGTGGGAATCCAGGAAGAATTCCTTCTTCCATTAGGAATCCTCGCCGGTGTTGTCCACCACACAAGGGGGAAGGCCTGCCTCTTCCTCCTCCGTCCCTCTCTACTTCTCTAGTCCTACTCCCAATTGGACTCTCTTCCAAACCCTTTTCGTTCTCCTGTTAGAGATCCTCAACAGGTCACTGGTGGGATTCCAAGGAACAATTCCTTCTCCCATTAGGAATCCTCACCGATGCTGTCCACCAGTGGGATTCCAAGAGGGAATTCATACTCCCAATCGGATTCTCTCTTCTTTCCCTCCCTCCTTCCTTTTTCAATTTGAAAATCCCCACTGGTGGAATTTTAAGAGAAAGAAAGAAGGAAAGAGAAGACTCCCATTAGTACATGTCACTGGTGGGGTTTATGAGGGAGGAAGGGGGCAGCCCCACCTGCCCATTCAATGGAAAGAAGAAAGAAGGAGAGAAGAGAGAAAAGATCAAGACTCCCACCTGTGCATTGGTGGGGTTTTAAAGGGAAGAAGAGGCCGAGAAGAAATCAAAAAGGGAAAGAAACCCCACCGGTCCATGTTTCTGGTGGAGTTTTAAGAGAGAAGAGAGGGGTACCATCTCCACCCCCAACTGCCTTTCAACTCCTATACATAGGAGGGCAGCCTCCCACTCCAAAAACAAAGAGAAAAAAGAACAAGGGAAACAACCAAAGGAACGAGGAAAAAGGAAGAGAAGGACAAGAGAAGAGAAAAAGCAGTTCTGAGAGAGAAACACACAAGGAAAATTTTCCAAGTGCAAGGACAGCAAGGAGAAGACTCAGTGTTCATGCTCCTGCATTTAGAAGGCAAGAGGGGTGAAGATTTTGCATTAAACCCCCTGAAATTTGATTAATTATTCAAACCCACTCCTCTTTTGTTTAAACGGCATATCTTTGTTAAAACCCCAATGCAGTACACCATGTAGATGAAATAAAGAGCCATATCAAGGAGAAAACTTCAATTCTATGAACAAAGTTAGATAATTGCAGTTATACCCTGTGTTCTAGATAATTGTGCATACAACCCAGAAATTCTAAATGTATGTTGGTTATATAAACAGGTAGCGTTGGTATTTCTAGAAGGAACTAATGTGGATTCTAAACCCTCTCTAAGAATAAAATCAGTGTTTATGAGTTTACCTAGTGTAATATCTTGTTGTAAATATACCCCAATGATTTTCTTAAAGCCATGATTAACATGTACAGGTTTCTAAGAAAACAAAGGGAAGAAGAAATCCTTGGGGTGATGAGCAGGAACATAAAATCATGACCAGAGATTGAAAACAATGAAAAATTAAGCATAAATCAATGAGTCTAGCGGATTTGTTCCAAGTGCAAAATAAATCCTTGGTCCAAACTTGAAAATAACCAAATTTTTTGTACATATGTCCTAATGTCAAAAAAATTGAAATAGGAATGAAATATAGAAACAAATTCTAAGTAAAAAAAAAATCTGAAGAGAATCGCAATTTAATATACACGAATACATTAACCCAAGGATCCATAAAATTTGAAATTCAACCTAAATTCATCACTAAAATAGGAAGCAATTGATAATAAAATACAATAATGAATTGCAC
Organism: Colocasia esculenta; assembly: GCA_014218235.1. Taxonomy (NCBI): domain Eukaryota; kingdom Viridiplantae; phylum Streptophyta; class Magnoliopsida; order Alismatales; family Araceae; genus Colocasia; species Colocasia esculenta. The sequence goes on from CM024754.1 coordinate 125,468,106, forward strand.
ATCCTAGTCATTCTGATGGAATAACAATTTTCTAAAAAATGATAATAATAATAATAATAATGATAAACATGAAACTCATTGTAAATAAGAAAATAAATGAATACAGAAATAAGATTTTAAAGTCTAGTTAGATATTTGAATAATGAAAGAAATCAGTTATGTAAATTAAAACATAAAAGAAAAGAAAAAGAAGAAGATAATCAATTAAATCCAATTTTCTTTCAGAAATTTCTTTGTTCTCAATTCCCTTTTCTTGAGTAGATCATATTATGGGCAGCTATGTGGTGGTTAATCATGGGTGTTCAATTGTCAAATCGATGTAATGAACATCAACCTACATTGATGGAGGGGCAATGGACGTGAGCCTACATCATTAGGCCTGATCCAGTAACACAAACACACACATACCATATAAATACATAAAACCAAAACAAAACAAATAAAACAAATAAATCCATTGTGAGGATTCTTCTTCTCACGGAACAATGTGCCATGGATTATAGGCTAATTTTAACTTGCAGATCTTTCTTTTCCCTTTTCTAAATCTTTATCCGCATTTCTTCCTTACTGATCCCAATTCCATGTTATAGCCAGTCAAACATTTTGATGGATTTTGACCTCATGTCTTGGATCAAATGGCCATGGTCAAAAGTCTTTTAAAAAAAATATTTTGTGGGTAGGGAGGGGGCCATGTTCAAAAGCCAGCATCATTGCTTGTGTAAGGGGTCCATATCCTGCATATCCAGTTCACATATCCAAAAAGGAAATAGGGAAAAATGAAGAAAACTAACAGATGGCTTCAATCCTTAAAAAACTGTTCGCCTATTTCCAAGCAGATAGTTGCAATTTTATTTTATTTTGTTTTTTATGTCTGGAGTTTTGAATGTTTCATTCCTTGGTTCATTTGAGCCTAGTTTCTTCCAAAAAGGGAAAGATGAAAAAAGGCCATGGATTCTCCGTGCAAGGGAAGCATCTGTTCACGTAGAAAGCATAACAAATCCGAAGAAAAGTCGTTCATGGCCACAAACCCTGATTTACATTAGCTGTGGATGGGAAACCTTTAAGGAGGTAATCTTTGTTTATTGTTCCATTTTTGTAATCTTATGGTTTCTGGATTTTATTGTTGACAATTTAGGAACATTTGAAAATTCAAAAAGTTTTTCATTATGATAGCTGCATCATTGGACAGGATTGCATGTCTCTGGTGTCTGATAAATCCTGGCATTTGGAGAAGGCACATGCGTTCAACTTTTTCCTGGGACTCAGAGGTATTGATCATCATTTGCTTAGAGTTCATTTCTAATGGAGTACGATTCCGGACTCTCTTACCATGCGGTCTTGCTTAACCATCCTACATGTCTTAGGGTAGTGCTTTTTATCAGTTAACTCAGTTAAGCGAATTCCTGTTTGAAACCTTCTTCTTTTGGCTCCTTTCTTTCCCTCTGAAAATCCACATTGTCTTTTTGAGATACTGTATGCAAACATTATAAAACTGGGTAATAATCAAATCCATATCTAACTAATCTTTGATAATCCTAAATTTGAATTAGGATATCAGGGATAAAACCATCATTACTTACAGAATTTTCCCAAGTTCATGGAAAACTGAAATTTTAGAACTGAACTGTTCGCTCCTGTACTGGCTGAGAGACCTGTCTATTATTAATCAGTCTAACTATATTCTGCTTCAAATTACTGAAACTAAAAATATATCAGGATGCACATATTTTTCTCAAATTTCTGAGAGGTTTGACACCCATTTAGAAATTGGTCAAGGCCTCTGTAGAGTCATGATTCAGTGTTTTCTGGAGGTACCATAGGTCAATGATTTAGAGGATTGAGAGAATTTCAGAGCTTCCCTCTTCTTAGTTCTTATTCACAAAAGAGCACAAACGATTCCTGGCCTTGAGTTCTGGAGGATGCATGTCAGTTGGAACTGAGTAAATACTCCAAAGTTAGGTATAATTTCATGTCATAAATCCATGGTGTTAAGTACAAAAACTTTATTGTTTGGATCTTTCTATAGTAAATACAAAGAGTTGGAATAGCATGTTTATGTGCAAGTAGGAATGTCATTGGTCTTGCACCCTTCAATGCGGTTGGTCGGACCTGCAATAGTATTGAATAGCTGGAATTCATTGGAAAGCACCTGCAATTTCTTCGTGGAAACTAGATTTATTTTTGGTCAGTATCATGATATCACTGCCTGATGACGAGGAGGAACCTAGAGAGGGCAGAAGCACCAATTCATTAGCTCACCGCCTGGAGGTCTTCTGAGGTCCGCAGAAGTCGAGGTCTCAGAACCTGAAGTAGTTCTGAGACTAGTGGGTGTTTGTTCCAATCCCAGTGCAGTTCAAATTGGGAACCGGCCAAACAAACTCCTTAAATACTTGTGTACCATCAATTGATTGGAAAAAGAAAAGATAAATATAGTAAAGAATTGTGAAAATTCTGAGACCAGCTGTTCCTGTTAGGTGGAAGGACCCGTCTGTTAGCAGCTGGGTTGACCTCATTACACTCGGTTCCAACTTCACCCCCCCCCCTTGATTTCTTATCAGATTGGCCTGTTCCAACTTTCAAACCAGCCAAATCAGATCAAGAACCACCACTTCCAATATAGTTTTGGCCTGTCTTGACACAACCACATATTCTGCATACCGTGTACAGGGGAGAGCGCCAGCCCATGCCAACTTATGGATAGCACAGGGATGAAGGTGAGGTAGAAGAACCTAGAAAGTGCAAGAGGTGACTTTGAATGTCACCAATCCTGAGAACTGAGAACTGCCGAGAGTGGAAATGAAATTGGACAAATTGAGATGCCAGATATATTCTCTGTTCTTTCATACATTTTATGGTGAACGCTAGCTGGGAGATTTTGACAGAACTTTAACAGTGCGTTTGGGGTTTTCTTCCCTAAGTACTACAAACCTTAACATATTTGGGTGATAAGAGTGTGAATATGGTCCCCAGATGAGCTGGTGATCATCTGGTTCACCTCAGCTAACACCCAGTTTATACTTGTAGGTGACTGCCCAGTACCTTTAAAACACAGAAACAGAGGCAAGTGCGCACACAACATTAGCAGAACCTTCTTTCTTTACTGATGTAGTGTGCCATTGCCTGGTGGACTATTCTCGGAGGAAGCTGCATCATGTGCTAGAATTTGTTACATTGGATGTTCCTACATGTTACAAATTATCCCCATTTGTTGATGGCTGTCTTATCTTGGTGCAGCATTGAGGTCTTAGCTGTGTTCAAGCGAGGTCCACGACTCACCCCCAAGAAAAAGAAAACAGGAAAAAAGAAGACTCCCAAGTGAAATCTCCTGTGTGTGTGTGTGTGTGTGTGTGAAGAGGAAAACGAGAAGAAATAAAGTTGTATAATGAGACTTTTGAAAGTAAGTATATTTATTTTCGCTCCTCATTAGAGAAGAAAAACCGAAATGTACAAATGTTTTGACGGGATAGAGAATGATATGCACTAATTTTAGATTTTTTTTATTTTTTAGTCCTCACAAATAAATTTATTTCCTTTTGATCCATCGTTATCATATTAATCTCTCAAAATTTTTGAATATTACATATTAGTCTCTACCAGAGGGACTTTTTTACAATATTTTAGAGAAGTTTTAAGAGACTAATACGATGATAATTTAATTTGAGAGATTAAAAGAGAAATACGTCATATTTGTAGGGACTAAAAATCCCCCCCTTTTTTTCTTTTCGTATATTAGTTGTTTTCGGCATGCATCGTGTCTCCATTTTCTCATGTTTTGAGTTTGTGGTGTGTGAGAATATCCCCGACACGCTATTATGAGTCTGAAAGTCATTGTCTAGTTCTTGGAACAAAATTGATTTATAGAATCGTATCAACAACGGTCGCCGAGATACCTGCAAAGCCTCCAAGGTAAATTGTTTTACGTTTTGTTGTCTTCTCGGTTAAAGTTGTAAAAGGAGATAATGCAAAAATAAAATAATAAATAAAATAAACTGTATGCAAATACGTAATAATGGAGACCTCCCATCGTTCGTCTTATTGAGGTTCTTTGTTTTCATGAGTATGCATTGAGTTACAAAGTTGATGGGAATAAGTTTTTTTTTTTGTAAGTTTTTGCACAGAAATTATTGTCACATGAAAATAGCAAAATATGCCATCATTGTTAAAATATTGCTAAATAGGTCACTCATAAATGGGAAACTTTGTAGATATACCATCTCAGTGATGTGGCGTTACTCCATCCATTTAACTGTGGGTTTGGCTAACCTATAGGAGGAAATCTCATGTTTTTCTTTGAGTTAAGCAATCTGAACATCTAGGTCTCATCCTCAAAGTCTTAAAAAATATAATAAAGATGTTTTCATAAAAACGTTTGTGGTGGTGTAATCCTGTTTGGGCTGGAGCCAAACGGGCCTCCACTAGAGAAGATGGGGAAGACGAACGCCGGTGTGGACGAGAGCCTGCAAAAACTAGAACTGGATCAGGAGGCCCGGTGAAGACCGGGGAACCCTCCGATGCCTAAGTCAATACCAAGCTTGTAAGGCAGGGGGTTTCGGAATGTGAGGGCGTGTTCACGTGAGAGAGAACGTACCGATGCATAGTATTGTACATGTGCTTTTATAGGCGTTGGTGCCAAGGCGATCGTGCGTAACGTTGGTAGATCGTGCCTGAAAAGGCGCCTTGATGGGCGCGCATAACGGGAGAAGTTATGCGCTCAGGTGCCCGTTGGGATGCCAGGCAGTTCGTGCCTCTTGATGATGGAGCGCATGGCCTGGGACGGTTATAACCGTGGCGTAAGCCAGAGAACCTGCTCGGCACCCTCTGGACACACTTTCCGAGCAAGTGACCCACATGGGGGCTCGAACGTGTTGTTCGGTGATATCCAGGGTTGTTCCGCGCAGCGGGATTAACATCCCTGTTCGGAAGCCGTCCGCAGTTGTTCGGAATGGAAGGACAGATGACCTGCCCGGGGATATGCCGCTGCGGAGCTTGACAACTTCCGATCACGGGGGTCATACACTGAAGGTCTTCGAACCACCCTGATGAGGGCGTGGCCTCCGGAGATGGTGCCACGTTTGTTGGCAGGAGAAGAGAGGGCCGTAATGGGCCATCATGGGCCTAGGTGACCAGATTTAGCCACCACACTTGCCCCCCACGCTCTCGAGTAGCTCGGTGAGGCGAGCGCTTCGAGGGCGTCGCTTCCGCATTTAATGTGATGGCCCGTTGCGGGGTGCCGCCGCTTGGGGTCCTGTCAAACGGCTAACCCGTCATGATGGGTGCAAAGCCGTGTCAAGCCAGGAGCGTCGTCGTTGCGTTCGAACGGCCGCCGACGCTGTACCCGAGGGGGAATTTTCGAAACTGGAAGGAGCGGCGTTTTGAGGCCCGCCTCGAATTTCGCTCCCTCCCCTTTCCTTATAAGGAGGGGAGGAGGCGAAGGCGGGAGCCACGCCTACGAAAAACTTTCCTGCATTCCAGCCCTTGAGTTTCCTTGCCTGCCTAGCTTTCCACCTTCTTCTTCGTCTCCTCTTGCTGCTGCTGCTTCCTGCGACTCTTCTAGCGATGGCGAGCAGAGGGAAGGTCGTTGCCAGAGCAAGCGGGGTGACCGCCGCGGCAGCCAGCGGACCACGGTACCGCCATTACAGCGGACTCCGTGAGCGCTTCAGGATCGGCGACGAGTATGAAATCATCGACGCGAAGGAGGGGGAGTCGTTCCTGGTGAACAAACCAGGCTGCCTCCTCCTCTCCGTGGATCACTTGGAAGCTGGCTTCCGGCTACCGCTGCCGGAAGTGGCGAAGGCGCTCCTGAACTGCTGGGGCGTTTCACCAATACAACTGACGCCCAACACCTGGAGATACATTTGCATCTTCGGCGTCATCTGCAAGATTAAGGAGATCCGGGGCTCGGCGGATGTTTTCCGAGCTCACTTCAAGTTGTCTGCTTCCCGGGCGTCAGGAGCAGACATTTACTACGCAAAGCACCGAACAGACCGGATGCACATCGGGCTGTCCAACAAATATTCCAACAACAAGGGTTGGATGGACATGCTGTTTTTTGTGCGCCACCGGGGTGGTGCTGAGTGGGGATTTCCCACTGTTATCCGCTCAGCACGGAAGGATAGCTTTCCGAAGCTGATCCAGGACGAGGCAAGGGCATCGGACGAGCTTCTCCGAGCAGGTGTTCGGAATGGAGAAGGCTACGTGACCGAGTTCCTGCTCGTCAAATACGGCCGTGGAGTAAGTATACAAACTCTTGGTTATTTACTCGTGGGTTTGGTGACCTCACCCTAACTCTTCTTCTTCTCTTCTCTTCTCTATGCGCAGCTGCCGCGGAGCTGAAGGCTAGAAGGGATCAGGAGGTGAATGAGGATTTTGCCGAGCAGATCCCTGTTCTGGCGCATATGGTGTATGAGGACGACGACGTCGCTGCCGTTGTTCGGGTTCCCTCTGCCGTGAGGGTTGGCACCGCAGTGACAACGGCACTCGTTGCTCCTCCGTCTGCCGAGGAGCGTCCAGCCAAGGCACGGGCCCCTGAAAAGGGGCCCGGAAGGATTCGCCTGAAGAAGAAGGCCACCAAGGAGGTGGTTTCGGCTGGAGCTCGGACTCCTCCGGAGAAGGGTGACAGGGTGAGTTGGCCTTCTGCTTCCGCGAAGAAGAGGCCGGTTTTGTTTGACGAGAGTGCGGAGGAGGCAGAACAGCTCCGTATTCGGAAGAAGAAGAAGATGGTCCAAGCTACTCCTCCACATGACGAGGAGAGGACCGAGGAAGAAGAAGAAGAGGCGCAGTTGCTGCTGCGCAGAAGAAGTAAGGCCGTAGAATCGGCCGATCAGGGAGTGCCACGGGTGGCCTCCGCGACGCGCCCAGAGGTCGCGCAGCAGATGGCGACCGAGCTGGGGCTCGTCATCGTAAGCGAAGGGTCCGAGATCCCTGCTGGAGGAGAGGCCAGGGGCTCCACCTGCTCGAAGGATAGGGAGCCCTCTGATGCTTCCAACGTTGGTGGTGCCGAGCACGGTGCTGCCAGCAACACTGCCGGGGCTTCTTCCAGGAGGAGTGGAGAAGTTGCGGTGTCTCTTGCTCGGCGAGAGGAGGATGCTGATGCGGCGGAGGTTTCCGCCCCTGCTGGGGTGGTAGCTAGCAGCGCGGTAGCTCTGGCGCCAAGCGCAACTCCGTCCGAAGGACAGGAAGTGGCTCCTGCTATAAGGGCCACTAAAAAAGTGGCTGCGACGATGGGGATGTCCGAGGAGGTTGCTGCTACCACCGGGGTATCCTGCCCCCCATGCCCCCCACCGAGGTGGTTGCTAATGTAGATGCAACCTCCAAGGTAGTTGAAGTTGCTGGGGGGAGGCTGCGGATGTTGGGGGCAGTGTTCGGGCTGAAGAGTCCGACGACGACCGAAGACCCCTTAGTGAAGCGCTGCTCAAGAGGCTTCCAGAAGATCCCTCTGTGGCAGCGTTGGAGGCGACCCTTCGGCGTATGGAGAACGCGCCAAGGAAGCTGCCCGCGAGCCCCACTGCTTCTCATCTTGACCAGCTAGCAAGGTGCCTGGACCTTCCTTCCGAGCAGACTCCGGAGAGGTCAATGGAAGGTTACCACCCCGAGGGTCAAGGGGAAGATGGGTTGAGCGACGTTGATCTGGAGGCGCTTGCAGATGGGATGTCCAAGTCGCTGGGTGTTCTGAAGGCTCTGGCTGTTTGGGGCCAGAGACAGAGGTATCTCCATGAGGCGCAGGCAGCTTTCTGCGATGACCTCTCTGCGAGGCATAAAGCTCGCGAGGCAGCATTGGAGGATGAGGTGAAGAACCTCAAAACTGCCCTCCAGGCTGCGAAGCTGGATGCTACCTTGGCGCGGGCCGAAAGGACGCCCTGGCCAAGGTGGTAGTAGATGCGGAGGTCCGTGCCGTTGCTGACTACAAGGCCGGGCCAGAATACAAGGAAGACTTGGAGCAGTATGGGGCCCGTTGCTACAGGGTGGGTCTCAATGCTGGGAAGGAGGTCGAAGAGCAGCTTTCCTGGGTTGAACGCGCCCGAGAAGCCTTCGAGGCTGCTGTTCGGGAATGCCGACGTCGCACTCAAGACGTCCGTTTAGACGGTGTGCGCTTCGCACAATTCCAGTCTGGGCGGATGCCCTCTTCGGGTGAAGATACTAGCCCTTCCGAACAGGCCCCTTAGTTTTCTCCTGCTCCCTGTCCTTCTTGTACTCTCCTTTTGTAACCGCGGCCAAGGAGGGCCTGCTTGTAAGCACAAAACTTCTTGTAAATGAAATCTTCTACTCATGAGCTTGTCTATAGCTTCACTTTCTCTATCTTCTCCCTTTTTGTGGTTGCTCCTACTCGGATCTGAATCTGCTAGCTTCATAAGCGTTGCATGTAAGACGCAGATCGTTGGGAACCGTAAAGGAGGTTCCGATCAGGTGTATATGCCAAACGCTTGCGAAACAACAGGAATAGGGAGAAGAGAGGTAGGATGCTGAAAAAAGGCTTTTATAAATGATAAGCCTTAAGATTAGAGACATGCCAAGTCCTGGGTATGGCTTCGCCACTAGGGGTAGTTAGCTTATAAGAGCCTTTTCCGAGGACATGGGTGACCTGATAAGGTCCTTCCCATTTGATGGCAAGTTTTCCAACTGCTCTTCGGGGATTCGAAGCCGAACAGCGGCGCAAAACCAAATCTCCCACGTTGAACCGCCTTTCCCGAACTCGCGCATTATAGTACTGTGCGAGTCGTTGCTGGTAAGAAACGAGGCGAATGCTGGCGTCGCTTTGTCGTTCGCCAAGCATGTCCAAGTTTTCTCGAAGAGCACAGTTATTGGCGGCTTCGTCGAAGTGGGTTGTTCGGATGGTGGGAAGGGCTACTTCCAAAGGTACAACTGCTTCCGAGCCGTAGGCCAATGGAAAGATGTTTGCCCTGTAGCTATCCGAGCAGTCGTTCGGTGGCACCAAAGGACGTTAGGGAGCTCATCAATCCATGATCCACCTGCAGCCTCCACTCTTGTGCGGATCCCGTGCAGCAGTGTTCGGTTGGCGTTTTCGACCAAACCGTTAGCCTGGGGATGAGCCACGGAGGTGAAGTGGTTGTAGATCCCGAGCTCGGCGCATTTCTGTTTGAAGAAGGTGCTGTCGAACTACTTCCCGTTGTCAGAGGTGATCACCCTTGGGACGCCAAACCTGCAGAGAAGGTTCTTCCAAACGAACTTCCATGCAGCTTGTTCGGTGATTGTGGCAACAGGTTCAGCCTCGATCCATTTGGTGAAGTAATCGATGGCCACGAACAGAAACTTCTTCCGTCCTTGGGCCTCTGGAAAGGGACCCAAGATATCAATGCCCCATCTGGCGAAAGGGCGCGGCTCGAACAGGCTGTGAAGCTGTTCGTCAGGCTGCTTGATGATCTCTCCGAACTTTGGCATTCTGGACATTTCCTGACGAAGGACATGCAATCCTTCTGAAGAGAAGGCCACCAGAACCCTGCTCGGATAATGCTGCGCGCTAGCGTTCTGCCCCCCAGGTGGCTACCGCACAGCCCCTCGTGGTCTTCTTCTGTGGCCGCAAGGGCCTCCTCAGGATTGAGGCAACGCAGAAGAGGTCTTGAAAGGGACCGTCGGTACATCTTGCCTTCTACGAGGGTAAAATGCTGAAAATGCATTCTGACTCTCCGAGCTTCGCCCTGTTCGGGCGGAAGCTCTCCCCGGAGTAAGTACGCCAAGAGAGGGTCCACCTAAATCGGAGTTGGTGGGCCCGTTTCTATGGCTGCTACATCTATCTCCGTGCTCGGTAAGGCGAGCTCTTCAATAAACACGGAGCGGGAAGGGGCGATGTCACCTGAAGATGCCAGTTTGGCCAGTGCATCAGCTCGCGCATTCTGCTCCCGTGGAACATGTATAACTTCGAAGTATATGAGGCCCTCTGCTTGGCTCTTGACCTGTTGGAGGTATTGAGCCATGCGGGGTTCCCTCGCTCCGAACTGCCCGCTCACCTGGCTGGCAACCAATTGGGAGTCACTAAAGACTCTAAGCCGAACGACTCCAAGGTGTCTAGCCATGCGGATACCGGACAGCAAAGCTTCGTACTCGGCTATGTTGTTGGAGGCCGGAAAGCGGAAACGAAGGGCGTATTGAAATTCTAACCCCTCCGGGGAGGTGAGGACCAAGCCAGCTCCACTCGTTGTGACGCAAGAGGATCCATCGACGTAGAGCTCCCACGGGGGTTCGTCTGCCAACGGTGGATCCTGCTCGGCCGGGAGAGTACATTCCGCCACGAAGTCTGCTAGCGCCTGCGCCTTGACCGCCGTCCTCGGTCGAAAGCTGATGTCGAACTCACCAAGCTCTATCGCCCACTTAACCAACCTGCCGGAAGCCTCCGGCCGCTGAAGGATGGATTTCAGCGGCTGATCGATTAGAAAACGAAATGGGCCTGAAAATAGGGCTTAAGCTTCCGAGCAGCCGTGACGAGAGCAAGGGCGAGTTTTTCTGCTCTGGGGTACCTCCTTTCAGCTTCTTGGAGGACCCTGCTGATGTAGTATACCGGATGCTGCGCCGCTCCTACTTCTCTGATCAAGACTGCGCTGATGGAGTGTTCGGTAACCGAAAGGTACACAAACAGAGGTTCCCCGAGCACAGGCTTTGAGAGAACAGGAGGGGCTGCCAAATATGCCTTCAGCTCGGTGAAGGCAGCCTCGCATTCGTCATCCACCGTACTTGCCCCCTTGCTTTGAGGCGCTTTTAGGGCCTCGGAGCAACTTGAAGAAGTTAAAACTTCTTTCCGCTGCTCGGGACATGAACCAGTTCAGTGCCGCAAGACGCCCTGTCAGACGTTGGACGTCGTGCACTGTCTTTGGACTGCTCATCTCAAGCACGGCTTGGATTTTCTCCGGGTTTGCCTCTATTCCTCTGTTTGACACGAGGAAACCGAGGAACTTGCCCGACCGAATGCCAAACGCGCACTTGGCAGGGTTAAGCTTCATGTTGTACTTTTGCAGAGTTGCGAAAGTTTCCTAGAGGTCGGAAATGTGGTCAATGCTCGGAAGCGTTTTGACCAGCATGTCATCCACATAGACTTCCATGTTGCGCCCGATCTGCTGTTCGAACATCTTGTTGACCAGCTGGGTAAGTTGCGCCCGCGTTCTTTAGACCGAAGGCATTCTGGTAAAACAGTATAAGCCTAGGTCTGTAACGAACGTCGTGGCGTCTTGATCCGGGGATGCATACTGATTGCTGGTAACCAGAGTAGGCATCCAAAAAGCTGAGAAGCTCGTGACCGGAAGTAGCATCCACCAGCTGGTCAATGCGCGGCAGAGGGAAGTTGTCCTTGGGCGTTGCTTTATTGAGATCTTTGTAATCACGCACACACGCCATTTACCGTTGGGCCTTGCGTACGAGGACCACGTTGGAGATCCACCTTGGGTATTGGCCTTCTCGGAGGAGCCCAACATTCGGCTCTTGACCACGTGATCCTGAATCACGGTCTGCCGTTCTCGGTTCACAGGCGCCTCCTTTGCTGAACTGTGGGGTCCGGGGATCCAAACGGAGGCAATGGACCATTACCTCCGGGGGAATGCCCGGAAGCTCATCATCCAGACCAGGCGAAACAGTCCAAATTGGCCAGCAGGAAGGCTGTGTAGCGCTGCTGCTCGGCCCTGTCAACAAGGCGCAATGTATAGGACTGTTCGGGGTCTTCGTCTACCTGGACGGGGATTAAATCTTCAGCAGGCGTTCCTCGGCTGGTGGAAGGTTGATCGGTCGTTGGAGGGGCTGGATCAGCGAGTGGTTGCTTGTCCCTTAAGGAGAGGACATAGCAGCGGCGAGACTCGCGCTGACACCCGAGCACTTCGCCAACTCCGCTCGGAGTAGGGAACTTCATCTTCTGATGGAGTGACGAAGGTACTGCTTTATACGACCCCCCCCCCCCCCCCGATCAGACCTCTGCGAGGATGCATTGTATCCAGGCATGTTGTTGATGACCAAGAAGTCAACAATCTTGGTCACAACCCTTGGGGCCGTCCCTAAGGTGATCGGGAGGCGAACCCTTCCCATGGGCTGGACCGAAACTTCCGAAAAAGCCGAACAAAGGTGAGTTTACAGGGGTGAGTTGATCGGTTCTCAGGCCCATGAGGAAAAAACAGTCATAAGCCAAGACATCGGGGGGCGCTTCCATTATCCACCAGAATCCGGCGCACATTACAGTGGTTGATGGTGGCCGAAATGACCAACGCATCAGTGTGTGGGGTCGTAACCCCTACAAGATCTTCGTCTGAGAAGGTTGTAGCCTCTCGGGCTGTGCGGTGCAGGGCTGGCGGATATGGAGCTGGCTGAGGTGCCGAAGGCCTATCTACGACATGCACTCGCCTTGCGTAGTCGCGTCGGCTTCGAGTGCTTTCGCCGCCTGCGCCGAAGCCTCCCGCGATCACGTTGATCTCCTGCCCATTGGGCTCATTGTTGATCGGCTGCTAGGGAGTACGCTCTCGGCGTCTGGGGCGCTCTTCATTCCGGCGCACGAACCGTCCAAGATAGCCGCGCTTGATGGTCTTCGATTTCGTCCTTAAGCTGGCGGCACTCGGAGGTGTCGTGGCCGTGTGGTCGCGATGAAAGCGACATATTTGTTCTGATCACGCTCCGGGGGTCGGAGCGCATCCTCTGTGGCCACCGAACAATGCTTCATTCCTGATCTCTGCCAGGATCTGTTCGGGTGCCACGGTGAGGGGGGTGTAGTTGGTGAAGGGGCGCGGACGGCGCGGAGAATCACCATTGCGTCGTCCCTTCTTCCGATCTCGATCGGAACCGTTGTCGGAAGGCCGCTTCTTATCCGACTGCTCCCCCTGTTCGGCCCTACTCGCTGCCAGGCTCTCCTCGCAAGCCGCGTGGCGCTGTGCGATGGAGAGCAGCTCGGCGAGGGTAGCGGGCTGCTGGACTCCGAGGGTCCTCTGCAAAAAGCCGTCGCGGGTGCCCTGAATAAGGGCACTGGGTTGCCAGAGGACATCCAGGCGCGAGATGCGAAGCGCCTCTGTTCGGAACCTCTTAACGAAGTCCAGAGTGCCTCGCCTTCTTCTGGCGCACGGCCAGGAGAGAAGCCGCCGTTCGGCGCTGCGACCTTCCACCAAGGAAGTTGTCCAGAAGGACTTCTTCAGTTGGAGGAAGGAGGTGATGGAGCCCGCCGGAAGGGTCTCGAACCAGGCCCTGGCGGTCTCCTGAGGGTTGCAGGGAGAAGGCCCTGCACTTGGCCGCATCTGATGCTCCGTGGAACACCATGTGCGACTCGAAGCCGTGGATGTGGTCGGCCGGATCGGTGGTGCCGTCGTAGGGTGCATGGTGGGCAGAGGGAGCTTGGAAGAGGACCTGAGCTTCCAGGATCTCCCTGATGAAGGGGAGCAGAAGTCCAAGTCATCTTCCGCTGGAGCTTTCCCCTCTGCACGCTGGACCATCGCATCCACGCGGCGCTCGAGGTCGACCACACGCCGCAGGCGCCTGGCGAGTTCCTGTTCGGAATTAGCGGGCCCCCTCGCCATGGCTCGTGGGAGTTGGCTCCCACGACCGATCGTGGCGGATGGGGGGAGGCAACAGAGCGACGTGGCGAACGCCCGCGGCGCTCCGGTGCCCGCTCCTCGGACGGAGCTCGATGCGACCGGCGCGGTGATCTGCCTGCTGCTCTTGAGGCGCGGGGAGGACGCGAGAACGCCGATGCAACGATGCCACCTGCCGCTCTCACGGTAGGGGACCGCCGAGGCTGGTGGTCCAACCAGCTGAGCCTGTAGGGCAAGACAAACACCTGTTAACTGCTGCATCTGCCCCCGAAGCTCCGCTACTCGAGAGCAGTTGCTGGCGCGGCGACCGCCGGCGCGGGAACGTCATTATTGTTGATGCCCGTAGGGCGATGTTGACGTCGACAGGAGTAGACCGGTGAGGAGAATTCGCCTGTGAGCGGCGAGATCTGGTCGCCCTACTCCCTGTGTTCTGGTGAGAGGATCGTCCGCGCCATGACTGTGTCGCTTCCCACAGACGGCGCCAAATGTGGTGGTGTAATCCTGTTTGGGCGGAGCCAAACGGGCCTCCACTAGAGAAGATGGGAAGACGAACGCCGGTGTGGACGAGAGCCTGCAAAAACCAGAACTGGATCAGGGGCCCGGTGAAGACCGGGGAAACCCTCCGATGCCTAAGTCAATACCAGGCTTGTAAGGCAGGGGGTTTTCGGAATGTGAGGGCGTGTTCACGTGAGAAAGAACGTACCGATGCATGGTACTGTACCTGTGCTTTTATAGGCATTGGTGCCAAGGCGATCGTGCATAACGTTGGTAGATCGTGCCTAAAAGGCGCCTTGATGGGCGCACATAACGGGAGAGTTATGCGCTCAGGTGCCCGTTGGGATGCCAGGCAGTTCGTGCCTCTTGATGATGGAGCGCATGGCCTGGGACAGTTATAACCGTGGCGTAAGCCAGAGAACCTGCTCGGCACCCTCTGGACACACTTTCCAGCAAGTGACCCACATGGGGGCTCGAACGTGCTGTTCGGTGATATCCAGGGTTGTTCCGCGCAGCGGGATTAACATCTCTGTTCGAAGCCGTCCGCAGTTGTTCGGAATGGAAGGGCAGATGACCTGCCCGGGGATATGCCGCTGCGGAGCTTGACAACTTCCGATCACAGGGGTCATACACTGAAGGTCTTCGAACCACCCTGATGAGGGCGTGGCCTCCGGAGATGGTGCCACGTTTGTTGGCAGGAGAAGAGAGGCCGTAATGGGCCATCATGGGCCTAGGTGACCAGATTTGGCCACCACAACGTTAAACTAATTGAAATACACAACTATGGTGGAATATTCACCTTTTTTAAAGAAAAGTTTAACCACAATGATATATCGGTAACATTTTCATTTACGAGTGATATATTACAATATTTTTACAATGCTAGCATAATTGTAATTGTTTACATAACAATAGTTTCTATTTCTATGTGAAAAAAAAACTTTTTTTTTAATAATGAAGGGATAGTTTTATGGCATTTTCAGTTTCCAACCTTTATAATGGTTCATGCTTTCAGATTAATCCATTCAATCTAAATAGATATTTATTTATAACTCCTCAAAATCGTAAGTTATTCAATGAAACACCCCATGATCCAACGAATGAGTCAGTTAGATATTTATCAAGATAAAATCTTGATAAAAGATGCCTATCAAATAAATTGCTGCAATTTATCATCATCATAGTCTTATAGGGTGTTTGGGAACACTTTTTTAAAAAAAAATATTTTTACCTTAAAAAATATGTTATGATAATTTTTAAAATTTAATTTAAAATTATATAATTTGACGTTATTTGTTTGGTAAAAATATCATAATTTTAAAATTTATATCGATATGTTTGGTAGAGAGGGCGCAAGGGGGGGAGGGCACTAGGGGTGGGGGGAGGGGGTTCTGGCGAGAGAGAGGGGGGGGGGGGG